>JALIZF010001789.1:0-600000 GCA_029948255.1 Telmatactis stephensoni
GCATATCCTGGTTATATCAGGACCCGTATACAAAGGGAATCCTGATACTATGAATAAGGAATTGTTATACATCGTATAATGATCTCTTAAACATTGAATCATGTACTTGACCAGTAGTAAACGAAATCGAAAGCTTTAAGCTTTGCTTAACGTTGCGTAAAGGTCCGTAAAGATGTTTGAGAGAGCTTTACTGATACTGCTTTACGCTATTGTATAAAGATGTCATAAAGATTACCTTTACTTCTGAGTAAAGGAGCTCAAATACGCTTATAGCTTTAAGGTACAATCGCTTTTTTTCTTTGTGTAAAGTTGCACGTTCTACTTTAAGAAACTCAGGCATCTTTGAGACAAATCTGAACCTTGATGTATAGATAGTCCAGATATCCAGATATCGAAAATCCTTTCAGAGGCAATGGCAATTTTCCTTTATTAGTTTTAAGACCAAAAATATTTTAAAAAAATCCCCTAGACCACAGCGACGAAGGTACAATCCTCTCAACCTACAGTTGAAGTAGCGAACTTCTCTGCAAAGCGAGAGCTTGACCTTCTGCCTTCCTCGAATGTCGGGGCGCCTATTAAATATAGGTCTATTGAAACTCCGAGGAACTTTCGGTGCCTTCACTTGACTGCATGGGAGGTTACTACCAGGACCCAAAGCCTTTAATTACGTCGCCACGCATTGATAGTACCTATTCTTTCGTCAAGTGCAACCGGGCATCAATTTTCTCCTTCAATATTTAAGCTTGAAACGTGAATGCTTTTTATGGTTGTGGGACACTCTTAATGGTCGTTCGCGCACGCTCAATAGTGAATTTGAAGGGTATTGTTTAAAGAAGTGTTCATCGTAACCAGGCCTTCCGTTCGGCATTTTGTCAAGCCACATGTTGTGAGCGGGTTATTCAAACACAGTCTCGAGCAAAGTCTCGGCTACTGATCTTGAGATCAAGGCTCTTTGTGATAACGTTGACAACGACGATATGAAACTACATACGCAGCCAGTGTCCCAGGGTTATAAACATCTAGATGAGAACTTTTGCCAACATACTGCATCTGAAAGGAATAGCGATGTGGTCTCTCGACAACGAAAGGATCTTAACAATTCAGGTAATTTATTATTTGATTCAGAATGACTTGTATTTTAGATATTTCACTTGGCCAACTTCTCTGTAATCAAGGAAGCTAGACCTGGAATGATTGATTCAACGCCAGATATTTTCATCATTACGTGCTTCGACAACAAGAACACCAAATACCGCGTGCTAAATCACGTATCTATAACATAGCCGTACACACAATATTTCTGTAACACAAAGTTAGGCCTCAAGGTTGTATACACAATCATTTCAACTTTCAACTGGAAAAGTTTAGATCAAGTTCAAATTATAGTGTGGAAATTCTTTTCCTTCGAATCGTAGGATCTCATTTCATGTTATTTAGGTGTTTGAAGTTAGCGCGCTTTTGTTATGGCGGTCGTCGTTTAATTAGTCACGCATCTTTTGCACGCGGTAAATTAGTTCTTGTTAAAAATGTTTTTAAAACATTTCTTATTTCTTTTTGGTGAATTATATACCTAGAAGTAAGTTATTTTGTTCGGCTGGAATCAGTTTAATTAAAAGTTAAAAGTAAAAAGTTTAGAAGTTAAAAATTAAAAGTAATTTTTGCGTGCTTTCTAAATCTTTTCATCAAACTCAGGTAGAAAGCAAAGTTGTTTAATCATCTTCGCTTATTTTATATTTTTTAGGGTTAGGGTTGGGGTTAGAAGTCTTTACAATGCCTGCGGACTGCAATGAAGTTGTCAGGAATTCAGTTTTTTCAATTTAAGAACAAGGTGCGAAATATTTTATTAGTCGGCTGATTGTTTAATTGAAAGTGAAGTATATTAAAATTATGTTACCATAACGCAAATGCTAATCAATTACTTTGAAATTCAATGTTTTTAGGATAAAGTTTACAAGAAACATGTCAGCAGCACAGTGAGAGATGAAAGAAGTCATTATAATGGATTGCAAAGGTTTGAAAAATGAATTTCTCTATACCTTTAATGCAAATACAACAGTTCTTTGAAACTTTCTCTTACACCGCGCGTTCATGATATTTCTTTCAGCATGTGTGGTTCTAACAAAGCAGTTGAAAGCCAAGAAATAAACGTACCGTAAAACGTAAGTTTCAGTAAATCCACTGAAAAGAGAACTCTTTATATAGTCTCATTGACAGTGATTTACATGCTGTTTAGTAATACAGAGTTTATTTCTCTTTGTTATAGCGAAGTAAGAAGACCGACATGGCGGATATGCAAGATAAAGAGAGATCGAACTAAAAGACACTCCACTGTTGAGATTGAAACATAAATTTCAATGGAAGCCAGAGTAACAATTCAGTGGAATACATACTTTTTGTTTATGAAATTTGTCGATTTCACGGAAATGATACAGTTTGAAAAGTTTTTTCACTGGTTAATTTCGTTTAGTTAGGCTTTTAAAATCAGACATACATCCAGGTTTTGCTGTGTAAATTGTTGATTGCATAAGTAAGTCATGAATATTTACTACAAATAAAACTCCATATCATTAGTAACTAAAAGACTGAATCAGTGTGTATAGCTTTATCTGGAGAATTTTTTGACAAAATAAGGATCTTAATATGGGACAGGGTTCTGAAGGTTTTTAAGTACTATATGAACTGAGCAAAATCGTAATCCTGATATCACATATACAAGTCCTGAAACTACTTGAAATGATCGGATATAAGGCCCTGATACTATTCCAAAAGGACGTTGAATACGGGTTCTGATACGACATTATCCGTATATGCCATGTTTACAGTCATTAAACTTGTCATTTTAAGGGTTGTATTAGAACGTATAATGATGCCTGATACATTGACACCTGATCATTGTACACAAGGCGGCCAATCATGAAAATATACGGGTTCATTATACCACCATTGTACAGCCTTATACTATCAGTAAACTAATCGTTTAAGGGTGAAAATAAGACTAGTTAAGGGCACTTATACAAGCCTTTTTGTGCAGTGTTTCTAAGACCAGCGTATAAAGTGAGGTCCCCACAAGTCAGGAGTTTGTTTGGAAGTATTTAGTTTTCCTTCTAATAACCTATTGTTCACTTAATCGGACTAATAAATAGTGTCATAGTGCTTAGCTTTCAATTGAACAAAGATTTACTAATTTTGAAGAAAAAGTATTTTAGGAAAAACTCTTTTCCAGGACTTTTAATAATGTCCCCACAAGTCATCCTGGTGTTTGTTACGAAGCCGATCGCAGTCTTTCTAAGACCAGCGTATAAAGTGAGGTCCCCACAAGTCAGGAGTTTGTTCAGGAGTATTTAGTTTTCCTTCTAATAACCTATTGTTCACTTAATCGGACTAATAAATAGTGTCATAGTGCTTAGCTTTCAATTGAACAAAGATTTACTAATTTTTTAAGAAAAAGTATTTTAGGAAAAACTCTTTTCCAGGGACTTTTAATCAAGTCCCCACAAGTCATCCTGGTGTTTGTTACGAAGCCGATCGCAGTCTTTCTAAGACCAGCGTATAAAGTGAGGTCCCCACAAGTCAGGAGTTTGTTCAGGAGTATTTAGTTTTCCTTCTAATAACCTATTGTTCACTTAATCGGACTAATAAATAGTGTCATAGTGCTTAGCTTTCAATTGAACAAAGATTTACTAATTTTTTAAGAAAAAGTATTTTAGGAAAAACTCTTTTCCAGGACTTTTAATCAAGTCCCCACAAGTCATCCTGGTGTTTGTTACGAAGCCGATCGCAGTCTTTCTAAGACCAGCGTATAAAGTGAGGTCCCCACAAGTCAGGAGTTTGTTCGGGAGTATTTAGTTTTCCTTCTAATAACCTATTGTTCACTTAATCGGACTAATAAATAGTGTCATAGTGCTTAGCTTTCAATTGAACAAAGATTTACTAATTTTTAAGAAAAAGTATTTATAGGAAAAACTCTTTTCCAGGACTTTTAATCAAGTCCCCACAAGTCATCCTGGTGTTTGTTACGAAGCCGATCGCAGTCTTTCTAAGACCAGCGTATAAAGTGAGGTCCCCACAAGTCAGGAGTTTGTTCAGGAAGTATTTAGTTTTCCTTCTAATAACCTATTGTTCACTTAATCGGACTAATAAATAGTGTCATAGTGCTTAGCTTTCAATTGAACAAAGATTTACTAATTTTTGAAGAAAAAGTATTATAGGAAAAACTCTTTTCCAGGGACTTTTAATCAAGTCCCCTACAAGTCATCCTGGTGTTTGTTACGAAGCCGATCGCAGTCTTTCTAAGACCAGCGTATAAAGTGAGGTCCCCACAAGTCAGGAGTTTGTTCAGGAAGTATTTAGTTTTCCTTCTAATAACCTATTGTTCACTTAATCGGACTAATAAATAGTGTCATAGTGCTTAGCTTTCAATTGAACAAAGATTTACTAATTTTGAAAGAAAAAGTATTTTAGGAAAAACTCTTTTCCAGGGACTTTTAATCAAGTCCCCACAAGTCATCCTGGTGTTTGTTACGAAGCCGATCGCAGTCTTTCTAAGACCAGCGTATAAAGTGAGGTCCCCACAAATCAGGAGTTTGTTCAGGAGTATTTAGTTTTCCTTCTAATAACCTATTGTTCACTTAATCGGACTAATAAATAGTGTCATAGTGCTTAGCTTTCAATTGAACAAAGATTTACTAATTTTTTAAGAAAAAGTATTTTAGGAAAAACTCTTTTCCAGGACTTTTAATCAAGTCCCCACAAGTCATCCTGGTGTTTGTTACGAAGCCGATCGCAGTCTTTCTAAGACCAGCGTATAAAGTGAGGTCCCCACAAGTCAGGAGTTTGTTCAGGAGTATTTAGTTTTCCTTCTAATAACCTATTGTTCACTTAATCGGACTAATAAATAGTGTCATAGTGCTTAGCTTTCAATTGAACAAAGATTTACTAATTTTTTAAGAAAAAGTATTTTAGGAAAAACTCTTTTCCAGGACTTTTAATCAAGTCCCCACAAGCATCCTGGTGTTTGTTACGAAGCCGATCGCAGTCTTTCTAAGACCAGCGTATAAAGTGAGGTCCCCACAAGTCAGCAGTTTGTTTGGAAGTATTTAGTTTTCCTTCTAATAACCTATTGTTCACTTAATCGGACTAATAAATAGTGTCATAGTGCTTAGCTTTCAATTGAACAAAGATTTACTAATTTTTGAAGAAAAAGATTATTATAGGAAAAACTCTTTTCCAGGGACTTTTAATCAAGTCCCCACAAGTCATCCTGGTGTTTGTTACTGAAGCCGATCGCAGTCTTTCTAAGACCAGCGTATAAAGTGAGGTCCCCACAAGTCAGGAGTTTGTTCAGGAAGTATTTAGTTTTCCTTCTAATAACCTATTGTTCACTTAATCGGACTAATAAATAGTGTCATAGTGCTTAGCTTTCAATTGAACAAAGATTTACTAATTTTTTAAGAAAAAGTATTTTAGGAAAAACTCTTTTCCAGGACTTTTAATCAAGTCCCCACAAGTCATCCTGGTGTTTGTTACGAAGCCGATCGCAGTCTTTCTAAGACCAGCGTATAAAGTGAGGTCCCCACAAGTCAGGAGTTTGTTCAGGAGTATTTAGTTTTCCTTCTAATAACCTATTGTTCACTTAATCGGACTAATAAATAGTGTCATAGTGCTTAGCTTTCAATTGAACAAAGATTTACTAATTTTGAAGAAAAAACTATTTTAGGAAAAACTCTTTTCCAGGACTTTTAATCAAGTCCCCACAAGTCATCCTGGTGTTTGTTACGAAGCCGATCGCAGTCTTTCTAAGACCAGCGTATAAAGTGAGGTCCCCACAAGTCAGGAGTTTGTTCGGGAGTATTTAGTTTTCCTTCCTATAACCTATTGTTCACTTAATCGGACTAATAAATAGTGTCATAGTGCTTAGCTTTCAATTGAACAAAGATTTACTAATTTTTTAAGAAAAAGTATTTTAGGAAAAACTCTTTTCCAGGGACTTTTAATCAAGTCCCCACAAGTCATCCTGGTGTTTGTTACGAAGCCGATCGCAGTCTTTCTAAGACCAGCGTATAAAGTGAGGTCCCCACAAGTCAGCAGTTTGTTCGGGAGTATTTAGTTTTCCTTCTAATAACCTATTGTTCACTTAATCGGACTAATAAATAGTGTCATAGTGCTTAGCTTTCAATTGAACAAAGATTTACTAATTTTGAAAAAAAGATTATTATAGGAAAAACTCTTTTCCAGGGACTTTTAATCAAGTCCTCACAAGTTATCCTGGTGTTTGTTATGAAGCCGATCGCAGTCTTTCTAAGACCAGCGTATAAAGTGAGGTCCCCACAAGTCAGGAGTTTGTTCAGGAGTATTTAGTTTTCCTTCTAATAACCTATTGTTCACTTAATCGGACTAATAAATAGTGTCATAGTGCTTAGCTTTCAATTGAACAAAGATTTACTAATTTTGAAAGAAAAAGTATTTTAGGAAAAACTCTTTTCCAGGGACTTTTAATCAAGTCCCCACAAGTCATCCTGGTGTTTGTTACGAAGCCGATCGCAGTCTTTCTAAGACCAGCGTATAAAGTGAGGTCCCCACAAGTCAGCAGTTTGTTCGGGAGTATTTAGTTTTCCTTCTAATAACCTATTGTTCACATAACCGGACTAATAAATAGTGTCATAGTGCTTAGCTTTCAATTGAACAAAGATTTACTAATTTGAGAAAAAGAGTATTTTAGGAAAAACTCTTTTCCAGGGACTTTTAATCAAGTCCCCACAAGTCATTCTGGTGTTTGTTACGAAGCCGATCACAGTCTTTCTAAGACCAGCGTATAAAGTGAGGTCCCCACAAGTCAGGAGTTTGTTTGGAAGTATTTAGTTTTCCTTTTAATAACCTATTGTTCACTTAACCGGACTAATAAATAGTGTCATAGTGCTTAGCTTTCAATTGAACAAAGATTTACTAATTTTGAAAGAAACAGTATTTTAGGAAAAACTCTTTTCCAGGGACTTTTAATCAAGTCCCCACAAGTCATCCTGGTGTTTGTTACGAAGTCGATCACAGTCTTTCTAAGATTTTTCAACTGATATTCTTCAAACTTCACCGTTTTACTGATTTTGATGTGCTATTTCCAGCTATGGTCATTGTTTTTAAGTTTGGGAACTTTTTGAATTACATGAAAAAGCCGTTAGTATGAAATGACTTTAGCAATTCACAAAATACGTCATTTACACGTATAAGATTGGAGAATACGTCTTGGTAACAGTCATTCGCATTCAGCATGAAAAATCGGTTTAGGCTAGTTATGTTAGAATCCTGTCTACCCTAAAATGCCTCCAGGTATCTGATTTTTCGAAAATGCGCCTTGTCTAGAAACCCACTCGTTAGAAACTCTTTGATGTTATATTCCTTACATATAAAACAAGGGCGCATGTCTCTTTACTGTGATATAAACATGATGGAAGATGTAGAGCACTGAGAGAAATGCAAGCTTAGGAACACGAGGCGTAGCCGATATATCTCAAATATTTTTTCGCCTTATATTTCAAATATTTTATAATCCTTAAATTATAAAGGGAAACAGGCAGATTAAACAGAGAACTTTCACCGCACATTGAAAAGCACGATTAAAACCCGAGTGGAGGAAGAACCGAACAGATGAGATGAACATGTTGAGTTTTGTTTAATGGCCTATCGTATAGTAGCATTCATGCTTCGACCGGACATACCCCTTATTAACTTTATTAACTTGTATTTGGAACTGAAGGGAGATACGAATTCCAGTTGATGTTATGATCGGAGAGCAGGAATCTGAAAAGTGCTCATATTCAGAGTTTGTTAGCAAAATGCGAAACAAATTGGTCAAGGGATATAAAATTCTAAATTAGGAAGATGACATCTGCGAACTACTTGCTGGTGAAAAAGACTTTATTCCATAAACGTTTCGGTCTCTACGGCCTTCTTCAGTATGACATTAAGATTTACAATACTGGGAGCGTCAACTGACGTAGATTGTGTGAATTGTTGAATAAGTTCCAGCCTGTACTGCAGTCCTCACAAAGATTGGCAAGCGTGGTAAGAGATGTGAATCCCTATGGTAGTTTATAGGAGACCCAAACGCCTTAGGGAATTTCTTGTTAGAGCAGAATGTAATACCTAGTTTGATACACAGGATAATGAGGGCTGCTTTAATGTGGGAGGGTTAATTGTATGGTGTGCAATTATCTTGTGGAGGGCAATATATTTACAAGCTCAGTTATTTTGTGTTCCCGATATAGTTTACAATGCGTATCTCTATAGATATAGGTATATATTGGAAGTGTTGCTATTTCAGCTGGCTAAGGCAGATAAATAAATTGCTTTTTCACGATTTTAAAATCTATTCTCCTCATAAATAAACATTTTACTAGTTTAAAATTGCAACTAACGCATAGATCTTTATCAAAACCTTTAAAGTGCAGCGTAGTGCAATGACGTCATAATAGCATTTCACAAATACACCATTTTCAACCTTTAGAACGCAGAATTGGGTTTGGTATCATATTGGGATTCAGCGGAAAAAATTAGTTAAGAAAAGTTATTTTATCAGCTCCTACAATAAAACGCTCCAATTACCTTTTGCAATTGACTTTTTCGATTTTGAGACAAGGAGGATCTTTGCTGACGTACGTCAATGTTTACATTTTGCTTCACTGGCATACACACTTTTAAGAGTTTTGTTATATAAGAAATCTATAGCTATGAAATGTTCAGCTCTTTGCGTGCAATAGTATGCGAGATATAAGTTTTCAATTTTCTTTCAGATTTCTGTATGAGCCCATACATTCTCTGTAAAACTGGGAGTATTTAAAGTCACATCACGCAAAAACTCTGATTGCTTATGTCAAGCTCAAATTTTCAAAGAAACCTAATTTTTCCATGTCCTTTTAATTCAGAGTTGATTTGGTGTTTATATGGTTGATAAAAGAGAAATTCCTATGCTAATGAGCAAAAATTGTACTGAAAAAAAGATATCTGCCTACACATAGCTTATCATATTGGCGCATCGAAATACCGCGATTCTTTTCAGTATTGATTTCTTCAATTTGTTTTACCTTTAGGTCTAAACTGAAGATGAACAAAAACATGACCATGAAATGGGGTCGCCTTTTTAATTTTTTAGATACGTTAATAAAATGTGATGAAAAGACAATAGGGGCCAGAAATTTACTTCAAATCCACCATCAATTTTAAGAAAAAATGTAAGATCGAAATTAGGGTTTATCTTTATGAAATACATGGCTTTTAATTGTAAAACCTCCAATAAAAAGGTACCCATAAGTCACCTTAATCAGTGACCAATTCCCCGAAAGGAGTTTGTCAGGTCTCCACAAAAAAATCCCAACAACTCTAAAAAATATATTGACTTTTTTCGAAATTCGTCAATCCTTTGACCGATTATCACAATAAAATCATGTCTATAACGTGCCTATGGCCAAATAAGGCACTTTGACACAAAAGTCCCCACAAGTCGGTGATTGTCTGTTTTGACAGTGTTTGTTAAGTCCCCACAAGTAATATTCACCAAAACTCTAAAATTAATTTGACTTTCTTCGAATTTCGACTATCCTTTGACCCTATTATCACAATAAAATCATGTCTATAACTTGATGACCAAATAAGGCACTTTGACACAAAAGTCCCCACAAGTCGGTGATTGTCTGTTTTGACAGTGTTTGTTAAGTCCCCACAAGTATTTCACCAAAACTCTAAAATTGATTTTTTGTGAATTTTTAGGAATTTGTTATTAGTAGATTTGATGGCCTATCCATTGACCCTATTATTACAATAAAATCATGATTATGAAAATAAAGTCCCCATAAGTCGGTTTGTTCGTTGGGTCCCCACAAGTAGGTGATCGTCTCTTTGTCTGTTTGTTTGTTTGTTTGTTTGTTTGTTTGTTTGTTTGTTTGTTTGTTTGTTTGTTTGTTTGTTTGTTTGTTTGTTTGTTTGTTTGTTTGTTTGTTTGTTTGTTTGTTTGTTTGTTTGTTTGTTTGTTTGTTTGTTTGTTTGTTTGTTTGTTTGTTTGTTTGTTTGTTTGTTTGTTTGTTTGTTTGTTTGTTTGTTTGTTTGTTTGTTTGTTTGTTTGTTTGTTTGTTTGTTTGTTTGTTTGTTTGTTTGTTTGTTTGTTTGTTTGTTTGTTTGTTTGTTTGTTTGTTTGTTTGTTTGAAAAAATCAAGCCTGACGTATAACCAAACCGCCCAAACTCCAACTAGCTCAAGCCTTACCCGCCCACCACGCGTCCCACCCCACCCCAAATAGCTTGTATGTATCTTCCGCTCATTTAAGATTTATCAGACTAGACGTTTTTGTGATCGACAGCGAACTTTTTCGACTTCTCGTGCTCTTGGGACAAAAGAACTGCTAATATTTTTGACATCTTGCAACAAAAATAATAGAACTACATTCATTCGTCACAACTTTTAAACAGGCGTGACACGCCACAAGTAGCAACTATCATCGTATGACATATCGTGGAAAAATTGACATATTTGATTTATTTTTAACTATTAATCAATTTTACCTTATTACGATTCATGATTCAATGACATACATTTTTCGATACTCATTATTCCCTAATCTCGAAACAAAACTCGTGATTCCTCAATTTTCCATCTAAATATATTCACGATACCAGTAAATTTGAATATCACTATGGTGCCGGTTCCACTTTCGGTCACTTCACAAAGGACTTCACAAAGAGTTGAAAGTAAAAGGAAAGTACTCACAAAAATATACGATCTCGATTTTAAGAAATGTTATGGGTATATTCTAAAGACATATAAAATATGTTGTTAATTTGTTGAGCAAACAGTGTGGTAAATAGAAATATTTAAAACCAGTACAAATTGTGTTTACTAGCAATGTTGGCATCTATTGTTGCAGTAGAATTGAGATTCTTTTTTTAATGTAATCAATCAGGATATATAGCTAGTACGAAATTGAAACAATACTGGCATTTAACAATTATTTGGTGGTGCATGCTTGGATGTTTAAAATAATTGTAAAACTTAGTCAGAATCGAATGAGATTCCTGAAAAGACTACAAAATATACCTCTAAATAGATCTAGCAATGCTCTTTTGGATAGATAAAAGGACTCTTTTAAATACCATTTGATATTGAGCTCAATATAAAATATGCCCCAACATACCTTTTGTTTGCTTCCTCTAGACAACTTTTGCAAAATCGATGTCCACATTTGGTCTGAACAGGATTTCTCATAGCAAGTTGACAAATAATACAAATGTAGTCCTCAGCAAGCTCCTCGATGAACTCATAGTCATATCCAGTTGCAGTGTCACCAGCCATCGTAAACGATAATCTTCTAGCCAAACAACTTCCTGCTGGAATGTACGTCCGTGCAGGCGTTAACCACAGGAATCCCAAACATAATGTATACCGATGTGGACAATGCCAACAAGCCTATATTGCTTCAAAGCAATGATGTTTCGGCCCGCTCAAAACCCTTTAGATTCCTTTACGAGACTTGGAGTTCTAACTTGCAAAGAAAAATGTAAACTGAAAATCAAATTTGTTCATTAATATCAGCGGGATTCATTGTGACTCAACTAAGCGGAAAGTTTTTAAGCAATGTTGCAATGCAGCAATGCAACAAACCTCGATAAACGGCCTTTAGTTTAGGGCTGTAAATCCTGCAAATCCGTGTGTTTTAATGACAATTTTGCCATAAAATTTCCAATGACTATTATAAATAGAGCGTAAACGCATTCATCGAGATTTCTATGATTTCCTCTCGTGCCAGATTGGCTAATTTCACACAAGTGATTAAAAGGGCGTGTATGATTGTTACAAGTTCTATTCCCGACCAATCAGAAAGGGGTGTTCCCACGGTCAAATAAACAATAGATAACACAATCTTTGCAAAACGTTTTAGCGCTTCCTTTCATGCGATTGGATGTCGGTGACAGGCACGTCAAATAACATTTGTTGGTAGGTTTTCACCAACAATTTTTTAATAGACGTGAAAAGAATGCGACATATAATTGGATGTGTTATAAAAGTATGACAGCTAATTGACAGACGAGCCAAAAATTATGGGTTAGCAAACCAAACACAGTAACGTTTCGGCCTGAGGGCCGAAACAAAAACTATTAGCCAACAAAACAACTTCCTGCTGGAATGTACGTCCGTGCAGGCGTTAACCACAGGAATCCCAAACATAATGTATACCGATGTGGACAATGCCAAAAACTATTAGCCAACAAAACAACTTCCTGTTGGGATGAGCGTCCGTGCATATACGTTCACCACAAGAATCCCACAGGAATCCCAAACATAATGTATACCAATGTAGACCAGAAGCCTGCGTGGCCGACTCAGGAGAGGGGAAGGGAAATGGAAAGGGAGGGGAGGGAAAAGAAGGCAAAGACTCTCTATTTCTTCCCTTCCCCTCCCCTCTTCCTTAGCCTACTTTTGTTGTTGTTGTTGTTGTTGTTGTTGTCGTTTGTTTGTTTGTCTGTTCGTCTGTGTGTGTGTGTGTGTGTGTGTCTGTCTGCTTGTTCATCTGTTTGTTGATGAAATGAAGTGCGGCTCAGTGAATACAGACGCACACGTTGTCATTTTATCACTATACGGGCGACAGAATTTCTTTTTGTACGAAGAAGAAACACTTTCTTCTGTTTGCAACAAAGAAAATTTGTTGCCCACAGGGTGGTAATACGAACAACATTTGCTTTGAAGCTTACCGTTTCTCGTAACAAGTCACCGTCCAGGCGCAAAAAATGTTTCTTTTCATTTTTCAGAGTATTTATATCACAGTACAGAGACATAAACGATCGTTTTATATTGCTTTTTGACGTTTTGGTGTAAGCCATAGCTCTGTCGTCTGATATAAAATGGTAGTGGCCAATGAGCGCGCGTGTTATATCCCAAATATATATTATAAATAGATTATGACATCATACTAATTATCACATCATCATGATGCCTTATATGTCATGCCTGATAGTGCAGATTTCGTATGAGTATGAAAAGGCCACGGCACGGTCACGGCGCGGTTACGGCAGAATTTTCGAATGATTTGATAGGAAACGCGGCACTGACACGGTCACGGCACGGCGCGGTCCTTTTCACACTCATACGAAATCTGCACTAGCCTTTAAGGAACCCGTATGATGTACTGGATCACCTTGTGGCCAAAACGAAAGTTACAGTAATAAACTTGTAGTTGATACCAAACCAAGGAACACAACTACGATAACACAAAGATAACGATTGATAATCAGTAATAAAAATATACGACAAGAAATGGTAGTGGCGAGGATTGTTTAAAAGGCGTTGTCTGTTATATAAACCAGAACGAACAATACCGTCCAGTGCTCGATGTGATAAGATAAAGTTTTTAACTATCTCAATCCTAATTTCACCTTTATTTGTTATCTGAATTTATTTAATTCTCAGCAACGATGAAATCGCCGCGGCAAAATCAAAACGTACAGTTAAAATTAACAGGAGAGCATTTATTCCTTACTCATGTGTATTCTAATTTGTCGGACAGGCAAGTCGACAGAGGTAGAGAGTTTTACAAAACTGAGGTTATTGTAAAAATATGCTTGAATATAACTGTATAAACATGGAATTTGTAAATTGAATATCATAAGTATGGTGTTCGTCAATGATTTAAGTTGACAGTTGTTATAGTAACCACATTTCCTCAACTCTGATTGGCTGAAGCAGTATTTACAAAATATCACCAAAACGATACGATACGTTATGCTTGTTGATATGCTTGATGCCTCATGTTCCTAAACTTGCTTTTCTCTTGCTCTACATCTTCCATTGTGTTTATATCACAGAACAGAGACATGCGCGCGCGCGTTTTATATTCCTTAAATAGAAAACAATGTGTTTACTACTAACTTTATATTATGGATTAAATAAAATCACTCTAACAACTAGATTTAAGCTGATTACCTGCTATCAAATTATAACTAGAGTGGTTTTCATTTGACCATGAAGGAATAGACAGTTGTTTTCTTTTGTTTCTTATCAACTACTACAAACTAAATAGTCATTTTTCTTTCATGGTCAAATGAAAATCACTCTAATCATGTTTTCAGTTGAGTGATAGTACGACAAAACCCTATTGTTCACTAATCCAGGAACAATGTAGTACAACTTGTACAAACATACTTTTAATTATGGTAACGAGCAGAAACAACGCAAACATTAATTAACTTTGCCAAAGCATCGCTACCTTGTTTACAAGCAAGCTAAGCTTTTCCTTTGTGTCGGTGCATACTATTTTGTTATGCAAGAGCTTCGCATGAGACAACTACTCTGTCCGCATCGTCACCCGTGAAATATACCGGGGGGACTCCACTGTAAAAGGATCGGGTATACTCGTCAGAAATTTTCAAAATACCTCCATAAGGTACCGGAAGTCTTTTAAGAAGGGCGTTGCTGGATGATTTTTTACCCCTAAGAGATACGACGAGCATTTCCGATCCTTTTACGATGGAGTCCCCCCTCCCGGAAATAGATACTAGCAGTCAATGTGTAATAGGCAAATAAGAACAAAAGAAAACAATAGAATTAGGGTCTACAAATCTGTATTGGTTTTTTGTATCTATTTCATGGGGAAGGGACTCCATTACAAAAGGATCGGGTATGCTCGTCGTATCTCTTAGGGGTAAAAAATCAGCGATTTGGTATCTTTTAGGGTGTTAGAATTGAAGTTTAGAGTTTTAGCATTTCCTGATCTCTCTTAAGGTATCATAATCAAAAGAGCCCATCGCCTATTATCTTGTTCTCAAATGGAAGAAATTTGCCCAACAAAAGCGTATCGACCGTTCAATTTTATGTTCATCATAATAATGTTCATTAGCTTGTTATCGCTAGTATCTCTTGGGGTTTAAAAATCGTCCAGCCACGCCCTTCTTAAAAGACTTCCGGTATCTTTTAAGTTTTTTTTTTTAATTTCCGACGAGCATACCCGATCCTTTTAAAATGGAGTCCCCCCCCCCCCCCCCCGGATCTATTTCAGATGTTTATGCCAAACTACTCTAGCTTACAAATTAGCTAGTCACTATGGTAATCAAAATCATCAATAGTCGTCAGTAAACTAGAACCTAAACATCCATTTATCCATATACCAGTGTGGTTAAGCACGATCTTCGCACCGTAATACAAACGCCATGTAAATATGCCTATCAACCATAAACAGGCTCTTTCATCGGTCGCTTTTTCCCCCTGTGCCCTACTTTCCCCCTTTCGAATTCCTGCAAATTCCCTTGTCCTTTTTTCTTCTTATTTTCTTTCTTGTTTTCTTTTTTTCTTCTTTCCTTCCTTCCTTCCTTTCTTTCTTTCCATCCTTCCTTCGATCCATTCTTTCTTTCGGTCGATCTCTTTTTTTGTTTTGTTTTGTTTTGTTTTTTTCTTTCTTTCATCTTTTTTTTTTTTTTTCTTCTTCTTCTTCTTTTCATCAAACAATGAAGATAATGACCGAGGCTGGCTAGATACCGAAAATTGTTATGCTTTAGATTTGCATCTTAATTGAAAACTGCTGTCAATAAATAACTAAAAAATCCAACTTTTTTGGACATCTTCGATGATTTGCGGTCACTCGACCAAGCACTTGGAAGTCTGGAGCCGAATTCGGCGGATAAGACCGAAGTTGGAGAAAAACTCTGAAACAGCTTCAAGTTACAGTACGTGCAAGATTTTTCAACCCATTTTATTATTTTCCGGTCATATTAGAGGAAATTGAAGTAAACAAAACCGAATAAAACGGCTAGATCAGTTTTTGCAAGTGTCCTCGAGGCAAGGTGGATTGCCTCCATGATTTCTTTACCTCTGCTGCTTTTTACTTGTAGAAACGTTAAAATATTCTACTTTGTTTATTTTCAGGGGTACACGGGTATTTCACTTTCGACTGCATGTATATGGGGAGGCTCCGAAAAAGAGAGAAATTAAAAGATACAAGGACCCTCCCGTCCTCAGAGACCCAGGTCGTCAGGGAAGGGGAAGGGGCGTCAGGAAGGGGGAGGGGAGCAGAGAGGAAAGGAAAGAGTGGAAAAAATCAGTGCTTGTATCAATTTTGGCCGCTAAGACAAGTTAGGGGTAGTCAAAAGCCCAGGGCGTCCTTTTCCCCCTCTTTTCTTTCCCCTCCGCTCCCCTCCCCCCTTCTGACGCCCTGGGTCTCCGAGGACGGGACCCTCCCCCCTAGGCTCTACAAAAACGACACAGAGATGCATGACACTCGGTGACTTGTGTGTCAAACGCAGAGCCGTTTTTGCGCATGCAGTTCCCCAGGCAACCATGAACTCACTGCGAAACTACTTCCGTGTTGGATGGGTGAGGGGAGGCCGGGAGGGGAGGGGAAAGGAAGGGGTAGAAGCCGGTAGAGCACTCTTTTTCCCCTTTCCCCCTCACCTTTCCTTGAGAGTCATGTTATGCAAATATGTTATTTATTTACTTATTTATTTATTTATTTATTTATTTATTTATTTGTTTGTTTGTTTATATATTTATGTATTTATTTATCTATCTATTTATTTATTTATTTACTTTACCTACTTACTTATTTACTTATTTATTCATTTATTTATTTATTTACTTACTTACTTACTTGCTTGCTTACTTACTTATTCATTTATTTATTTATTTATTTATTTATTTATTTATTTATTTATTTATTCATTCATTCATTCATTCATTCATTTATTTATTTATTGTCATAGAACCGAATCACGTTTAATATTTATCATATAGTTAACATTTTATCGTGATGTTGTTACCTTGATGAAAGTGATAGATGTACATGTTGTTTTTGTTGGTAAAACGGTTGTAAGATTCATTCCTCACACACACATTCTAAATTTATCGACTTAACTAAAACACTGAGATTTAAACTTTTTTATAAACTTCTAGCTTAATTTTTGTTGAGACTCTTAAATAAGAGATGATTTTTTGGTCTAAATCTAGAAGTCTTTAGGTTGTCTGGAAGGCATTTGAGTGACATACACCTAATACGGCACCGCGACGTCACAGACTTATAAACATCTTTACAAATGGATGGCGAAGATCTGTGGCGAATTTGTGGCAAAATATGTGGACTTTTCGAGCTACAGCGCTGATTTTCTCTCTTCTATGGGCTATATTACAAGGTATTAGTTTAAGAGATGTATTAATTTTTGATTGAATGTTTCTATGAAGGTGTGAATGCTTTGAACTCCGCATAAGATGTCAGTACGTGAGGTACCAATATGGCGCCATTGAAGAATGCCTTTGGCGACACGAAAGACATCGTTAGTTTAAGGACGCCAAAGGGACATACATCGCCATAGTTTGAGTTATTACTGGATTAAAGGAAGACGGCCATGTAATTTCAGTCACAGAGATTTCTTCAAACTTATTTATTCGTCGAATTAAAATGCTACAATGTACTCGACCTACACGAGCTGTGCTTATCTACTGAGTCAAAGAAACTCAAGAGAGCTTTGTATTTGCTCACAAGAATGAAGCAGAGATATTCATTCAATAGCGAACTTCGCAGCTAGCTCCATTTGAAGCGTTCACAATCTTTAAATTGTGCAAAATTCGTTATATAACTTAGATAAGTTAACTTCTAGACGAAGCAGGCCCAAGCTGTGTATAGCGATCGAATGTCAAATCCTAAGTACTATCGGATTTGGTGCGATTTTTGTCGTATTTTTTGGCACTATTTTTGTACTAATACTTTAATATTCTCAAGAATTCCAACTGCAGTAGTTCTCATTGTATAAATTACATTACATATTCGTCGGGATTCGATGTCATTGTTGTCAGTCCTTTAGAACGGAAAGCTATTTTTGAAGTCTTGTTGAAAGGTTGGTCGATCTTTTCTTTCAAGTACTGAAGTGCTTTATTGAGGAAATTGGAAGACATAAAGCTAAAACATCGGTTATTCTGTCCAATTTGGATAACTGGTTTTCTGGTGATTTTGTCGCCCTAAAGTCGCTTGGCGAAATTCAAGCGCTGCTCTATTTATGATCAACACTACAAATTCAGGTTAATTTCTATTCAGGCTTCCAAAATTTCGCTCAAGGTAGCTCTTGTGTCACAAGAAATGCTTTATAACACAAACGCTGAAGTTCCCAATATTCATCCCCGAAAGCCACATTCAAGACATATTTGACACTTCGAGTTTATTATTATGTTCTTGAATAAATAAGCTTACTTTAATAAATTAGTTTTTGGGGGGATCAATCTATATTTGAATAGAATTTCACTACGATTTCATTTCATACAGTTCTTCCTTACAATTTACAAAATTGATTTATTTTTGACAACCACAAAGTTCCTTGAGATAAAAGTTAACAATAGCGTGAAATTGTTGAGACTACAAGTTCTTTTTGTTAATAATTTACATTTGTGTTAAGTGGCCCGTTTTGCTATTGTAATACCATAAATATTGTATTGATTTTGTTCACCTTATCAGGTAACAAGAATTGTCACTAATATTTCATCATTCTACCACTTTTCCTTTTGAAAAATATTGAATACTGTATCATAATTACCAAAGTAAACAAGTAACTTCATTTTTGACACTACAGATTTACAGTAGACAAAGAGATAATGTTATTTCTTTCGTCCTTCAATAAATTTATGTCTGAGAGCCCCTAACAGACAAAAACTACAGACATGCTAGCTAAGGAACCATGGAAAATATTACCATTGTTTATAAAATATCCTAAAACGTGTTCCAAAAGTAAATACTTATAATTATATACCTGTCCCACATGTACAAGGAGGTACATATATGCAATTGATCATGAGCAACTAGGTTCCTAGTAACTTTTCTAAAGTTTACTCAAATGGTTCAAATTGGTATCAGAATCCTTTCTTTCTAAGCCAAATATCCATGTCTGATCCTTAATTTTGAAAATATCACTTTCATTGACAGCACTTCAATTTAAGTGTGGCCCTAAAGTAGACAGACTGGTCGTATGGTCAAGCAGTGACTCTTACTGAAACACTTGTGTGCATTCTTGTATATCCCTCCAATGCAGGGTTGAAATACTAGGCCCAGTTATTCCAAGGTCAATAAATGGTTTAAGAGTTAATAATACACTCATCAGTATTACTTGATTCTGATTGGTCGATAAAAGTACAATTGATTGTTAGTTGTACTCAATACATTAACTGTACTCAGTACATACATTATTAAGTTGATGAGTCTAGTATAAATAGATCATGAGGTTTATTTATAAAGTAATACAAATTTATTTATACACTTTGGAATTAATAGGTACTCATGATGTTTTGAAAGTTTACAGCACTTGTACCTATTAATTATTTCCTATAAATGATGTTCATATGAGTTGCTTAAGGCACTGTTACACGCTGAAACTTTCCTCTGAAACTTTGCTCAATCGCTGTTGCGAGACAAGTTTCACTATGCATAATTGCACCATGTAACATGGTCATTTAGCTGAAACTTTCCCTGGGTCGGTTTCACGAGACGGTTTCACAAGAGTTAGAACTACTTTCTACTCCTGCAACAGAAATGTGTGTCGCAAACAAGTTTCAGGGTGAAATTTCAGCGTGTAACACCCCTTATGAATCATCTCGCATCAGCAATCAAGACATATTTCAGATAAAAGGTTCAGTGTGTAACCGTACCTTTATGATCTTGATTTTTTCAACACCGGAGTTCAAAACAGACATATTGATAGTTAGGTTTTACTTTACATTCTTCCGCTGATGAACCAGCTATAGTATTTCACTTTTGTCCACAAACATGTTTTACCATCCAGCCTCATCAGGGTGTTGTTGTAGTTCATAGGTATAAGGCTTTTCTCTTGAGAATGTAGCAAGTTGATTAGAGTAATTTAAAATTATTGAAATAATAGGTTGTTTATACTGTGATAGTCACACGTGGGACGTATATAGTGTTCCATTCATTTCAAATTCATGCTTTGTTCCTTTGGCATGCTCTTTTATTTCAATAGTCATAAATCACAAAGCATGTGTAACTTACAAACACTCATAAATTGCTTTTTCCAAGGATTTCCATTTGCTTGAAGTTTTTTCTCAAAAGCCAGTAGCTTTAGTATGCAATTTCTTCAAAATTTGAGTTTATTTGTACAAATTCTCTGTAGTTTACAAAGGTAAAGCACTATATTTAATGCCAGAAGTTCCTTCAGCTAGAAGCAAAGCTAGAAGCTGGTCTCCCAGGAAGCTGATGGTGCGCTCATTCTACCCCATTTTATCTCTACAATAAAAGTGTTTGTTCCACACTGCTTTACAAGTACTTGTAAGTTATGTACACTTTGTGAAATAGGTCTAATCAAGTACAAAACTTGGACTATGGAAATTTAGGATCAATAGGTTCTTACAAAATAGGGGGTTTAAATGCCAAAATTTTAGTCTACAAGTCTTACTCACTACATGTAAGTTCTTATATGTGGGCTGTATATAGCTATTTCAAAAAAGGTTGACGGGGCGAATGGCAATCAGCCATTGGTGATTGCACGACAGAAAGTAATTGTGGTCACGCTATTAGATCGCTACTGTATCTGGTGCAGAGGTATGAATCACTTATTGACCACTTTGTCCAATAAGGTCTTTACTGTATGGTACCGGCATTGCTTGGGTATTTAATGAATGAAAATGAAGCAATTCTTGTTACCCCAAAATTCCTTTCGGTCGTGCAATCACCATTCGTCATTCGCCCCATCAACATTTTTTGAAATAGTTATACTGTATTACTTATAAGAAAATGTCTTTATTTTTTAGTTACACTGACCCTAAAATGTAAATGTACGCTACATACATGTCCTGATAATGTCAATGAGACGTGTACAACAACTGGCAAATGCTTCAAGAAAATAGAAGAAAAAGATGGCTTTGAGCTTATTACCTATGGGTGTCTGGCTGCTGAAGAACAGTCTCATATGCAATGTAACACACCCAGTGAGGCATTTCAAGAGAAGATCTCATTGTTATGCTGCAAAGACAGTGATCTTTGTAATTATGAATTGAACCCTACATTTCCTACTCCTACAGTATCAACAATAGGTAATTTTATACCGTGATTATCTATAGATGAAGGGATGTCCATAAAAATGGCCTAAGTGACTTAGGTATAGGCAATGGTATTTTGGTATATAGCAAACGTCCATTGGTTTAATCATATTATCTAGCTCATCAGAAATCTTAAAAAAGTCATCAGAAAAGTCACTTAGGCCCAGTCTATATGTCAAACTAAATTGACTCTGAGGTTGACTGAAATCCAATGAATTGGGTGTCTGATTCAAACACTGATTTTAATATTGCCACTCGCAATGAACTTTACTTGAGCATGCGATATCAAAAGCTAGGGGTTTCACAGTTGTAAGTAACAAAGATAGCAGACTTCTGTGAGCTTCAGAGCTTCCTGATGCTTAAGCGGCTAAGGCCCGGGGGGGTACTCTTTCCAGTTTTGGGTAGGGACGTGCCGCTGAGCCCCTCAAACCCTGACCCTGTTCCAGAGCAAAATTTCCAAAATTGATACCCTGTTCCAGAGTAAATGCCTGCCTAATTTCATTGCTTCCGGCGAAGTTGACGTGTCGTTAACCCCTTTCAGCCCGGCCTTTTAGACGAACTTTGTTAAATAGATACCCTGTTCCAGAGAGTCATTACGATTTTATATACCCTGTTCCAGAGTAAAATCGCTGAAAACCCTACCCTGTTTGGCGGCACGTACCCGTAGAGCGAATATAGGGGAGTACCCCCCCCTGGGGCTAAGGAATAAACTCCTATTACAGACATCTGTTCTTTTGCTTGGCACCAGGCTAAATTTGTACAAGGCAATTTTACTAGTTTCGAGACAAGACAGCGCTCAAACTGCATTGCATTTGAAGCAACAAAAGTTCAATGTTTGAATGCACACTGATCTTGTACCATTTCGTGTGTCTGGATCAGTCAGTTTTTATTTCTGCTGGACTTAATCAAATTTATCAATTTCAATTGGTTCAGACGTCGTACTTCTCATGAGAGAATTGCAACTATTAGATTCAACACAGTAAAAGTTTGATTTATGAACCTGGCATTAAGCTGTTTTTTTTTAACTTCAAATAATAGATCTGGTAATAGTTTAGTAGTATTTTGGATGAGCCTTTATGAGCATATGGTTTATTATTCTGTTGTACCAGGTGTTCAAGCTAAGGAGGAAAAAGACTCTGTTGTTACCAAACAGTATTTCTACTTGTTTGTCACGGCAGGAGCATGCTCATTTGTGTTTGTTGTCTTTCTTGTTGTTCTCTATTTGAGGTAAGCAATATTATTGTTGTGATACCTGAATTTATGTAACAACACAAGTGTCCAAAAACCAAATTCTCTTTTGAAATTAAAAAAAAAAAGAAACAAGGAGAACTTAGATTTTGATCACAAATAATTCTTCTTAAGGAAGACGCAACAGATACAATGTTCAATAGATACAATGTTCTCTAGGGTTATAAGCATGCAGCATTTTGGATGATGAACTGGAATCATCTGACAAATGGCAAAAATGGTCTCTGATCAAAAACTACATCTCCTTTGAAAATAAAAGACTGTTGGAGGATGTATATTTTGATCAAAGATCACTTATTTTGTTTTTGCACTTATGTCTTCAATTATACATGAAGGTCATTCCCTTTGATCGCAAACTCATTTGGCAAGTACAGTACAATCTACTTCAAATCTGGTGCTGCCTGTTTTATTATTTCTAGAGAACATAGTACAGTGGAACCCCGTTAATAAGGACACCGTCGGGACGGGAAAAAATGTCCTTATTAACGGGGTGTCCTTATTAACCGAGGTGTCGAAAAAGCTTAGCTTTAATCGGGACTTTGAAATCTGTCCTTAATATCGAGGTGTCCTTATTAAGCGGGTGTCCTTAGAGCGGGGTTCCACTGTATTATTAAGAAAAGAAGCAATATCAATTTATGCTGTATATTTCAGGTTCAGAGAAATGAGGCGACAAATGCCTTCTCAATTTTCCTATGATCGCCATAGTACATTCATCAGCTCTGGTGAAACTTTGAAAGATTACTTTGACCAAAGCTCAGGTAGTGGCTCAGGTCTCCCTCTCTTGGTAAGTATATATTTATGTAATAATAAAATTGGTCCATTATGTGTGCTCTGATTGGCCTAGAACCATGTGTGATTACAGTACACACACATGTACATGATGTTATAGAATCTTACGCATGCTCCAATTGGTTGAAATGTTTTGATAAATATTATATAAAACAAATATGACTGTACTCTTAGATGTACAGAAGGTATCAAAATGTGGTGAGAACAACAGTTATGCCACTCAACTTGGTCTCTTTAGTGTACTTGGCATACTTTTTGACATCATCTGTGCATCTATTAGAGTACAGATGCATGGAAAAATGGAATCTATTTGTTAATTAAACTCATTGGCAGTGAATGACATGTAGCTGCACATAGACAATGGAATTGTAGCTTCCACACATTTATTGTCAGTGGCGGATCCAGGGGAACCCTCCCTTGAAGGTTTTAAGCCATTTTTTGTCAAACATCGACCAAAGAATCCTGGATCCACTTCTGATTGTTGTTTGTAAAGTCAAACCTTGACTTGAAACCACTGTTCATGTGCATTACAGCCAAAATTGTTGCATCGCGACCAGCAAATTACAAATTTTGTTTTGATTTTGAGTTTTTCTGAGCCGTCAATCAGTTTGGGGGCAGAGTTTCTTTCAAATCAACTAATCACTTAAAGAGGTTGTGAAAGCTCTGCCCCCCAAGAATGATGAACGCATCAGAAAAGACCAAAATCTTACCGACGTTGGAGGTCGCTATGCAACGATTTTTGCTGTAAATTAAATGGGAGAAAGATTTATCAGCACTTTATTTTTTCCAAAATAATTTTTCTTATACAGTACAACTACAATATAACGTAGTACCAATGAGGGATTCATTATTTCAGGGTTAAAATCAATATACATGTATCTTCTATTTGACTGCACAGACAAAATTGGGTAAAGAGTTAGTGTTATAATTGTGTTCATTATCTCAGGGTTTCACTACACAATCATATTCCTTTCCTGTGCTTCTTTGTGTGATAATTTTGTTACTCTGCAATTTCAAGGTCCAAAGAACAATAGCCAAGCAGGTCACACTGATTCAAAGTGTTGGTAAAGGACGATATGGAGAAGTATGGAAAGCTAGATGGCATGGTGAAGATGTTGCTGTAAAGATTTTCCTTTCGCACTGCGAGACCTCCTGGATGCGGGAAACTGAGATATACCAAACTGTACTTCTACGGCATGACAGTATATTAGGGTTTGTTGCCTCTGATATCATCGGCAGTGGTCAAGTCACCCAAATGTATCTCATTACAGATTACCACAGTTTAGGATCTCTGTATGATTTCCTAAGGGTCCATAAATTGGACAAAAAGATCATGTGTAAATTAGTATTTTCTGCTGCAGCAGGGATAGCTCACCTGCACGCAGAAATCCGTGGCACACAAGGAAAGCCAATGATTGCTCATAGAGACATAAAGAGTAAAAACATTCTTGTTAAAGACAACTTGACATGTTGTATAGCAGACTTTGGACTTGCTGTAAAGTACATGCCAAATACTAAGGTTATTGATGTCAAGTCAGACACAAGAGTTGGCACAAAGAGATATATGAGTCCAGAGGTACTCTCTCATTCCCTGGACACAAATAGTTTTGATGCTTATCGAATGGCAGATATGTATTCTTTTGGGCTCGTACTGTGGGAAATAGCAAGACGCTGTATCACGGATGGTAAGTTAAGCAACACTATGGTGAATTCCCTGAAACGAAATACCTAGGCAAACACTTTCTACAGTACACATGATGGCAAATTCCCATACTAAACTCTATAAATCCCATCTCTGATATCGTTTTGAGCTTTCATACTCAACTATTAAAGATATCTAGATGATTGTACTGATCTGTTCTTATGAGAAAGATCCCACTTTTCTGATTTAAAAAATCAGCTGGTGTGAATAAGGTCTATTTCCAAGTTTGCAAAGTTCACCAATGAAGTATAACTTAAATGTTGGAATTTCTGAACAAACTAAACATTTCTCACTTGTCAAAAGTTCCCATTATGTGAAATGCACTGTAACTCTTTCCAACTCATACATCTCCATGAGAAATGCAAACCTGATGTTAGTCAATCCAACCTATTCACAGATTTGTATTGCTGGTTTTCAATCATTCCCTTGAGAGTCAAAATATAAAAGAGTGGCAGCCATGTTGGTTGAACGAACAAGAGACACTAATGAGCAATCTTTTGTTGAAGTTCAACCAAGATGGCCGCCTTGACGTCAATTGAAAGCCAGCAATAGGTGGCAGCATGGTCGAGTGGTCAGAGCATCAGTCTTGCAATCCGGTGTGCCAAGTCCGAGTCCCCACTTTGGCCACTGGATTCTGGGTTCACCTAGCTCATATTCAACTTCTTGACCATGCCTGTAAAATAGTCAACTGGTTTGCCTCCTAGCCAGTTGGGATTCTTAATCCATATAATTATGTTTATTTAATTTGTATTATTTCTTTCAGCCTTATAACAGCGCTATGAATAATTAGTGATATTATTATATAGTGCTATATAAATACAGCAATTTTTTTAATGCATAACTGACAACTTTATCATTATCCCCCTAATCAAATAGTTATTAATTTTGTACATGTTTAGAAACAGGTCTGTGTGAAGATTATGAAGTTCCATACTATGATCGTGTACCTCATGATCCAAGTTTTGATGACATGAGAAAAGTTGTAGTTACTGAGAAGATACGCCCAGATATTCCCAACCGATGGCATAGAGATGAGGTAAGATATAACTCCTCTTGGAACCATTGCCTACTTCATTTCTCACTGCTGACTACTAAAACTGTAAAACTGCTAAACCTAATTACTGGTCACAGTCTGCTTTCATATCTTGGCAGCCACCTATTTGAATCCCTGAATTTAGTTAATAAGCTTATTTCCCTTCTGTGAAGGCAGGGACATAACAACATAGGTTTATGCCAATTATTGAGTAGCCTCCTTTGCAGATGTCCTTTGGATCTTCACACAACACTTAGCTCCCCAAGTAATGTCTGCTTCCTCTAGCAGAACATTCCATTCTGTGAAAGTTTCCAAAATCTGGAAACCTGGACTTTGACCTTGATCATGTTTAGATTAGACTGCAAGCTTTGATCAACTACTAACAATATTAGTATAGGTAATAGCATGGTTTGTAGTGATATTTGGCATAAATACCACAAGTGATATTTCAAAATTCTCAAATTTTGAAATATCACTTGTGGTATTTATGCCAAATATCACTACAAACCATGCTGTTATATTATATAACCTAAGTTAAACTCATCAACGGTGATGAGGTTGGGCGAGGTGCCTAGATGCTGCCACGGGGGACGCGCTGTCCCTGGCAGCAAGGCAGTAACCATGGTAACCAACCACGGTCCACCACCTAGCACCTGTCACACTGACTATCGAGTCAGTGGAGATAACATACTCACCTTAAGACCATCCAGAGGTGGGAGGGAGGGGCAATAACAACGGCAAAACGCTAGCCTTGAGCAAGCACGAGGATCGCAAGATCCGTAGAGATGGACTCACATGTGGGCCCTGCACAACGATGGGCCGCCCCATATTCAGATGAAGACCGCTGACCCCGGCAAACGAGCAAGCAGTACAGGAATCGCCCTGTAGCAAATATACGTACCCATAGGGACCCCGCACGGCGACGTGGGGCCCATGGGCGCAAGCGAGCAAACGTCTCGAGTTTAACTTCGCCTAAATTTCATTTAGCCACATTAATTTCTGCAATTTTGATGAAAAGCAAGCGTGAAGTTGAATCGCTTTATACTCAACTACTTTGAAAAGTGAAAACATAGCTTTCGAACCTGTGCTGATAAAAGAAAAGCTAACAATATTCAAGAAAAGTAGTAAAAAGAAATCGTTCAAAGTCAAAATTAGGAAAAAATTACAAAATTACATTGACAAGGTAAAACCAGTAATTTTGTTTTCGATTTTGGTCTAAATGACTTCACTAGCTGAAATCAATGAAAAACAGACTCACGAACAAATTGTCATTTGTGACAAAAAACTGTGTAGTCTGAAAAAAGATGACACAAAAACTTTCTAGATAAGATAGACAATAAATGCATAAGACAGTGTAGTAAAAAAAACCTTTTTATTACCTTTCATGACCGCCGCCCGGTTGGCTCAGTTGGTTGAGCGTCGGTCTTTCGTGCGGGAGGTCGGGGTTCAAATCCCGGCCGGACCAACACTCAGGGTCTTAAAATAACTGAGGAGAAGGTGCTGCCTTTGTAACTACATCTGCAAATGGTTAGACCTTCAGGTCTTCTCGGATAAGGACTTTAAACCGTAGGCTCCGTCTCTCTAACACTTCACTACTTACACCGGAGGGACGTTAAAGAACCCACACCACTATTCGGGGAGAGTAGGCCATGAAGTTGCCGGTGTGTGTGGTCTGTCCTATAACACTACAGGGCCCACAGTAATTGGCGAAAGCTGTTGTGGTGACCCTGCCTTCACTGGAAGGAATAAGCTTGTAAATAAATAAATAATGAACTTTTCAGCCATGTCAAGCCTTATTTTGACAAACTTTCACTTCACGTGTCACTACACTTGATCATTTATCGTCTTTTCAGCAGAAAAAAAGTAAAAACAAACTCTTCGTATCAATCAAAACCCCATTTCCCTTTCATTTTTTGGCTTGTTTCCATGATCAAATCACTTCCTTTTAGCAGGAGAAAGCTTCTCCATGTGGCCGCCATTTTCTCTTAGCCTTTTTTTGGCAAAGAAAGAAAGCAGTTGCTATGGAAACTGTAATTTTCACATGTGAAATTACAAAATTAAGCTGAAATACCAGTGCTCTCAGCCAATCAAATTGCAGAAATTTCTTAGGTTATATTATTAACATATTAATCAGGGAAAATTTGTTCGACTGGGAATTTTTCTATTTTGAGTTGCTTGCAAAAGCAATTGATATTTTGTATATTTTGAATTCAAATGAATAAGTTGTTTGAAGCTGATATGAATCTGTGTCAGATATCAATGTCTAGATCATGATTACTTGTCAATGTTTACAAAATACTTTAAACTGCTCTTTGTTTTTTAATGCTTTAGGTCCACAGAGTAAGAAATAACATTCTTAAACATGTTTCTTAGCTATAAAATCTTCAATATTGAAAACAATAGACTAACTTTGCCACACAATGGGAAAGGAATGTTCTGCTTAGGTAACCAGACATTATGGTCGGGGAGCTAAGCTTTATGTGACGACCCAGAGTACGTCTGTGAAGGAGGCTAATTATTGAGGGCCCTATACTGAAGCAGAGATCTCCCTACTCTTCCTGAAGAGTGACCAGACAGTGTTGTCTCTCTTACGTCCCTCCAAATGCAAGGGTAAAGTGTAGTGTCGAATACATAATAAACTTATTATTTTCTACTTTTTGGTAATAGACACTTCGAGTTATGGGTAGACTTATGTCGGAATGTTGGTCTCATCATCCCTCGGCAAGACTCACAGCTCTACGTGTCAAGAAGTCTTTAGATAAAATAGTCACCATGAATATGGACACGCCAGCACCTGTCAATGTATCTGGGGAAAACCAGTGTTAGGTGCTGATATGTAATTACTTATCTACATTTCTACATAATTATTATAAATACTAGCTCTATAATTCATTTATTGCACTAGAGTGCATTGTGTATGTCTGTGAAATAAGATCAAAGTTATTTGTGCCTATTTAGTTGCTATTTAGTTACTAGCATTGAACCAGAACTTTCTTATAATAGTAATACACTGGAGACATCAAATACACAATGGAGAATTGAGTCAAATGACTTTGCATAATAGCTTTTAATTACTTTATTACTTCAAATGACCCTTCATTGTTTCTTTCATTGAAACAGACTTTCTACACAATCCAGTGTATTGCTATTATAAGAAAGTTCTGGTTCAATGCTAGTGACTAAATAGCAACTAAATAGCAACTAAATAGGCACAAATAACTTTGATCTTATTTCACAGACATACGCAATGCACTCTACAACAGTATCTCATCATTGAAATTCTAGTTGGTGCATAAATAACATGTACAGACAAAGCTTTTTTAAGCCAGTGATACACGCTACAATTTTCATGCTGGTAATGCAATTGTAGATTTTGTTACAGAGAAAAATAGCAGCACATAATTATCATCACTCTGCATCTTTCAATACAAGGCATATGACGTTCAAGTTGCAGAGAAAAGTTCCCACTTTTGAACTTTTTTTTTGTGGGAGATCATTGAAGGCATTGTTGCACAGCTCTACATGCAATACACTCAGCAATAATTTTACTCTTGCAACAAAATCTCTAAAATTGCATTGCCAGTGCAAGAAAGAATTGCAGAATGCATCACTAGCTTTACAGGTGATTCCAAAACGTTGGCCACAGGCATTCTGAAGTTCACTGGGAAATTTCCAAGTTGTTTGCCAACTTCAGAACTTCAAAGTAAATCTTGAAATAAATGTACAACTTTACCGAGACTTTGAATTTAGGGACACACAGATGGAGTACAAACACTAAAAGTGTGCAAAATAATTAGTACTAAATTATGCTAATTGCTGCGAGTGAAGCGAGTAGCCTCCTATTCGGAACACAGTGTAATCTGTGGATGTCACTAGACGAACATGCGATACATACGATCAGCGGTTCAAGTCCATACCGTATCATTGCCAACGCTAGCCATTTGAGATTGTTTGAAAAATTGCTCAAAGTGCTAAATATTTTGAACTGTGTGTGTCCGACACTCGGATCCTTGTAGTTCAATATTGAAGGTCAACTAGCAGTGTTCGTCACACAACGCACAGGAGATAGACAAGAAACATTTGATATATCAGAGAAAGCGGTGTACTTTCGTAAGTTTTAGGGGAACAGTTCTGCTAACGTGGATACACCAGCTGTTTTCTGCTCGCAGCACTTCACTTTCTATTAGAAATAGCTAGTTCTATTGTTTTCTATTTAATTAACACTCTTTAGTACTACATAGTGCAAAGTATTGCACACTTTTAGTGTTTGTACTCTACTGCAATTCAAGTTATTTTAAGTGATGGATTTTAAACTTACTTTAAAATTCTGAAGTTTCTGATCCACTTGCAAACTTGTGATCAAAATTCAGAATCTTTGTGGCCAGAATTTTGTGCAACAACCTGCAACATCCACCCAGTGTGATGGTGGTAACCCTCCTAATTTGTACTGCAAACTATATGTATTATATTCTTTCTGTGGGTTTATTCATTTTTAAAGTCTTTTTATAGACTTATGTATTGTATATTAGTTATGTTAACTATAAAATGGGGGAACTCTACTTGGTCCCTTTCAGTCATTTCCACTTGAATGTGTTGTGAGCCAATTTTTGTTCAACAATAATTGATCAATAATAATTGTGTTTTCACTGTGGGGATAAGTCCAACAGTCCAAACACACATGCTGTTAACCTTTTAGGATCTACAAAATCAGCACATCGCAATCTCAAGTGGAAATGGGTCATTTGCACAATGGCATCATTTTACTACAACTACCAGAATGCTTTGCAAATTTTCTTTCTTATTAAGATTTTTATTCCCTCCTGAGAATAGCAAAACAATTAGCTCTAATTATTTCTCAAAAGAAAGTTAGTGAAGCATTCTGGTAGTTGTAGTATATGACACCATCATGCAAGTCACCTATTGCTGTGCGCACCAAAACTCTCCTTTGGGACATTCTCAACTTCATTGATAAGCAATGCCATGAATCTTCTACTTCTGAATTTGGTTCTTTGTTGAGATATTCTAATAAGGGATTTTGGATGTATGGCATTTGTAAAGGATGGTGTATTGATTCTGTTGTATGAATGTACACCTAGAAAACTGAAAAATATCAGCCACAAAGTGTATATCAATAACCTAAATGCACCTTATTCTTAAACAGCACCCTCACCCACAATAATCTGAATTAATAATATGACAGTGTAGCATTAAGGACCAAAATTTGTACTAATCACTTTCTACAGTATTTTCTTGCATTACCACCATTTGCTTATTATAATAACGTGTCCCATCAGATTAAAGTTTCAGTTGGAAAATTGGTTGCTACCAAAAATCCAGACAGAGATAGAGTTTTCACTAATGACGTCTGAACATTTTGTTGGCCTCACAGTAGCGTTATGTCCAATTCCCAGTCAAGACTTTTGTATGGCTGGACACGTAATTATGCAAATGGTGGTAACATGTACTAGTTATACAATGGCTTTGAGTGCAATACATGGAATATCCTGCTAGTCATTTGTATTTTCAAGTATACAAAGAAAATGCAAGTAACTAGTGGGATATCCACATGAGAAACCAAAAATTAACAATGCTAACAAAGGACAACCATTGTAAGAGCGAGTTAACTTATAGTTACAGCAAATAAGGCTCCATGGTGACACATTTACCCAACTTTGGTTAGATTGCTTATCCATCAGTCATCCTAACCAACGGAGTTTATTCAATTTATTCGATAATTTGCATTATCTTTGCCTCCAAATATGACTGATGGATCAAAGGAAAAACAAACATTTAACTGAAGTTGAAAGAACACAATTGTGGTGCAAAAATGTCTGCTGTAAATGTTTAATGGTACGTCAACCATTGACTGAATCAAAATATCGCATACAATTTGAACTGCCATTGTTCTGCACTGACTAGCCTCGTGTTATTCAAATGGGAATTTGTGCACCTTGCATGACATTTTAGATTTTAATCCAACATAAACAAAAATATAATATTTGAAAGACCACACCAAAGTTAGCAAAACTTGAAATTTTGAAGTAGTTTAAATGAATAGTGCCAAAGTTATGGGTGACCAAACTTAGTTCTTTTTCTATAGAAACATTCGGTGGTAGGCAACACATTGAACATTTCTATAGAAAAAAGCCAACTTCGGCCGCCCATAACATTGATGTTCTTCATTCAAGTTTAGCTAACTTTGCTGTGCTCTTTTCTAATATTATATTTTTGTTTTTGTAACCGTTGACTAAGCAATATTAATTAAACCTTGATAAAATGTCTGGTGGTGTCATGGAAGGTGTGCAAAATCCATGGTGGTCATCATATTCTGATAAATTATGGTCTTTCATCTTGTATGATTAATCTTGTATTCATAATAATTTCATTCTAGCTATATTGTACATTAACAACTCAAGTATTGTAAAATGTAGGCTATATAAAGGGTGAAATAAAACAGTATATTTATTTCTTAGTCATTCATTTTACATTTGTACCACAAATACATTGAACTCCCTCAAGGTGGATGGCCTTTAATTTTTGTATGAGTTCAAAACAGGTTAAGTACTGTGCTATTTGAGGCCATGATGTTTATAAAAGCATTTAAAATTCTTAGCATGAACATGCTAATGCCTTGATAGTGTCATTTTCATAGTCATACAAAAAGCTCCTCCAAGACCAGCTAAATTTAAAGGGGCTTACTCACGACTATCTTGACCACACGAATCCTAGAAGTATTTTTAGTATTCTTACCAATCATATCTGAGCTTCATTTTGATCAGGGGATACAAACAGGAAAGCACTAGAGCAGATTTTTTGGCACTGAGTTTGGCCTCATGGCTTCAGTTTCTCTGGCAAAGTTTTGTTTGTTTACACCGCCTAATGTTTTCATCATTTATGGAAGAGTTTCACAAGGTACACGTGCAGGGAACATTTTACTGTGGTGTCTTAATTGTTTTTAGCCTGTGAACTAGACTTGCTCCAAGTCTCGCTCGTTGATGTTTTCCGTTGTTTGGGCTTCCTGTGTCGTTATTCGGATTCTCGGTTTACGAGCACTCTCCGAGGGGAGCGGCTTTTTCCTCTCCCCTTTCGTGCCGCTCCCCTCGGAGAGTGCTCGTAAACCGAGAATCTGAATAACGACACAGGAAGCCCAAACAACGGAAAACATCAACGAGCGAGACTTGGAGCAAGTCTACCTGTGAACAGGCTCTCCCCTTTCCCCCTCTGCTCCCCCTCCCCTCCCCATCTTTGCCTTAGACACAGGGCACCCATCTTTTGAGAGTCCTAAAATTTTTAAAGGATAAAATAGAACTACTGAATAATTGTCAAATCTGATCAAGTAGCTCTATGGGCTTGATACACTTGATTGTTATGTTTTTATGCTATCAAATTTCATCAAGCACTGCCACTATGATGTATAGTACTTTTCTTTCTTTCTTTCCTATTTCTTTTCTTTATCCCTCCCTCCCTCCCTCCTCCCCCTCCCTCTTTCCCCTCCCTCTTCCATGCATCTATGAATGTATTTGTGTAGTATCTAAACATTATGCATGACCTGACCACCTGGGGCTTTCCCAATCAATGGGATATTCCCCAGGGAAACCCCTGGTAGTGAGAAACAAAATAATTTTTTTTTTGCAATTTTTTCTCGCTCTGGGGTTATCTTGGCCTGGCATTTAAGCACCAGGAATTCATGTAGATATACAGGCAGCTCAAAAGTTCTGCCAATGATAAAATCTTCAAAATAGGCCATTTGCACGATGGCGTCCTTTGAATACAACTACCAGAATGCTCTACGAATTTTCTTTCTTATTCAGATTTTTATTCCCTTTTGAGAATAGTCGAACAATTGGCACTAATCATTTTACAAAAGAAAGTGGGCAAAGCATTCTGGTAGTTGTAGTATATGACGCCATCATGCAAATGGCCTATTGCGAGCCTAACGAGAATTACCAATGTTTGGGAAACCTGTGGAAAATTTGGGCTTGGCATCCTGGGTCTAATGACGTCATCCAGTGGGATACGAAGAAGTCAAAGTTGTAGATTTTGTTGAAGGAGAAAGTCAGTGTCTACAAGAAACTCAATTGTTTGTGAACTACAATGGAACAAATTCATCGAGATGCACTCCGTACTAATCGTAAAGCTTTGGTACAAGATCTAGAAGCGTCAAAAGTGGCATCGAACTTGTATGGAGCTGGGATTATTGACGAGAGCGACAAGGATACCATCCAAGCCAAGAGTACTCGTGAAGAAAAGGCAGAAGCTTTACTAGATATGTTGCCTAGAAAAGGCCCAAAAGCTTTCAACGCTTTTTGTGATGCCTTAACAGACATCACGCCTCATTTGGAGAAGCTCTTAAACCCTTCTACTGCCAAACCAAGTCAAGGTAAGGTTTGACCATCGCTCATACTACAGCTCAAATATTTTGTTTCGCTACTGTATCACAGTTGCCAATGAACTGTCATCTGTGTCGTGCGATGCCGTTACTTTTTGGTTAGCCTGCTGTTTTAATTTACTTAACAACTGTCCTTCCTATACTGCAAGACACATTATTTTAACTTTCTTCTAATGTATAGAAAAGTTACGTTCAGTATTGCAAAAAAATTCCAACGGATAAGCTGCATGCCATAGAAGTTCGTAGAAATTTAAGCTTATATTGGTTATGATTAAATTTCCTGTTAAACAATTACATCATGAGTTCCCTAGAAACGTAGAACAGGAAATTAAGAATTTTTTTGGTGACACTTGAAATGTGACACCACTTCGCCATAAGCGGTTTTGTCAATATTAGAGGTTTTGTTTCAAGAATACTTCTACTTACATGTTAAACGTTCATTGATGCATGTAATATTTATCATCTAAAGAATTAAGGCTGATTTAATGGTGTGAAATTAAAGTCCCTTTTTGTTAATGGTTTCAACATGTGTATCAACAAGATTATTTCTGCTAATCTTCTTTGATTTGTAAATGCTACAACTTGCATGTATTCACTTGTCAGTCCCACCTCATGGGGTGACCTCAGGGATATACATGACATTGGACTTTAGTCACCAATGAGCTTTTCTCACCCCTTGCGTGACATGTTAACTTTTTTATCCCACAGCAACAAAAATATGATATTTGAAAAGAGATCACCAAAGGCAGCAATAATTGCAATTTTGAGGTAGTTTCGATAAATAGCGCCAAAGTTGTGGGCGGTTAAAGTTTGTGCTTTTTGTATAGAAACGTACAATGGAGGGTAACAAACTTTGGCCACCCATAACTTTAGCACTATTCATTGAAACTTCCTCAAAATTTCATTTTTGCTAACTTTGGCATGCTCTTTTCAAACATTATATTTTTGTTCCTGTTTGATTAAAATATAAAATGTCAAGCAAGAGGTGAGAAAAGCTCATTCTTATGGGACAGAGGGATTGGGGGATCGGATTGCTTTCACTCCAAGGTCGAGTTAATCTGCAGGGTTTGTCAAATCACTGCTATCCTGTCTAGGGAAGAGCTGGAAGTTTGATGTACATGTAGGGTTGGATATCAAGGGAAGCAAGGGTGTCAATGAAAGCACCAGCCTGTCACTCCTGTAATCAAGGGTTCAATTTCTGGGAGTGGCATCAAATGTGACTTGAGCTTGTCAGTTCCTCTTTCTCACTTGCTTCAAGGGTTTTTTTCTGGAATGGGAAGTTAAGAGCATAGACAGTTGAGTGACAATACTGGAAAACATTGGACTGTCACTTCAATAAACACATTTTTTCTTTTATACTTGTATTATATTCATAGGATTTACACTTACTTATTACATCTCTTTTGCACACATCACAAATGATGTGACTACCATGAGTTTGATTATATCTCCTAAATAGTTTGATATTGGTGTTTCCTATCAGGTAGTGAGAATGATGAGAGAGTAACACGAGCACCCGTACATCCAAGGCCTGCTGCATCTACCTTTGCTTCTGAAGATGCTGTCACTGACAAGGCTCCAGTACCAAGTACTGATGGTGTAGAGGGTAATTTTACTAGTTCTATACCTGGATTACAGCATGCTTAGAATACTAAATACAGCTAAATTATTTGGCTCCTATCAAATTCTGAATATAAGTCCACTAAATTTCAAATCTCAGTCATTTATAGTCTCTTTAAGATTACTCTTTATTCTAACTGGTTCTCAAGTAGTACAACCCCCTTTCTCATCCTAAAAATACATTGAGAAAGAAAAATATCAAGAACAACAAGAACACAGTCGTATTTTTTGCTTACCCGACTAATAACCTGTATTCATTGTTTTATACAATATAAAATGTGAAGTGAACCCCCTCAGTCTGAGCCCAGGATCCCCCTGTAAGTCAATTAACAGTTTTTGTACAAATGGGAAAACAGCATGGTTATGGCAGGAATTTTGAATGTTTTTACAGACCTCATGTTGTTGATATGGTCACAGCTCAAAAATCAGTTGGACAGAGCTTACTGTGGTCAGCAACATTGTGCAATATAGGATGGGAGAATCCAATAACAAAGGCACTTTATTCATTAATGAAAAAACACATTGTGCTATAAACTTAATATGACAATATTTGTCATACAGTAATAATTGTATCCAGTAAATACCACTTATTGGATATTTTCTTGTGTACTACAGGCTGATAAAAAAGGCGAGGCAAAATACGAGCAATGAGTAAAATGTCAGCCCGTAATACACAAGAAAATATGTAATAAGGGATTTATTATATAACTGCTTCTTAGTTTCCTATTTTCCGATTGATTTATGTAAAATATGGCCAACCAGTTTTCAACTATACAATACGGCATATAATACGGCCTCATATTTACTTAATTCTCTCATCCTTATATGGTAAAATTACGTCATAGTTATATAATAATTATTATTATAAATCGTTGACTGTAGTTTTCTTTGTGTACAATATTCAGAAGGGGATAACCCAGATGGCGGTTTGGCAATATTTGGAAGTGGATCATCCCGTGCTCGAGTGTCTGAACCAGTAGATTCTAGAAGCATGTACAAAATGGACAAAAGTCCACATGGCCTTGCAATAATAATTAACAACAAAGACTTCCTTCCTGCATCTGGTATGCACCGTTATCCACGCAATGGCACAAATGTTGATCGAGATGCCTTGGACAGGGTCTTAACTAGGCTCAATTTTGATACCGTGGTGTATGACAACCAAAGTGTCTATGACATAAACAGGATTTTCAAGAATCTTGCTACCAGGGATTTCAGCAAAGACAATGCTTTGATAGTTTGTATTTTAACCCATGGTGAAGAGGGAATTCTGTATGCCACTGATGGTACCATTCAGATTAGAGATATGATGAGATGGTTTAAGGGTTCAAACCTTGCTGGCAAACCAAAGATTTTTATCTTCCAAGCATGTCAAGGTAAGGAATTTAATGAGTGCCTGTGAAAATGGCATACTAGCCATTCATTTTGGCCTAGGACAATAATACTAACTTTATTACTTGTGCCCAGGCCTTTAGGCCAGCATGAGTCTAGGTTAACCTTTTCGTCAATCTATCGTTGATGCTGCAAATCAGTAAATTTCCCAGAAGCCTTTCTTAGGGACCACTGTCATGAAAACGAGGTTACGCACAAGGTCAAAACATTCTTGGAAAATTCGGCTAGAATATTGAGGTTTATTCTGTTTGGATTTAATTTCTCCTTGGAATGCTGAATAATAACAGCAATGACCTACACTGTTAAGTAATGTGATAGAGGTTCCACTAAAGAATTATAATTATTCTCAATCAAGGTAAAATCCAAGCCTCTTTGTTTGAAATTCAATCTGATGGTACTTTCATAACACCTTGAGGCATTAGTTTATGCCGGGTTCACTGAGCATGCTCGTAGTATTTCAAGCTGTGTGAACCAACATCCCACATGGCTGGGTGACGTCCAGCACCATATGTACTTTCATAAGTTCAAATGCTCAATTGTTATAGTGCCGATGACATTGAAAACACTTGTCTATTCAGCGTGACTTACTTTTCTCATCCATATCCCTTTTTTCATGTGTATGACTTCTGGAATTTATATGAATAAATGAGCTTGACTTTTGTGAGCTTTCACTGTTTAATTTTAAGCTTGATAAGCAGCTGATCATTTTGATTTTGATTTTTATATTCTTTGAAATGATTGCGGAAGCAGAACAATATTATTTTGTATTCAGTTATTTGAAATAGGATACTTTGAAAGAGTAAGGGCCCGTTCACATGAGAGAAGGTGCCCCTATGTAGTAGGGTTACCCTAGGTGGTAGAGTTTCCCTTCTTTGTTTTACACAGTTCATTTCACATAAGAGGCAGGGCGCCTCTAGGGGTTAGGGTACCCCTACCTTGAAGCTAGGGTGCCCCTACATGGTAGGTGCAAGTTTAGTTTACATTAATAGCCCATGTGAAATAAAAGAGTAAGGGATAGGGGATAGGGGCTTGACTTTTTGTTCTCAGATTACTGCTGGTTTGTGTAAGTATTTAGCAACCACATGATAGTAGTCGAACACCTAACCCTAGCCCCCTGATACTGGAAAATTATATGTGAATGCTAGCTTTCTCTACCTCGGGTAGCTATGGTCACCCTACTTACCAGGGCAACTTCTATCATGTAAACAGGCCCAGAAACCTTGTTTGTTCTTGAATTTTACTACTCAAGTCATGCAATCAAGCACACACACTAAGTCAAAATGTTTGCTGCATATTCAATAAAATTTACAACAATTAACACTTATGGTAGTTAACAGTAAAAGATATTTAATATAACTTTTTTGCTGCGAGCGTAGCGAGCAGCGACACTAATCTTGCATATGGAGTTTCTGTGTTGGCTAAAATATATAGCAAACAAAATCTACAATATCAAAGACATCTCGTGTTTATATACATTCATACTATGAATATATAATATAATTATTATATAATCATTCCAAACTATTATTACTATCAATCAGACTATCATAATTCTCCCAAATTAAAACACTTCCTCATCACCAAGTTTCAACTTTTACCTTCTTTAACACTACAATCCATCTTCTGCATAGCTATACCAACCAATCACAGCACTCCACTTTTGATAAAAATTGCTAGTATATTTAATAATACCATAGGTGTTAATTGTATTTAATTGCTCTAATATTTGATTTACAGGTCATGAGTACATGGACGGTACTGACGCCACTGATGCTCCACCCCCTGACAAGCGAGTACAGATACCTATAGAAGCTGACTTCCTCTATGCCTATTCCACTGTGCCAGGCTATTACTCCTGGAGAAATTCCGTCAATGGATCCTGGTTTATCCAGTCCATTGTAGAAGTTCTGGAGAAATATTCCAAGACCACAGATCTTCTTACCATGATGACCCGTGTGAATGCCTTGGTTGCCACTTACCAATCAAGGACTAACGATCCTTATTCAGATCGCAAGAAGCAGATTCCAAGTATTGTCTCAATGTTTAGGAAAGATTTTTACTTCTACCCAGAAAATATTAGCAATAGCAATAATTAGAATTCACATTGGTGAGTTTTAAATTGTTGTGAACAAAACAGTTTGGTCTTATTTACAGTAATTATAATTATTGTTGAATTATGACCTTTGTTCTTCAGAAATTTTATAGTAGGTAACCATGAATAATTTTAAATTGCTTGCACTTGTTAATTGAACACCCATGAGGCATGAGTCCATATATTTACTAGTCTCCTTCGCAGCCGTTATTGGCTGCGAAGGAGACTATATATTTACTGGGTACAGTTATTTCCCTTATGAAAGTAGCCAGTGCTTGAGACATCAGCCATTTGTTAAAATGCTGGTCTTACTAAATTCACATGCTTCCCCCCTTCTCCATTTATACCTTTGTCAGATTTCTACCAATCACAGCAAAGGTTTTGTCTCCCTAGAGGGGAGAGAAGTTGGTGAAGCTGGTCATCTTCCAACTATTTGAAAATGAAATTGAAGACATCAATGCAAAAACAAGTGAACTGTGATCAAATTGTAGATTCCCCTCAAATTTCTTCATTGTTTTTGCAGGGACGTCTTCACTTTCCAACTGCCAGAACACTGCATGAAATTTCTTGATAGTGCATAGGGCTTATGCAAATCTATACCAATATAAAGTGGTTGATTTCTGTTAGCCCTGCTTCAAAGATGATAGTAAATCATAAACAACAGCCAGGTTGAAAAAAAAAAACAGGTCACAATATTGTTGCAATTTTCACTTTAGTCTAGTAATGCCGGTAGAGTGTCAGATTTTTGTTGTCAAATATGATTATCTTGAATGCAAAAATTTGTTATTTAATTACAATACGTCAGAATCAGAGTTGTAGCCAGTAAGAAACAAGCCGACATCTCTTGAAAGCCATTTTTGTTCAGCTATGAATTAGTATGTCAGTTTGTTCTGGCTACAATAGAGCAGATTTGGGATGAGTGTGAAACAGACCACACTGTGCCATGACTGTGTCAGTACCATGTTGTCTATAAATACATTTGAAACTCCTGCCATAACTGTGCCATAACTGTACAGTGCCATTTTCACAGCCATACCAAATCTACCCTTCTGAAAATAGTATCATTCCCTTTTGTAACAGTTCAGTATAAAGTATATGAATGCTTGTCGTGTTTACATTTAGTGTGAATATGGAATAAGTATAGGAAAAGAAACATGAAAAGTGCTGTCAACCTGTCAAATTGTTGTATGCTAAAAAGCTAGCATTTTGTGTATATTTAGTTATAAAATTATTAATTCCTTGATTATACTCTTTTTATTATTTTATATGATCAGACTCTTTTTAGTATTATTAATCCTTTTTTTGATTGTATGGAAAGTGGACAACTCTGTCATTAATTTAGAAAACACCCCATCCAAAGGGCAGAGTCTGGCCACTCTTTTTGATCATTTAACAATTAAGACACTGAATTTGACTTCGCTTGGAGCCAAATTAGAGGCAATTGCCCTGCAAACAGAAGTTTTCTTTAGTAAAGAAATAATCTCTAGTAGCAGGGAATTTATCCAAGAACACCTAGTTTACCTGCCATCATGACCTGTAGCATTTGTTATTAATTTCAGAATATTTTGTTATTTGTACTATTTGTGAAGCTATTCAGTTAATAAACATGATTTTCTTACAAACTATCTAAAATCTTATCAATAATATTGTTTAGTATCACTGTTGACTCATTCCATGTATTTGTGTGTTCTCTTCTTGTGGTCCAGAAAAGAGATCGTAATCTATAGCAAGGAAGTTTAAAATGTCTTGGTGTATTGAATGAGAGGAGAAGCTTTGAAACTGAAAAGGGCATCTGGATCTGTCAGTTCTCTCCTCACCTCATGAATAATTGTATAGGATATTACAAAGTAAATAAGAAAGAAACAACCTCATTTCATGTCTTAATTTATATAACGGAACCCTTCTCACACAAATTAAAATTACCCAAAATTAAGATTAGATTAGATTCAGATTAAATTAAATTAAATTAAGTTAAATTAGAATCTAGCAGTACATCTACATCGGATTCCTTCGAAAGGTTGTTTGCATGGCCTGTGAATTGAAAAGAAATACATTATATTATTTCAAGATTATAAATACAGCTTATAAACTAGTCTTCGGCTAACGCAACGCTATCTATAAACAGGAACCAATTTTAAAAAAAAGTGTGCAACAGTGACAGAGTTCAAATTAACTATTTGATCGCACACTATCGAACTTCGCTTCTGCTCCCATAACATGTCCTCCAATGAATAACCGAACGATATAAGAGCATATTTGAAAACTACATTTATTCAGCTTTAAGAAAATGTATAGTTTCTTTATAAAAGCATAGTGAAGCGAAACGTATCCTGATACCTTAAACAATCCCCGTCTAATTTTTGGTAACACAAGAAACCAACTTTCTCCCTTCCCCTTATTTAAAGAAACCTTTGCTATAAGCCAGTTCAGAGTTTTTAAAATAATCGTTTCTAATGTGCAAGCGATTTTATCCCGAATGTCTCACCTTCTTTTGAAAAACGATTCTTAAACTCTGAGTTATAGTGGCAACTCAGAGATTTCAGGGACCGCGGAGCACATTCAAAAGTGGGGGGGGCTGCAGCGGCGGATCTAGACCTTTTAAAAGGGGGGGGGGACCATTACAAAACACGACAGGGGCGTAACTTCCTCAAACGCCCTTTTAAAGTAACATCGCAGGGTTTAGCAAGCCATAGGGGGCAAGAGCTAAGATATAGGTGTTCACAAAGGCTACTTCCTAGGGTAAATACATTGTGCGCGCCACTTCCCCACAAAGAACATCAATGAAAGAAATGGTTGATTTGTAGCTTTGTCACACGGACATTTTCGTTCATCCGTTCGCCGTCATAGATGAGGTTGCTGTTCTTGGTAGAAGGTGAAAAAGCCTTAACTGACCTTCTGCTTAACAAAAACGGACACATCATCTATCTATGATGGCGAACGCATGAAGAAGAGTGCACACTACGGTGATGTCTGCGTTGACAAAAACGTCTCATGCTTAAGCTCGCCCTATTGTTTTTAACGGTTTGATTAATTTTCATCAATTGGTCTAGTTCGAAGAGGGGGGTCTCTTGCAACCACATGATATATTTCCTAACCTGCATTTTTATAATCCTTGTAGGGTCTATTAAAGGAATTTCTATGTTGTCATTAGGATATATTTTCACAAGGCCTTGTTTTGGCGGTTGTCATGACAGCCATATTGGCAGCAATATTGATGAACTGATTCGTTCTCAGTATTACGAACGAGATAATCCTCAAAACATTCACGAAAACAAAATATAAGTGAAGGATTTTGACGAGCTTTAAAATTCATTTTGTTTAGTCTTTCCAAACAATACTAAGAGACTCCTTGTGAAATGCAAATCCTGCCGGAAAAATGTTTTTTGCATATTTACTCAAAATCAAACGCACACAATTTCTTGATTAATTCGAAGATATGTGATTTTCCTGATATCATATAAGTGCAAAATATATTAGATTTTCTGGATCTCATCAAAAGCGCTCAGTATTTAAATTACAGGATTTCAAAGTTTCTTTTTTATCGTTGCTAAGACAACGTGTACCCCAATAAAACCTACATCATACTAAACTTCAGATACTAAACTTCAGACAAAGGGTACTCGTTGGTGAGAGCCTCAATATTCGATTGAGCGAGAGAAGTTATTGTAAAGAGCGTTCAAAAAGGGTTGGAAAGGCAGTCAAATAACAATAGGCAAACGTTTGGCCATGACTTATTTCTCCAACGAGTAGCAAAAGGCCTCCAAAACGAATTGTTTATTATTGATCCGCTTTGTATCTTTGCTCCAGCTGAGTATACTTTCTTCTTTCCTTAAACTCTCACAACATCTACAAATTTTGATAGGCTTCTTTTGTCGGTAGTTAACTTTTAATTTGTGAAAAGTGGAGAATCAGTATTAGTCATCTACTCAATCTACTGGAGACAGGCTAGCCGGGAACCACTGCAGAAGCGTAATTCTCTTATATAACTGTACATGTGTCTCACGATTCCTGTTTACTTCAGAAGTTCATCAGTAATTCATTCATATTTTTTACTTCGTATCTATTATATGCCCGGGGGGACTCCAATCGGAAATGGACGGGGCTGCTCGTCGTACCTTTTAGGGGTCAAAATCAGCGATCTGGTACCTTTTAGGGTGTCCCAGACTTTTAGTGGACTACCTGGGACCTGGCTGGTACCTTTTAGGGTGATTTTTTCCTCTATCAACGATTAAATACTGGAAACAAAGATCTGATTGCACGACCATCAAATTGTTCGTATATAAATAGACACCATTGATCGCTCGATTGACTAAAATATCAAAATCTAAGATTTTGATATTTTAGAGTTGGTACCTTTTAGGGGTAAAAACATGTATTGCCACGCCCACCCGGATATGACTTTGGTACCTTTTAGGGGTCTTTTTTAAAATTTCCGACGAGCATCCCCGTCCTCTCATATATAGGAGTCCTCCCCCCGGAATTATATGGTTCAGTTTAAAGGTAACGTAGGTCATTCATTATTCCCTAAATTAGGTACACTAAATAAACAAATAATACAGGGTGTCTCAAAAGTTCTTGTCCCACTCGAGTATATTAAGGCCTGGGTCAATCGCTAATTGTATAAATTTTGGATAAAAAAATATTTTGAAGACATAGAACATCTAAATGAACGTTTTTCTTCTATAAGTTACTAAACTCGACGTCCTTAATTTTTTGAGGGTACTTTTATGATGTCACGTGACCTGATGACGTCACAGTGATCAAATATTGTATTGTAAACTTCAAAGCAAAATGCGGTCGTGGGTATAACCCCAGTCTTCAAAGTAACCATGCTTAACTATGAGCCTTAATGTGCTTCCAAACAAACAACCCGCAAAACCTGACTACAGTTTTGCTTTAGTGAGATAAAGCCCAAAACAGGTCACGTGACTTTTACTTACTTCTTTTAAAAATGGAAAAACTCAACAATGTAAAATGGATGACAAGTTTTTCGGGCTGTATGTTGTGAAGCACATTCAGGCTCACAGTTAAGCATGGTTACTTTGAAGTCTTTAGAAATAACCGCGACCGCATTTTGCTTTGAAGTTTACAACACAATATTTGATCACTGTGACGTCATCAGGTCACGTGACATCATAAACGTACCCTCAAAAAATTAAGGACGTCGAGTTTAGTAACTTATAGAAGAAAAAAGTTCATTTAGATGTTCTATGTCTTCAAAATAATTTTTATTCGAATTTTAAGTTATTAACGATTGACCCAGGCCTTAATATACTCGAGCAGCTGATTTCATTATCTTATTTTGGCTAATGGAAAAGCTAGGCTTTTCTGGATATTTCATGAAAAATCTTGTGTTTTTTAGTCTAGCTGGTCTTAGTTAATGGCCTTAGAAGTTACAATTTTTGTCGTTTGCTTTTTCCACTTAAAACAGGCCTTTTTTTAAATTATGCGCATTTTGGTATCCCGCCATTCTCGGACAATTATCAGTATTGAGTTTTTCCCGATCACAACGGTTCATGTATTTTCAAAAGATAACGAAGACAAACTACAATAGCATCAATTAAAAGCTCAACTGAAGACACAGTTGTGAAACGGCAACGCTAATCAGACTCACTGAAAAAATGGAGAATGGCTCTTGATAGAAAAGATTGTATAGGCTTATTGTCAACAGACATGACGAGCTAGCATTTCATTCACTTCACCATCTCTTATGCTCAGTAGCGGATCCAGGATTTTTCCAAGGGGGGTTCCGTTTCTTAAAGTCAGCTGTGTATAATACTCTATTCTTTGGTCGATGTTTGACAAATAATGGCTTAAAACCTTCAAGGGGGTTCCGTAGAACCCATGTAACCCCCCTGGATCCGCCACTGATGCTAAACCGCGAACTCAAATCTTACAATTTCTCAGAAAGAGCCTTGTCGCTGATAAGATCTTACTTTGAAAATTAGACAGGCTGAATCGAGTTAAACTTGGAGATACCATCAGTGAATGGAAAGAGTTCTATGAGAGGTTGTCCTCAAGAGTCCTGCTTTGGCCCATGCTATGGAACTAGACATAGACAGACATAGAAGTCATAGACATTGATATAGTACTGGTATTGCATATAAAACTAAAGAACTAAAGAAGGCAAACCTATTGATTTACGTGGTTGATCTCATCAAATATAAGGAAAATCAATTGACTGTTTACAAAGGATGTCAAATGAGGAAAGACTGGTCATTTGGTATAACGAGAACTTAGTACAAGCAAATTAAGTGACGATGCGCGTAAGCTAAGAACTAGAGGGCCTAACGGCATAAAACTCCGTTAGGCCCTAATTGCGGTATTGTTTAAAGCACTTATCTCATTGGTTAAAACATGAAATCTCCCATAACTTTTCGATTTTGGACATTTATTTCGACTTTATTTATCAGCTGCTTCCCATTTAACAAACACTTTCGCTAAGTCTTATCATGACTTCAACGTGGGCCGAACATGACAAATTCGAAGCGTAGTTTGGGTATAGACCGATCTTTGCTGACGTCAGTGTTGACATTTTGCTTCATTAGCATAGGCATTTCTTTTTTTGCCCGAATAATATCAAATCAGCACTGAATATTGAAAGAACATAGTTGAATAAGCCTTCCGTGAAAGTGTGAGCTTGCTACATAAAATAGTTTCTGCTTGATGAGATTTCAAAAAAACCCTTTTTTACAGAGAATGTATAAGCTCATTAGCGCTTTTGCCACCCAGACATATGAAAGTCAGAAATCCCAACCTAGCTGAGCTATCTGCAAATCAGTGCTGAATATTGAAATAACATGGAAAAGGTAGATTATCCAAATAATTTTGAGCTAGAAAGACACGTAAAATAGTTTCTGCGCGATGAGGTTTTCAAAACTCTAAATTTTTACAGAGGATGTATGGGCTCATTAGCGCTTTTGCCACCCAGAACTTTCAAAGCTAATATCTCACAAACCATTTAATGAAAAAAGCTAGTATTTTCGTAGAAAGCTTATATCAACTGATAAGCTCTTTTACGTTTTGGACTTAGTTTTCAATTTTTTCAACTTTTAACCGTATGCTTATGAGCAAAATATTGTAAACAACGATCCGCCTATTGTTTTGAAGCTTATGATTGGATGAAATCTTTTAACACAAAAGAAACTATAGGCTTCAAAAGGGAGTTTTTGTTCAAATCAGTTTAAGTCCTTTTTATGGAGTAATTGTTTCAATTTTTAACTGACATAATTGTGATACTCCTTGACGTTTTCAGAAAAACATTATGATCGGATATTAATAACTATCAGTTATTCAAATACAGCACAAGTGAAGTTTCTCAACAAAAGTGTTCTTCACGTTACGTATATTGGGCGGGACTGATTGAAACTCAGTTTTCTGGTAAATAAGTTGAAATACGATTTCACTTTTTTGTCATTTAGACCGCTACGAGGGTCGGTCTTTGATAATGAGTTTTGCACTTCTGTAGTCATGACAACGAACACTATATCCTTTTGTTGATTTGGGGATTGGTACAAGATATTTCTTGTCTTGACTTTTCTGTTTACGTAGGTTGAATAAAGCGCATCCTAATCGACTACTAAGCGCTCAATTATCATACATATTACAAATTTATATATAGAATTCATCTAACCAGGATTGCTACTATATAAATAGAGCCACTAGAATTGTTATTTGCACCATACGAACCAACAAAGCAAAAACAAGGACAACGCTATCTCGAGAGATTACGGCGATGTTGCGATCCAGTGCTTTAATTCTTCTTTTGCTTCTTGGCAGTAGCTGGGCCCACTACAACCACCAAACTGGTTTCAGAATCTGCTTCAAGGAAACAGAACATAGCTCCCAGTGTCAAGGTCCGTCTTACACGTGTAGTGGATGGAGCTCGAACCCTTCGTGGTCGCGGCCTTTTCGTGATGACACTGATAACCGACGTGGTGGCTGCAAATATCAATGGAGAATCGAGTCAACTCGAGAGAACCGACAACGAAACAGTGTGTACCGACTGTGCTTTAGAGAAATTGAAGGAAGTTCACAATGCCAAGGAAACCGTTTTTCTTGCACCAAATGGAGCGACCAGTCGCCATTCTTTCATCCAGCATGGACGAAACCATTCCGGGATGACACAGATAATCGTGGCGGCGGATGTAAATATCAATGGAGAATTGAGTCTCGCTACAGCAGAAAAAGGCATACCACTTGTCGGGTATGTTTTAAAGAGACTGAAGGAAGTTTGACCCAGTGTCAAGGCAACCGAGCTAGCTGTAGTGGATGAAGCTACCCTTACGGTCCTTATCCACACTGGACGAAGCCCTTTCGTGATGACACTGATGGAAGGGGAGGGGGGTGTAAGTATCAGTGGAAACTCCAGTGCTATTAAACAAGCCACACAGAAGAACTCAGAATGAATGATAATGAATTCAACGCAAAGGAATATCATTTGATCTAGTATTGGTTAAGAGTCATCACTGAGTATATGCCCCAATTGTAAATCAACGAGCAAGGAAATATATATATAAGCTTTGATAAACTGAAAGCAAATTAATTTGTTTGTACCTTAGGGTGTGGTAAGCGGGGTTTTCGTGAAATGATCTATAACTACAGCAAATAGCTTTCATTTTTCTTGACGAATTCCAGCTCTTTATCAACCGACAACCCGGGTCCTGCATGCCCTTTATATTACATATATCAGTATCTGAGTACGAGTTACTAACACCCGAACCGAGATAGGCTAGCGTGGATGCATGGGTCCGAAATCTTCGTCGAAGCATTAGTCGATTCGAAGTCTCAACTTCTATGACATATCTCGAGAGAATCATCCCAAAATATTATTTTCATGTTTTTCTGAATTTATTTTCATTCATTTTAATTGTATAGGGGTTCTATAGGTGTCTTGTAAAGGTAAAACAAAGACCATGCATCTGACCGTTCCTGCCATTTACAAAGGGTCAATACAGACCAGAGTAATACTAATGATTGGCTAACGCTCATCATGTGACATTTGGGCTTCGTCAACAGTTGTCTTAGCCCGAAGGCCAGAGAGGGAGACCTTAATTCATACCTTTAGATATCACCTTAGACTGGTGCTCATCTCTAAAACTACATTGCCACTGCGTGTATCGCCAGTTTTATACTTCCAGCAAAACAAGTTACTCCTTTCATTCAATCCCTCCTTAGTGATTCCAGCGTTAAAAAAGATACGTAACCTTCCGCCTTCCTTTATAATGTAGTGGTAGTATGTGTAAGAGTACAGTGGCCCTCAGTTAGTGCGCATGCGCTGGAAATTACTCGGGCTAACTTGTATACCGAATGTAGATTTATGTTGCGGTCGTCAAACGAGCAAGTGTGTAAAATTACCTACATGGCCTTTGCAAGCAAGCTTTGTTACTCGGGCTTCCTCGTAGCCCAAGCATCTTTCCATTACTGGACTTTCACCATTGGTTCTGTTATCAAATGAGTAGATTTTGGTTGCATGGTTACAATATGCATGTCCCCAAGTGTTTCGCGGCAAACAAACGGCACATGAACACTGTTAGTAGCATAATGAAACTTCGCCAAATAGACTATAATCATTAAGTGTATAGATAGCGCAGCGGTCTAAGGTGATATCTAAAGGTATGAATTGGGTTCGGATATCGTCTCCTTCCCTGGCCTTCAGGCTAAGACAACTGTTGTATAGCGTGGATGGGGCCATCAAAATATCTGAATATAAGTCTACAAAATAACTCACATCACAATTTTCTACAACATATGATAGAATATAACTGATGGGATTCGAAATTAGATTTTAGTCAAGTTGAATTTTTGTGATCTGTGACGTATTAAAGATGCAAACGAAAGGACCGTCCCATACTTAATTAATTGTCATTTTCCCCTGCTGTTGTTTAGTTTTTTTTTTTTTTTTTTTTTTTTTTAACTTTACTTTAATTGTTTCCGGAGGTGTCGGTACGACCTATAAGGCCTTTAATACTCGTAGGGCTTCTGTGCTCCAGGCCTAGGGCGCGTCCTCGGAGACCCAGGGCGTCAGGGAGGGGGGAGGGGAGCGGAGGGGAAAGGAAAGAGGGCAAAAGGACGCCCTGGGCTTTTGACTACCCCTAACTTGTCTTGAGGCCAAAATTAATCCAATTAGATGGTCTAACGTAAACAAAGTTCAAATGACAAAAATATCTGGCTCATTTCAATTATCGCTTTGATATAGTGACAGTTGCCCAGCCATATCCTGTGAGAAGTTCCTCAAATACATCTTGTTTCACCAAGGTCTTTGCAATAGACCTTTTCAGCTTCGTATGCAAATTGCCCATTTCAGACCACGTGACATTCCCTTGAGAATTGTTCTTTTATGATGAACATGATAACCTATTAACACATGAAAGAATTAAATCCCAAGAGTAACATCACGTGGTCTGAAATGGGAAAACAAACAACGAAGCTGAAAAGGTCTATTTATCTATATTTTTCACTCTAAACTCATTGCTATAGCAAAATACATGAAATAGATTGCGTATCTATTGTTTAAAAGTCGCGGTGAGCTGGAAACATGGTTCTTTTCAAATTAAACATGACAGCTTGTATTGTTTAAAGTCGTGGCGATGCGTGGGGTCAACTTGCTTACTGGTAATTCTAGATGATTTTAATCTAATGGCACAAACGCTCCTGATTGGCCTCATTATAATTAAATCATAATGAGGCCAATCAGAGCCTTTGTTGATGTTTGGCCTCAAGACAAGTTAGGGGTAGTCAAAAGCCCAGGGCGTCCTTTTCCCCTCTTTCCTTTCCCCTCCGCTCCCCTCCCCCCTCCCTGACGCCCTGGGTCTCCGAGGACGCCTAGGGCGTTGATGGACTCGTCGCGCTATTGGGATTCCTGTGGTAGACACTTGTACCACGTGGTTTGAGATTGAAGAAAGGGACCTGAAGACTCTTTGGGAGTTGAGAACTAGAAGTTTGTTGATATATTCCAATTGATAAGTTTGGATTACAAAGCGCACCATTTCATTACTTATCTGACATCCTGCCAAGAAATGACAAGTGAAGTCAAAACTGAGGTGGGTAGGGCAGACTCTATTTTTTGTAAAGTAATTATAACTCCGTTCACATTCAATATGGCGTCTCGCCTCATGTGAACAACTTTTGCCGTACTGTAATTCGTGGTCATCCTAATCAGCCTTAGAAAGGTACTTTTGTCGATGCATTTATAAAGATTGGTGTCTTATTAGGTGATGACGTCGAAAAGTTGTGAAACATTTCGTCTTTTCGTTGTAAAATTCGGTACAACAAGTTCGTAGCATTTGACAAGATGGCGTCTTTTGGCGGGCCTCGTGGTCGGTCCGTGAATGGAGCACTTTCGACTCAAATACCATAATCTGCTTTATTTTTACTTTATTTTTTTGATTTAACGACGAATTGTGTTTAAAAGTTTGTAATTTTACCTCATTAAGCTTAGATTTAAGCTGTCATTCTCAAGTTTGGAGAGCTAGTGCTCGATGTAAATTGACTTTCAATTAAGCTTACAAAAGAATGCACATGCTTTCCAAACCATACTTAACAAAAACTTACATATACTTTTCCATTCTGTATTTCACAGTTGCAAAAGCATGTTACCATGATTGGGACTAAACATCTTTTTGGAATGATTTTTGGGTGGTGAAGTGAATTTTTGCCTCTCCTTCCCAATTTTAGATTAAATTCAAAAATAGTTAGTAAATAAACCCCTTCTGGCGGCTGGTATATCGAAGGATAATGTATGAGGATTAGAGATGGTCCGAAAAATGAACATTTGCAAATGAGATATTTTGAGGACCATCTCTAATCCGAGGACATTATCCTTCAATATGCCAGTGAGCCAGAAGGGGTTTATTTATTTTATATCCCTCTGATAAATTTTCTTGCTTCATCTTTGAAAGAAAGACAAACTTTGGGCAAAACCCATTCAAGTGCTTTTTAAACGATTCTGATTGGCTCTTACACATTTTATCTGTCTCTGATTGGTTGTTTGGCTGGTAAGCTCTGCCGTTGTCATGACTACAGTGAAGCTACTCACTGCATGCAGAAAGTAGAGGCGAACACAACATTTTTGGGGAGCAAAATGCATCAAAATTTCCTCTGATAAGCTGGAAAATCATATGATTATACTAAGAGAGCTTTAGACGCTATTCGATAGTCCTTGAAATAAAAAATTGTAGTTTTTAAAAGCCGAAAAAAGCATATTTCGAGGTGGAGGATGACTTGCAAACTGGCGGCTGACTTCAAAGACCACGCTGTTTTCACAGTTTTGTTGGGTGATTTCTGAATTCTCTGTCCATACTGAATGCTGAAGTTTACCGCTTTGGCGGAATCCATCGCTGTTGAAGCAGTTGAAGCTAAAGTTTACAAGTCGTTTTTCAGTGCCGTCTCATTCGCCAATAAATGCTCGTGTTCTATATGTTGACTGCAAACTGACTAGGCGAGAATTTTGAGTGAGAAATGTAGGTACAATCTTTTGTTTTGAATAAATTGCTAAACTTTTTTTTAACTTAACCCAAAAAAACTTTGGCAACACGCTGAAAATATATCTGTCTGCATGTTAATGGGAGAAAAGTATAGTTTTGCCATTAAAATTTTTCCTTGAATGTCTTTTCAATCTGTTAATTTGTGTTTTCGGGGCAATTTTTCAAATTATTCCTCCGGCCTTAATTTAAAGGAAAAATCCCTATATTTTTCACTGAGTGGACGGATATCACCTTGGACGGGGGATATCGCAGGATAACTGTCTGCTGAAAATATACCACGTGACCTATTTTAACCAATAGGTGCACGTAAAAATTTATCGGTGGGATATAATTTTATATATCTTTAAGTTCTAAATATTCTCATGAAAGACTGCCCTGCTGTCTTTTGTCAATGTAAAAATTTGCCCCCCTCCCCACTCTTCCCTTAGAAAAGATTGCACCTAATTTATTTGTTATTTTGCCACTTAGATGGAAAGTTCCAAGTTTGTTATTCGTGCCAGAGGTCTGCCATGGGGTGCTCAAGCTGAAGATGTGCAAGATTTTTTCAAAGGTTTGTTTTGAATATAATCATGCTTATTATACCAGACTAGAGTAGTTTTTGTATGAGTTTGAAATGCTCTACATCTTCCAGAGTGTTTATATCACAGTACAGAGACACAAGCGATCGTTTTATATTGCTTTTATAAAGTATTTTCAACGTTTTTTGAGCAAGTCATGTCTCTGTCCTCTGATATGAAACATGGTAGCCAGCCAATCAGCGTGAGCGTTATTTCTCAAATATTTTATAATCTGTAATAATAAATTTCTATATACACATGAAATCTGTAGCATTGTTTATAAGATCTCTATGTCTCTGAGTTTATATTGTTTCAATACTTCTACAGATAGTAACATTATCGGAGGTACTAATGGCATCCACTTTACTTATGGTACTGATGGAAGGCTTAGTGGAGAGTGTTTTGTCCAACTGGCATCTGAAGACGATATTGAAAAGTAAGGGCCTTTTTAGCATTGTTACTGTTGACCTTTACTACAACTCATTCCTTAGGGGGTAAGGATGGCATTGTAGAGTAGAAAAAAATGCTACATTGTCATTATCATCTGTGTATGTTGCTTGTGCTTATGCTTATGTTACTAGTGTGATGAACCAGGCTATACAGTCCATAAATAACTCCAAAGCACTGCTCTTAACACATTTAATTAAGTGAAGTTCGGACTGCTTCAAAGGAAGGGAAGCAAGCAGAGATATGACCAGGAGGAGCAAATTACCAAAGCAAACGGGCACAAGAAGATTGGTGACGCCCAATAACCATGCAGCATCCAGTACTCCACGTCAACTGAGATAAATGACTAATCACATTTAAACAAAATACAGCAATATTAGGACAAAAATTGTTATTAGTAAAGCTCATGTGTTAATTAAGTCACTCCTAGTTTTTGCTCATATAAATACCCCAATTTTCATTATTACAGGGCATTAGCAAAAAACAACCACCACATTGGTAAAAGATACATTGAAGTATTTGAATCTAAGCCTGAAGAGATGGACTGGGTGATAAAACGTATGGGCCCACCCCAAGACAAAGACTTGGAGTCCGTAATTCGTCTTCGTGGACTTCCTTATGGATGCTCTAAAGAGGAAATTGCTCAATTTTTCACAGGTATGCAATAATAAGAGCTCAGTAATTTTTGTGTGAATTTGCTGGTGTTTCACCAAGTAAGATGTATATATATTCTTGTTATCCTTTTTAATGTGAATGAAAATGTTATTTCAAGATGTCACTTAAAAACAAGTAATGAAAGCTCACACATCTTGAACATCAGATTTTATATATATTACCAGACAATATTCTTTTGATGTTTATCATTCTGCTGAGATACATTCCTCACAACACTAGAAATGACTGTCCATATTAGACACTACTAGGACAAAGGGTTACATTCACCATTACTACAATAGACATTGATTATTTTCATACACTGTGAATCATACACTTGTTATGAATTACTTTTATGTTTGAGCTGGGAAGGGGGTCAGTACTTACCTCTCTTGGCAGGGTTATGCCACTTCTGTTTGTTTACTTTATTGTTCTCTCCTTACAACAAGGGGGTCCTCCAGTTTTTCCTTCCCATTCCCCCAAGAAAAAATCAGTTTGAACTGAATGCTGTATGCATAAATGTAGAACACTGAATGTAGAGGTAGTGAGTTTGACAGAAGGGTTACTATACTTGAAGAGATCAAAATAGTGTCCTGTTGCATACTATAGAATACGGAATGCAGAGATAGTGAGTGACTGTGTTTGTGTTCTGTTGCAAATTTAAAATGTTGAATATAGTAGTAGTGAATGCGAGAAAATAATGTCCTATTGTGCCTAGTGAAGAATACTGAATGCAGTTTGTTTGGTTGCAAACTATAGAATGCTGAATATGGTGGTAGTGAATGTGAGAGAAAATGAACACCATTACATGCATAAACCTCTAAGAAAACCTTGAGTCCTATTGTGTTTGGTCCTTTACTGTGCTATACCCCTTATTGAACCCTTAATTTAAATTATTTTTGCTGACAGCAGGGTTTTGTATGATGCAATAATGAGTATTATTGTCCCCTCTTTTACTGGTATTCCAAAGGGTTGGAGATTGTACCAAATGGGATAACCATCACATTAGATGAGGAGGGGAAGACAACAGGGGAAGCTTTTGTGGAGTTTACTTCACCAGAAGTAGCTGGGCAAGCCATGCTAAAACACAAGGAATGCATTGGGCACAGGTGGGGAGAGGAAGTGGTATGGGTCAGGGACCCCAACTACATGATTGAGTATTATTGATTTGGTTGGTTTGATATAATTAATGATATGTCAGGTTATTTGTGTGTGATTAGCATTGTTACTTGCATCTTGAACATGATGATGTTGAAACTTGTTCTAACTGGTTGCAAAAACATTGCAGTTTTGATGTTTAGACTCTTACATTTTTCCTTTGGTTAAAAAATACATTAGTGGTGTTGTTGGTGTTGTTGGTGGTGGTGTTGGTGTTGGTGTTGTTGTTGTTGTTGTTGTTGTTGTTGTTGTTGTTGTTGTTGTTGTTGTTGTTGTTGTTGTTGTTGTTGTTGTTAAGCATTTGAGTGGTATTGTCATTTGGAAAGATATTAGTAAAGTATGTAAAATTTCTTTGAGTGCTAAAGGACTTGGCAAAAATCTGAGTTGCAGACATGTTTGAACCCATGACCACTAGCTCTGTGGTTAGAATGTCTTACTGGTATTCAGAAGATCAGAGGTTCAAACCCCATTTGTGGTTTGGATTTTTCTGTGTCACCTTCCACTCAAAAAAAAAAACATGTTGCTAATAAGTTTTTTTTTGTCTTGATATATTGTCAAGCCCTCTCATTTTGAATTATCTTTTCTTCTGTTTTTCTTTCCATTACTTATTAAAATTGTGGTTTTGTTTTTCAAACATGCATTGTACAGTAGGCCCTTTTCTATAAACTTTTTTGAAATTTAGACAATAATAATGAGTGTCATTTATTTTAGATACAGTAAGTTATTTACAGTGCAATGTTTCAGCAACCAGTCAAAGTCATCTCTTGCCTTTCGGGTGTACCTCACTTGAACATGGGTGCATTGAAAGTTATAAGTCTCTTGATGATCCAGTATTGTAGACACCATTTCATAGTCCCAATGTTGACCTTTAATGTGAGAGTTGACTGTAGAATATTTGAATATCATCTGTTTACTGATGCAAGCAACAATAGTGTAACAATTATAGTTTTGTTATGCATGTTTTATTTCATTGTTGTCATGTTGTATCAGTTTGGTGTGACTGTTTAGTACATGTATGCATTGTTAAACGTAACTGTTGTTTGGTAGTTGTACTGCTGTGTGTTTAGTACTGTACCTTGTAGTCATGTCAGTTGTAAAATAGGAATAGTGAACAATCCATAACATACTAAATTGTATAGATGCAGGAAGCACACACACACACACACAGTACACATCCACACCATACAGTAGATAAGTGAATTTGTTAACCACAGACCATTCCTCTTACCTGTAGTCTTTTCAGTGCATTTCAATTAAGTTTTGAAAAGTGGATTTGGCATTTGTTTGGAAGTTCAAGTCATACAGTCTTTGGAAGTTCACAACAATCTTTGTTGGTGATCTTAAAACTTTCCACACAAATCCAGAAATTCTTTGGAATCTGGGTTGGCAATGACCTTGAGTTGCATCACAAAGCAAAGCAGTGCTCTGCTATGAAGAGTTCTGGGTAGCTTGAATCAAGAAACTCAATTCTGGAAATTATTGATTTGTGCAGGAAGTTAAAAGTCTGCCAACTAAATACATTGTGACTTCCAAATTACTGCTTGAACTTTAGAAATTCAGAACAAACTTTGGAACCCACTCATCAATAGCTATGTGAAATACCATGTAAAACTTGGTCACAACTGCAGAGTCTCATATGCAATGTTGTTCAAACTGGAAATATAAGGAATTCTCTAAGTGTCTAACGTTCATATTTGGTGAACGTGCATGCTTCAACTGCCTTTAGTTTACACTCTCACAGTTTTTCATACACTCTGAGAAAAACAGCATGAAAGCCAAGGAACATTTACATAGATTTGCTAAACCACTTGCTAAACCATACACATGTAGCCCGAGGTGCACAATTACGCATTTGAAATATATACCTGATTTATCCCTGATATACATGTAGGGGTTCACAAATGATCACATTTTGTAAAATTATTAAGTACAGCAACAATTTTAACTCACAATGCTGTTAGGTTTTGATTTTGATTTAGGCTATTCTGTTGTGGAACATTTAGCCATGTGCAGTCATTTTGCACATGTGTGGCTGTGTCCTGACCAAGTCACTATTAGAGTATCAATAACTTACCATCCAGTTATGAACAAGTTAACAACTACATGTACTTACCAACACTTATCAAACAGACTTACCCACCAAATAATATGTATTGTGGATTGTTCATTATTTCAAAGTAACAATATTTTCTTATTGCACAAAGGATGAATAGAACTAGTGATTGGATAAATCCTTAATATCTATTCATTAAATTTATTAGAAAAAGGCCATCATTTTATCCATTGAATAAAGATTTATCCAATGGATAGCGCCATCTACCCTTTGTGTAATGAGGGTCTACATGTATATTATAAGAGTGTTCTGTTGTGTTTTATAAAATAACTATAATTGTATCACATGCTTTCTGATTGGCCAAAAGCTGTGCTTCATGAGAGTATCAAACACTCTCTGATAATCTTTTCAAATTTTTTCGTAAATTTGTGTGCTTGTTATTTTATAAAAAAAGTAAAACACTGTTTTTCCGTGTTTGATAGCCTGGTCAAAACACTTGTGATTCTGGAGAACACTCGAGAGCTGTGAATGCACTGGCCTATGGCTCATGCTTCCACTATGCTCTCTCGTGTTCTCTCAACATCACGTGTTTTGATCAGGCTATCAAACACGTAAAACAGTTTTTTATTTCTTAATTTAAGATGATCATTAGATGTCAGTTTTATGAACTATAGCACAATTGAGGAGGACTATAGAATAACAATGTAATTGATTTCTGATCAGTAGCTAACTTCCCCTGTGGAGTCAAAAGAATCATAGGGAGAAGTTAGTATTTGATCAGAGTCAAATACTAATAATTGTTGTTACACAGATTTGCTCAATTGAAAAAGTACTTAGATACATGTTGAAACTTCTTTCTAATTTGTTTTAAGCAATAATTTATCAATGAGAAAAAATTAAATTGAAATTCTATTTTAATTTATGAAGTCATTGGGATTTTTGAAATGGAACATAGTTTGGGCTGCATTGGTTTATAAAGAGTAAGACCATGTAAAATGAGTACGTCTTACATTACTGACATTTCTAGCCTTTTGTCATGAGGTTTTATTCAAATAGTACTTGATAACAAACAATTCAAGGTCTCAAGGTCAATTATTACTCTCTGATAGGCTCCAAATCATGGAAAATAATGGAATATATACCGATATATTGGAAAGAGTGAAATGGTCACTCAAGCACAGCATGTGTACAAAATGATTTTTCTTTGAAATTTCCCTTTTCTTTTATGTTCATCACTTTTCTAAAACAATCCAAATTAATAAGTAGAAGTATAATTATCAAAACAAAACAAACCCTTTGTTTGAAAGACATTTTTTCAAATACAGTCTTCTCTATTAGTTTTTTTAGGCCTCAAGATATTCTATTACATTTATTTTAGGTTTTTATAGAAAGAAACAACTAACTTGAACAGACTTCTCGAATATCTAATTTTGTATAAAATTTATTGAAAATCACGATAATTTTAATGTTTTAATTGTGTTGAAACCAGTGGGTAATTTGTTGTAACTGTTGCATTCTGCTAATGTTGTCTTAGTCTAAACTCTTAATGGAAAAGGAATGCATACAAAAGGAATGTAGTGATTAGTGATCAAAATCTTATTTCTCTTGTGGAATGCAAGACATTTTTAAGAGAACTAAGATTTGGTTAGAGATCACAAACTTGTTCTTGTATGCTTCCCTTCAATGTATTGCCAAGAAAAATTAACAAATCTTTGTTGTTCTGATTAAGATAATAAGATAATATTATCTTAATTGTGCTCCTTTAGACTAGATCACAAGTATTGAGATAGCTCTACACTACCATTAAAAGAAACTCATTTTGTTTTGATCTATCTGTTTTACTAGGTACATTGAGCTGTTTAAGAGTGCAAAGTCCGAAATACGTTTTGTGACAAAGCCAAAGCCATTGATGTCTACCAGACCAGGTCCATATGATAGAAGCTTTGGAGGACCACGTTTTGGAAGGGGCGACTACGAAAGAAGGTGAGTTTCAAGATCCCACATACTAACTAGGGAATAGGTGTCCATAACTAGTTGTTAACGATTGCTACTTGTTGTCAATGACTAGTCCACACACTGGAAAAAAATAGCTGTCAATAAGAAACTAGGCTAAGTTGTCATTGAGACCAAAGCAACAGTATTTCCCCTAGTCTGTGGAGGCAATTATAGTAATAAATGTTGTGCTATCAGTTAAGAGGATTTTTTTCTGTGACAAGCAATAATGGCAGAAAGTGCCAAAAACTAGACCTTCCTGCGAGTTTTAATCCAAATTTTTGTTCTGGATTAATGCTCAAATCCTTTTTCTACTGGTTAAAAACTGATGTACCAAGATAAAATACCTGTTTAGAAAGGATTTTTGAATTGTACAAAGATTTTTTCTTGAAGTTGTGTTGGGATTAAGCTTTTTCAAGCTGAATATATATATAAAGGAAACATATAGCAAATGAGCAAATGAAGGCCTAAACCTCTTTTTCAATCCAAAATTTTGCGTTGGATTAACACTTTGATTCAACTTTCATTGGCCAAAACTACTTACAAACAACTTAAACTTTCTGACAGAAATGATTTTAGTTTTGTACAACAGCTATTCTTCAACTCAAGAGATTTTGTCATTCACTGCTCGACCTTGAAAAAAAATCCCCTCTTAATATTCTAAAGCAAAACAATTAAGAGTTCTACCTGAAAGAAAAGAAAATCTGAAATGCATTTCCTTGTATCCAACAGGTACAGAGGTGGAGGACGTGGAGCTTATGGTCCAGTTTTTGGAGGTGGTTATAATGGTGGCTTTGGTAATGATTTTAACAGTTATGGAGGAGGGCGTGGTGGGCGTGGTGGACGTGGTAGAGGAGGCTATGGTGGCAGAGGTGGAGGATCCTTTGGATTCTCCGGACATAGCTCAACTGGTCACACTGTTTCAATGAGAGGACTTCCCTTTGCTGCTAAGGAGGCCGACATCAAACAGTTCTTTAACCCTCTGAATCCAGTTGACATCAGGATAAGGTGGGGTCCTGATGGAAGGTGTTCTGGTGAAGCAGAGGTTGACTTCGCTAGTCACTCAGATGCACAAGCTGCTATGTCAAAAGACAGACAATCAATGGGTAGGGTAGCTTTTACTGTCAGTCTGCATAGAGCTTGAATTAGATATTGTTACAATCATGATGCTTGTTTGACTCTATTCAAATGGAACTAAACAGTAAGCTGCCATTTTGATTAGAGCATTGTCTAATTCAAGGTCTGAACATTTTCTCACATTGTTTTGTTTGTTGGTGTTCTTTTTTCCATTATTTTCAGTAGTCTGCAGTAGAGCTTAACATTTGCATAATTACATGCTATGTTTTTGGTAGTGTATTACACTACTTCCCATTGTGACTTTTTTATGCAGCACATAATTATGCAAAGGGTGGTAACATAATGATAAATACCCCAAAATATTTATCAATTTTACTACAATTCATAATATAATCTTACTACATGTAATATCAGAAGCAAGGATAACTTAGTTTATTGGTGTACTGAGAGAGGCAGATTTGACTCCTCTAATCCCTGTAGATCAGTGTAGCTTAATACATGTATATTTAGAGCAGTTTTTGGATGAGTGTGAAATGGACCACGCTGTGCCATAGCTGTGTCAGTGCCGTATTGTCTATAAAAAGGTTTGAATTCCTGCCGTGACCGTGTGTTGCCATTTTCACAGTTATATGAAATTTGCTCTATGCATCAAAGCACTGATGGAGGAAGAAGTCAAGAGTACTTTCTGACCACCTGTAAAAACACATGGGTGAAGAGACCCAAAATTCAATTTTATTTTGATTGACTGTGGTTTTCAATGTCCATAGGTCACAGATATATTGAGTTATATCTCAACTCTCTTCCTGATGGAAGTGGTGGAAGTGGATGGAATCAAGGAAATAGAGACAATAATCAAGGTAGCATTGTATATATAATACTGTGTATGTCTGCAGTGGATTTGACACTCTTACCACAGGTGTTGTGTTGTTGTCAGTAGTTTCTCATTACTGTGGTCCAGATTTAAGCCTCTGCTTGAATATACTTGAGTTGAGTTAGGTTGGTTTGTCCCTTGCCAATAGGGTTTTCTCTGTTTACTACACTGTTTTCCTCTTTGAAACCAACACTGAGTTGATCTTGATATGTGCTCCATGTTCAGACATGGGTTGTACATTATTTTGTATAGTGGCAGCATAGCTCATCATTTACAGGCCTTCAACCTGAACGTATTAAGTTGTATCCTTACAACTCAGTCTTTAAGTTGCTATATGGATTGTTATCTCTACAAAATTAATTATTCTTATTCTTAGTAAGTACTTGGTTTTCTTTTGATTTGTCAGGAAACTTTGGAGGCTCAAATATGGGCAACAACAACATGAACTTCAACAACAACACAGGCAACTTTGGTGGTAATAACAGCAATTATACCAGCTTCAGTAACACTGGTAACCACCCTGGGACCAATCAAGGTGGGAATACTAACTATGGTAACCAAGGCAACACGGGAAACTTTGGTGGCCAAGCAAATGTTGGGAATTTTGCTGGACAGCAAATGATGACCAATCCTACGCAAACCAACATGGCAAACCAACCATTTAATCAAAACACTACCAGCTTCGCCAATACCCAAAATACAGGGAGCTTTGGAGGGCAGACTACTGTTGGTTATGGCCAGTCAGGTTATGGGAACTACACCAATCAAACCACTCCATATCAAACCCAACAGACCACAAATTATGCAGCACAGACAGCCCAAGTGCAAGGACAGACTCCATTTAATCAAATGCAGCAGCAACAACAGCAACAGCAACCCCAAACCCAACAACCACAGCAAACAGGTTATACCACCAATTATGCATCAACGACAGGAGATTCATTTTTCACAAATATGAACCAGATTAAACCAGATGCAGCAACACAGCAAGCAAATACCATGACGTACACTGGTTATTGAACTTTGTAACTACTGCAGTATTGTTAGTTAATTAACTGCATATTAACCATATATTGTATACAATCTATGCACTAAGCATTGTAGTTTAATCAGTCAGACTGTGTGATTTTTATCTTGTGTATTGTGTAAAAAAAGCGTTCATGTTTTTGCGTGTTTCCAACGTGGAATCTCTTCAGATTACATGTGTAGAATGGATAAACAACTGAAGGGGGGCACCCAGGAAAATGCCCTAAGTGACTGATGTGTAGGGAATATATTTGAAGTGGAAAAAGTCTATTGATACCATTTTAAATCATAAAGAAAGGCTTGGAAAAAATTGTCAGAAGTCACTTAAGGCATTTGTAATGACAGGATTATGTCTTGATTCGATTTATGATTGGCATCCAAAGTGCTGGATGTGATTTGTAAGCTACAAAAGATTCCTATTTTGGAAAGTAAATTCCTGTAGTTTACCAGGGCTTGATACATATGCTATAAATGATAAAGACATTTGCCATGATCTCATCTGACAGCATTTAACTGTAGTTAACTCATCTTCAACATTGGTGATCACATAGTAACTGTTGCTCAATGTGTGTTAAACATTAGTTTAAATAAAGACCTAATCTGACCATGGCCATTGTTTTTTGTGTACTTTAGTGAAGAGGATACCTACAAGGGTTAATTAATTTTGTACTATTTAGTCTAGAATTGTAGGTACATGTTTTCTTTTAGTTAAGATAAAGGACAATTTGTATTTGCCTTAACTACTAACAAACAAGATAACTGTAATTTTAGTATAAAGAGAATAAAAAGCTTTTTATTCATCTGGTGTCTGTTTTAGTGATAGTAAAATCAGTGTTCTCGTGATACTGTTAAGGAGAACAACAATTTGAAGTAGTGGACACTAATGTCAATCAGATGTCTGAGAGGATAGCAAGGGGTGGAATTAGGGGAAGGGTGTAGGGGGTGCACTCCCTTGTGACAACTTTGGGCACTCTTCTTGATACTTTTCTAAAATGTCCTCTGAGTCATCTAGAGGGTTTCTAGACTAGACTAGAGTCAATGCAGGGCCATAGTAGGGTTAAAGCAAAGCAGTTAATCGCTCACGCAAAACAAAATTCTACATACCTGTGGATAAAATGCCAGGGTTCATAGCACCCTAGCCCCTCCCTTCTGTGGTCCCTTAAGTGGTGATAGATCAACACTCCCAATACTTGGCCACCCTTCCATCCTGAATAAAGACAACAGCACAGATGTTATCAAACCTTTAGGAAATCATATTTGGAACTTGGGAATTTTAAATAGAATACAAAATGCGGCAGTGAAGTTTTCCATGTATGATGTTTGGGATACCTGTGGTATCTCTGTGTAAAAGTTCGCATTGTATTATGGGAATCAAGGCCGGTCACGTGAGCCAGCGGTGTTATTCATCGAGTGACTTCATCGAGGATCGTGAAAATTGTCTAAGTTTTTTGTTAATTTTAACCTTAACAATGGCGTTAAATGATGCAGAAGTTAAAAAGCAGGTTAGTTCAGTTATTCAACTTTAGCTTCTATAAGTTTTGTGGGTTCGTTTGCTCGAGGGTGTAAAAATATGAAGACGATTTTACCGGCGAACTTACGATGGAGGGATCTGTGATGGAACGTCCTCAGTCGTCCTGTAAAAGTGTTTAAAACTGTTCTTCTCGTAGATTGAGCACATGATGGCCTTTATAGAACAAGAGGCGAAGGAGAAGGCAGAGGAAATTGATGCAAAGGTATAGTCAACTTTATATTGATCAATCAATTTGCACTCGGTTCCTACCGCTCTTCGATAAAGCTGAACGCCATAGAACTCCTCGGAAAAAAAGTTATCTGCTCCATACCCTACCTTAGAAAAATACCATAACCTTATAAAAAGTGGGGGTGCAATAGAATTCCTTTAAAAAATCACTTGATCCCTACCCCCCCAGAAAAAAACAGAGGGGGTGGGGTGATTATACATGTAAAAATGGAGTGCCCTTGGCATTCATGTCTGGGTTCATGTGCCAAGAGGAGATCAATTGACTATTTCAACTTGTGAAAAGTTGTTGTGAAAATGGTTGGCACATTTTGCATAAATTCATATGTTTGTTAGTAAACAATGACAAGAGAAAAGAGTAAATGTTGTAATCCTTTCCCCCCTACTTATAATAAATATTTATGTGACTTTAGGCAGAAGAAGAGTTCAACATCGAGAAGGGTAGACTGGTGCAACAAGAAAGATTGAAAATCATGAATTATTATGAACGAAAAGAGAAGCAAGTGGAGTTACAGAAAAAGATGTAAGTAGAACTCAAATTAACATCTCCCCAGTCATAAATTGGTTCTTTCTCGATGTAAGAATCCCGAAGACATTGAAATAATAGTCAAGAACAAAGACCCTGGAACGATACAATAGCCTGGAAAACAAAGACCTCTGAACCGAATTACAATACGATTCTTACTTCGAGAAAGAACCCATAAATCCTCTCTTTCAGATCTGTCAGACTTTTCTAGGAGTTTTTTGTGTATGTTGTGAGTCGGGAGTAACTTTGGATGAAATACTAGCTTGTCCACCAAATAAATTCTAGAGTGGCCATGTTTAAAAGTGATGCAGAAATACAAAAAATTATATTGTTATGTAAAAAAGTAGCTGGATATTCTGAAGTTAAGCTGTGGTTTTGAATTATTTTTTGTTTTAAAGTTTTCAATCCAATTTGATATTTTTGCTGCCTATATATATATTCATTATCCAGTCTTTATTTATAGACGGAAGACAATTTAGCTTTTGCTAATCTTCCATTGGGCCGTCTTTCATCTCACACTCACTACCTCTACATTGAATATTTTGCATACAATGCTCAACTCACATGTTGATTTTTACGGAGGGAGGAAACCGGAGAACCCGGAGAAAAACCCTCGTGGCAAGGGAGAGAACAACACATCTAACAAACTCTACTCACATGTGGCATCCTACAGGGCTCGAACCAGTGACCCCGACCCGTTGGACCACAGTGGTGCGAGCGAACGTTTACCGCTACGCCACCCATGCCACCATCATCATGAATTTAGATTAATAGAAAACATAATTAAACTGGTTAGAAAATTTCAAACCAAAAATGATTTCATTCCACAACACAATATTCTAGGCTTGTCACCAATGGTGGTTTGAAGGATCAAACAAATGCCTTCCCTCCTCCTGACCTCTTCAACCTATATAAATATGTACTACATGTATATATAAATATTTCAAACTTGATTTCCATATGAAGAGTTCCCTGTGAAAATGACCTAAGTTACTTTTTGGAAGTCATGAGATTCATTTTTCCCCGGGGGGGGGGGGGGGGGGGACTCCTATATATAAGAGGATGGGGATGCTCGTCGGAAATTTTGAAAATGACCCCTAAAAGGTACCTGAGTGGGAGTGGCAACAATTGATTTCTACCCCTAAAAGGTACCAATTCAAAACAATAATATGGAATTAAAGTAATGAAACACTTTGTTATCGATGTACTATGAAGATTCAATTCAGATCATCGAAATCGTCCCTTTCATGCTTATTTTAGGTAGTTTATTTACCCCAAAACAGTCCCTAAAAGTCCACTTAAGTCTGGGACACCCTAAAAGGTACCAGATTGCAGATTTTGACCCCTAAAAGGTACGACGAGCATCCCTGTCCATTTACGATCAGAGTCCCCCCCCCCCCCCCCCGGGCATTTTTCCAGCATAGGAAAGTTAATTATACTATTTTGTACCATTGAAAAAATATCATCAAAAAAGTCACTTAGGTCATTTTCACATGGAACCCTTCAATTTTATATCCACTATGGCCACTGTGATCTTACTACAATTGTAGAAAACTGTTTTGAACAAGCTTAATTACAGCAATCCAAGTAATCATGATCACTGGTTGGTTTGCACAAGATCACATAGTTACAAAATCTATCTACCATCACAATCGCTTGAGTGTGGTGTGCATATGAATGCTGTGGTCATGGGACACAAAGACAAACCCCCATTACTGATATTCTTGTGTGCATTCTAAATTAAATTAGTATCCACACTGATGTGTGGATACTGATGTTGAAGTGTCATTATTACTGAGTAGGATCTTTTTGCAATAGACAACGTTCAAATCTATTAAACCAGGCAAGGTTAAAGCTGTTGAAATCACAAGATGACAATGTCAAGGTATGTCATGACAAGCTTTGTCCAAAAAAAACCTACACAAATCCCTTTATGAGCATTGACACTTGAAAACCATTTTAAAGAAGAAAGTTTACCCCGAGAAGTGTGAATGAAGTGTTATTTGAGAGTCTCTTTTAAGGTAATGGGCTCGCACGAGTTTTTATCCATGAATTTTTCTAAAAATCATTATGTAGATTGTTTTTGAGTTGGGAACACCAAATCAATAAAGAAAATGGGGGTCACGGTGCTAGTTTTGGTGCTATGATAGCTCGAAAGGAGCAAAATCTCGCCTTTTCAAAAAAAAAAACAGATTTCAGAGTCTGACCTCTAGCATACAGTAAGTGTTTGCAAATTTGCAAACTGAAGGCTTTCAGACATGTATGTTCAAGTGGTCAAAGTATCATGAAAAGTAATATACCTTTACTTATTTGTAGGTAAAGCTAAGTATTCGCAATGGAAAGATGAAAATCAGTTGTACTTCTTGTGCTCAAATGGGACATAATGAATTTTTTTACTTTTTTGGTATGTTTGGTATGCTGAAAAAGTGAAAAATTAGGATAGGTAGCTGTGCTAAATTTTAAGTTATAAGGCTTTGAATACTGTTATGTGGTGTCTGCCATATTGAAATCTTTTAGAACACAGGAAGCCCAATCAAATTTGATATCAGCGTGCGTGTGCAAAACATGCACAAACATTATGCGCATGAATGCGCAAGCGCATTACCTTAAAAGACTGAAGTATAGACAATTGAAGGGCTGCCTGTGAGAATCACCTAAGTGACTTGTGATGTTCAGGTATTTGATATTTTGTCGTTGGAAAGATAAAAGTTATCTGTACAGGGGTTTCAGTGATTTTTGAATTAGGAGGGTGGCTTCGAAAAAATAGCCATTTTGTACAAATGAAGTATGGAATCCATTACAAAATAATAGGTGATAAGAGGTAAAGTATGTACACTAAAGTAGGCAGTGATAAACCACCAGTAACTGCCTATTAATGAAACCTGTGTCTGTAAGTTATTTCCGGAAACTTGAACAATTCTCAGAAACCTTTTAATAAATAGTTTTCATGGATACCTCTTCAGTTGACTTACGACACATTTTGTACATGTACTTCGATTCCTTGTAGCTTATGCAAGAAGAATGTGGTGAACAGCTTGGAACTGTTACTCAAGACTCTGAGAAATACAAACAAGTATTAAAGGGTCTCATTTCACAGGTACCTAGTAATCAGTTGTGTGAACTTAGACCAGGGGAGTGCTGTGGGCTTAAAGTGATGGGGAGATGCAGATGGATCTTTAAAACAATCCCTTGGACTTGAAACAAAACTCTAGAAAATCCCCAGAACCAAAATTTAAAAAAAGGACTTTATCCTGGACTATGGTGTAGCTGGTTAACATTTAACACTTATTGACTGGGACCGAGGGAAACATGCTGCTTTCCCGAGGTCCCAGTCAATAAGTGTTTTGTTATATACCAACTGTCAAAGAACAAAATAAAATGCAAAACATCGCTGCTTACAGTTAAACTTTTTAATCAAAATTCACACAAAACTGACCTTTATTCACACATTAGTTTTTCGGAGAATTGTTGCAGCTGCATGTTTTGGTGACATTCCTGGTTGGTTATCATCTTTTTAAATGTTGTATATTGGTCTTAAAAGTTTGACAATAAACACGAGTTTTGCCACATGCATGTCCGAATGAATGAATTTGTAAACGCACGCTGCCAAAAACTCAATGCTCAATCAACTTCCGGTTTTGTTATTACCGGTCAATAAAACTCACTGTTGCCCGCTGAGAGTTGTTGCTGGGGAAACAGCAAAATTTGTTGACGTTCACGTGATGCGCTCTCGCCCAATCAGAGCACGGAAAAAATTGACTTTGACAGTTGGTATATAACAATTAAGTTTAATGGAAGGGGATGCACCATCTTCAAGAGGGGGTGCACTATCATAAATTATAAAAAAATACTGAGAATAAAGGACTCAAAGTCATCACAGGAGTGGTGTGCATCCCCTGCACCCCTCCCCTAAATCCGCTCCTTGTCAGTGAATATTAAAGCAACTACATATACTGCTTTTTAAAACAACAAAATAATGTGCATGTATTTTATTATTTCTGTAGTTCTTCATACTATAACAATTTTCCACAAAAAATCCCTTGTAAAATCAAATAATTTACCCCAAAAAATACTACATGTACCTAAAATTTTCTTAACCAAAAAAGCCTGGTATCATGAATTTCCAACCCAGAAAATCCTGCACACATACCTGTCGCTTAAATAGACCTGGAGGACCCCCCAGGAGTAGTAAGTAAACTGAATATGATGGTAAAATGGTATTTATTGTTAAAAATCAGCTGTTTGCTCAATTTAGGGATTGTTTCAACTACTTGAGCCAAAAATTACAGTGAGATGTCGTCAAAAAGATCTTGCTTTAGTAAAAGTAAGTTTTTTATTTGCACATAATCACTACCTGGGGCCAGTTATTCAAAGAGTATTTATTTATAAGTATTAATCCTTGGTTAAAATCAGTGATTTTGTCTAGAATGATTTAATCCTGGGTTACTACTACCGTATTTACTTGTTTTAGCGCCGCCCATGATTAATGGCAAAATGATGAATTAAGCGCCACCCTCGAATAAGTGCCGCATTTGTTCACACAGTGCAGCATTGAATTATTCAAAAGACTTCCACCAGACTGTCATCTTGAATAAGGAAAACCAAGTATGGATAACTCAACGTTGAAATTGTGTAAAAAATAAGGGTTTTGTACACTTGAAAATGTTGAAGCACGTTTATTTTGTTGTTGACACCGCCCCCAAAAAATCAGAAACCCCAAAAATTTAATAAGTGTAGCGGCACTAAAACGAGTAAATACGGTAATCATCTTTCAAACAACTGGGTCCTGGTTTTCTGACAGTTAGTAGACTTTAGTGCAGGAGGCAGGCGGTTTGTTCATACTGAGCTATAAAACTAGACAACATTGGTGCAGGTGACTCCAAATGAGAATAATAGGGTATAGCTAACAACAATCAACAAAATTATGTCTATTTCAATGCACAAATTAAGCCATGATCACTTCTTTAAAAAAACTTTTAAGCCTGTGAAACAAGGTGCAATTTTTCCTCAAACTTGCAAGGCAATTTTAGATTTTGTTGCCCAGAAAAATTACTGTGTCTATCATTACTCTGCAACATTCAATAGAAAAAAATTAAACTTTAATTTGAACCCTCTGCAACAAATGTTTTGTTTTGAGACATCTTGCTGACGTTGTTGCCAAACTCTGTAATTTCACTCTGGCAACAAAGTTAATTATCTCTAAAATTGCATTATCAGCACAAGACAAAATTGCACCATGTATTGCTGACTTTATAGTCAAAGCCCGGGGGGGTTCTTCGGGGTCAAAACGCTAGGGATGATCATCGGAAACCTCCAAAACATATCCTAAAAAATACCCAAATGCCAAAATTTTCGACCCTAAAAAATACCTAACAGCTCAAAAATACCCCTAAAAATACTTAAAATGATTTTAACAGTGTTCTAATAAAAAGGCAGTAAGTAAAAATAATCGTCTCGTTTATTTTGTACCCCTAAAAATACCACCTTTTCTGAAAAACCTTGGATTTTCTCTGACGACCCCTAAAAAATACCAAATCGGCGATTTCAACACCTAAAAAATACGACGATCATCCTTAGCACACCAATATAGGGAGTACCCCCCAGGAGTCAAAGCCTGGATGTTTGGCCATTGTTAAATTGCTGTAATAATTTGTTTAATATTCAACTTGTGATCAGGATGTCTTGGGTGATGCTATTGAGGAATATAAAAAAGCAACCAAGAAATCCACAGAAGTAACAGTTGATGAACAATATTTCCTGGGACAAGATTGGTAGGTCATCAAAGGACAACACTTACTCAAGATCTTGTTGAATATTCTGCTAGATATCGAGGCTTCCAGGAGTGATTTAGATAAAAGGAACCTTTCATCTTTTATTAAAAAAATGTTGTTTTGTTTATTTTACTCCTTGAAGCCTCCACGAAGAAGAATTTTGGTATCTAAAACACAATCTATATATATGATTGTACTTGTTACAGTATATTTGTGTTTTCACCTCAAAAACATATACATGTACTATATTATAATTCATTAATGTTCTACTTGCAGGCAGTTTTTACAGTCAAACTAGGAAAACCCTGAACACTTGAAATATGTCTAGAATGTTCATTGCATTGTAAACATTCACATACATGCTGCTAAAACTACACCTATATATCAATCACAGCCAGTCCATCAGTCTTGCACCAAAATTGTTAGCCAGTTTTTTTTCAAATTTGATTTTTGTATTATTTTATCTTGAATTGGATTTACAACAACACGTTGAACATTCCAGACACATTTTGGGTGTTCACGGATTCTTAGTTTGACAGTAAATGTCCAAATTTTCTTTTCTAGTTCTGGTGGTGTTGAGCTTTTTGCTTTGGGTGGGAAGATTAAAGTAGCGAATACTCTTGAAAGTCGACTAGACATGATGATGAGACAAGTATGTACAAAGTTGTGTCTATTCATTCCTGGTTACCACCAGTGACATTATAAGCTTACGGATATGCACACAGACTCAGTAAGATGTACTGCTTATTAGCAGTGCTTGTCTTTTCAATAGGGACATAAGCATAAGCGCAAGTAGCATACACAGACTCAGTAATATACTGCTTATTAGCAGTGCTTGTCTTTTCACTAGTGACATAAGCATAAGCTTAAGAATATGCACACAGACTCAGTAATGTACTGTTTATTAGCAGTGCTTGTCTTTTCAATAGGGACATAAGCATAAGCACAAGCAATATACACAGACTCAGTAATGTACTGGTTATTAGCAGTGCTTGTCTTTTCAATAGGGACATAAGCATAAGCACAAGCAATATACACAGACTCAGTAATGTACTGCTTATTAGCAGTGCTTGTCTTTTCAATAGGGACATAAGCATAAGCACAAGCAACATACACAGACTCAGTAATGTACTGCTCATTAGAAGTGCTTGTCTTTTCACTAGTGACATAAGCATAAGCACAAGCAACATACACAGACTCAGTAATGTACTGCTTATTAGCAGTGCTTGTCTTTCCACTAGTGGCATACTGTAAGCTTAACCATAAGCAATATACACAAGACTCATTAATGCACTGCTCATTAGCAAGCAACATACATGTACATACCGACTCGGTAATGTGTGTCCTTAGCAATGCAATGCCTGTCTTTCCTGATAATTATAAGCATAAGCAGATGCAAATATAATTTGTATTAATTGGTTTCTTTGATATGCTTCATTGTAGATGATGCCAGAAATAAGAGAAATGGTTTTTGGCCGCAACAAAGGCCGTCATTTCATGGAATAATTAGAAACAATTATTGGTGTACAGATGAATGATGCAAATAATTTGGGGTATGTCGTATGACTTGGTGTTGGGAATACTACTTTGAAAGACTATAATATACACCAAACTAAATGATTATTAGCAATTATTAACAATATTGTCAAGATGAAACAGTTAAGCTTGGATCAGGATTCTGTGTGTGCCAGTGCAGGCACAGGGAGCCCAAATAGACAGCTGGAGACTGAGTTTAGGCTTTGTTGTCAGTTAGTAACAACTATGCATGCTGACATCCAATGTGTAAAATAGCTACCTTATTACATTAAAAATTGTAAAGATACTTTAATTTTGTGATTTTAGAGGTTTAAATTCAAGAAGTGTTGCTCATTGAAGTGAGTTACAATGTGACTTTTCATGACAAATTACAAAATTAAAGTGTCATAAAATATATGACCTCCAAAATCTTGAAATTAAAATGTCACGAAAATTTGATGTAATAAAGTACACAATTTTGCCTGATACAAAATTGACTTGTCTTATTACTAGCAATAATTCTCCTTGTGCTAATTTTGAAATGGTGGAACTATTGACATAGGATATTCTTGGAAAGCATTTAGTATTTTGGAGCTTATTGTCTCAAGTCCCTTTGCTTTTAGATACATGTATAGGGTCTTGGTCAGTGCCCTTTACTGTCATTAGTTTATCAAGTTCTGTGTCACTAGGTGTCAGTCAAAATACTCAATTGGGAATTAAGAGAAATAGACTTCCCTGACCTGAATACAATAGTGTTTTCACCATTGATGCCCAAAACAAACACCTATGTCAGGGAGAAGTCAGGGAATTCCACTTTCAGTCAGGGAAAAATTAAATTTTGAGCAAAACTCAGGGAAAAGTTATAAGGAAATTTTATTGTTCACACAGTATTTGAAAATGTATGGTCCTTCCTAGCTTTGTATTCGATGGTTTTATGGCATTGTCATCTGCTCAATTTGCAAGCCGATGAGAAGAGCCAATTGAATTGAAAACAGAGAGCATTTGAATATTGGGTCAGGGAAAATTAAACTTTAGTCTGGAAAAAGTCAGGGAATTTTATGATTGGTTTGCTGTGGCAACCATGCTGTTTAATTGACTGAAAAATGTTGAATTGAAACAGGAATTAGATAATGTGTGTTTAATTTGTGATAGCCTGTATGTCATTAATGACAAAAATTATTCACTTTTGATATTATGATGTAAGAATTGTATTTTCTGGAGTAATTTTAGAGTTCTGGTGTACTCATTAAAAGGAATAAAGTTGAAATTCTGATAAAATACAAAATTACTTCAGGATTGCAACATGATTTCATTAACAAATACATCGCATCACCAAAATTACTCCAGGAAATAGACATACATAGCTGCCAACCCTCCCGGATAATCTGGGAGTCTCCAGATTTTGGGCCTCATCTCCCAGTCTCCCGGATAAAGACCTCCCCCCCACTGAGCGTGAAAATCGACCCAATTCTAAGGAAAAAATGTTGATCTCCAGATAGGAAAGCCTTGGGGGTTGACAGCTCTGGATATATGACAATCATAATATCAAAAATGAATTTTGTCATTGATGATGCTCCATTTCCTAGTTCACTGAGACTTGTCTGATGAAAATTAAGCAAATTGACATGTAATATTATCAGTTTCAACTTGATAATATTTCAGTTTGGCATACATGTATTTGTTACAAGTGAAATATACTATTTATGAAACCTGTTGAATATCATACAGGTCAATTTGGATTCAGAAGCTAAGAAAACAAATATAAGTCAAAATTTATAATTATATACTGTAGTTTATAAATTAGCCACAGGGGACCAAGCTTGGGAGTCATTTGTCAAGAATAAAATGAACTAAAGCCCTTTGGGTTTCCTGTGGCAACTTCACTGAAACTCGATCACATAAATGTACCGCATAACTTGATAACACCACACAATGCACTCCATTAGTATGTGATGCTATCAAGTTATGCGGTACATTTATGTGATTGTTTCATTGAGGCTGCCACAGGAAACCCAAAAAGCTTTAGTTCATTTTATTCTTGATAAAAGACTCCCAAGCCGGGTCCCCTGTGAATTAACTAGAATTTTAGACATTTCAGTACGCTCTAAAATGTACAGGGTGTTTCAAAAGTTCATGCCCCTGATTTTAACATTTTCTAACTTTATTACCAAATACACTAATTTTATTAACTTATTCTTAGAGTTTGTCTACTATTTATAATGTGAGGAATTTCAGCAACCTTTTTATCGTATTTTTTAACAAGGTGTGATAGTTGGCTGTAGGGGAGGGGAGGGGTGGGGAACAACTGGGGAGGAGGGAAAGTAAGGTATAGGCTCTTTTAAGATAAAAATTAAAATTAATTAATTAATTTAATTGATTAATTAAATCAATTAATTAAAATTCCCCCTGCCTTCCATTTCCCCTGGGGTATACACTATAGTCAGAACAGTGCTTGTGATTTCTTCAAATAACAAAGAACAGTAAAACAAAACAAAGGACAGAAATTATATGTCTAACAAAAGGCATTGTTCATCATAATCCACACATTCTTTATTTTTGTTATTTGAACAAATCACAAGCTTCGTTCTAATGGTAGTGGTCGACCCTTTCCCCTCTCCTTGCCGCCCCCCCCCCCCCCCCCCCCCTTAGTGCTGGGCACACAGACTATTGCATGTTTTTGCGTGTTTGCTTGATAAAACCCAGTTGTTCAAAAGATGATTAGCGTTAACCCAGGATTAAATCTAAATAAAACCATTCATTTTAACCCAGGATTAGCGTTAATCGCCTTTCAAACAACCGGGCCCTGAATTATTTTTCTCCTGCATGAAGTGAGCATACTTGTCCTTCTAATAACTCTCTTAAAATCGGATAAGATAGGGATTAAACTTTATTCTGACACAATATTTTGAATTTCAAGATGTGAAGCAATCAAATAAAATCGCAAGTGAAAAGTACTACATTTCTGGCCTGCGTAGCGGCCCTGGGGAGGGGAGAGGGAGGGGGACCTTTCCTTCCCCCTCCTCCCCAGTTCCCCCTCCCTCTACCCTTCTCAGGGCCACTATGTTTACCGGAATGTCGTACTTTTTCGCGCGAAATTCTTATTATTATTCCGTATTATTATTCCGTACGAAACAACTTCTCAAAAGTCCTCAGAGGTCTGCAACATCTAATGATGTGATTGGTGCATGAGGATCGATTACTGGACAGCACTGCATTCCACGCCAGGCTCATTCCACCTGGGCACGAGTAAATGCATGTTTTTGTTGACATAGTTGTGTGTCCCTGAGTACTATCACTTCAGTGAGGTTGTGGAAGACTTTCTGGCTTGGCGCTTTACGAAGCTGTGTTTAGTGGATCAGGTATGTGTCCAAAAATAATCATTTTTACTTATATTAGTGACTTTAATTTTAATCAGTGTTTTTCACAATATTTACTATTAATTTAATTAGTGTGTGTGGTCCATGCAATGAACAGCGGTCGATGGATAATCTCGTCCAATTACTTTTTAGCGGTATATTCAAAGTCTCGGAGTCTCAAATGTTTGGAAAACGATTTAGATAAAAGAAAATGTAGATGATAGCGAGCTCTCAAAGTTGAAATGCAACGAATCTGGAGCTCGTTTTACGTGATCTAACCTAGGAAGTATATATTTTTCTAGCGAAACTAGTTAAAAAATTTCTGTCACAGCGATATTGACAGAACTAGATAATATAAAACGAAAGAAAAGAGTTCTTTACCTCTTTGCATTTTTGAAAATCAGCCCACAGCTGACATTAGTAAAAGCTACAATAGCCGTGCCTGTGTCACTATTAGTTCATGATTAGTTGGTTAATTAGGCACAAATACTAAAAGTGTGCAAATAAATGTCACTAGATACTTCTATTTTATGCTAATTCTTTTGTCTTCTTTGGTTCAATTAGCACCATTTACTGCTAAATTGTGATGATTTTTGCACACTCTGCAGTTAGAGTGGTTTTCATTTGACCATGAAGGAATAAAGAAACTAATATAGTTGGTAGTAGACTCTAATTTTGTTTCTTATCAGCTACTCTAATAGTCATTTTTCTTCCACTGTCAAATAAAAATCACTCTAGTGTTTGTACTCTATTAAATTATTAATTATTGTCTTGTGGTAAATACCGCGGCAAGTGAGCTTTTCTCATCCCTTGCGTGACATTTTAAATTTTAATCGAGCAACAACAAAAATATAATATTTGAAAAGACGACGCGGTTAGCAAAATTTGAAATTTAATTTTTGAGGTAGCTTCGATGAATAGTGCCAATGTTAATTATGGGCGGCCGAAGTTGTATGATCAGCTTTTTGAAAAGAAACGTTCGGTTTTGCCCTCCGATCCAACGAACGACAAACTTCGGTCGCAAGGGGTGAGAAAAGCTCATTGCTTCGCACTTTTCTTCGTCTTCTTTTTCGATCTAAAGTTCACTTTTACATCAACTAATGAGGTCTGGAGTACTACCTTGCGAAAACTAATAAAAAATAATTGCAGAACACAATTGACTGCAAAATGTACGTAAAGGGAATAAAATCAGTTTTATTTTCGTTTTTCAAAGTCAGCTATCCTTTCAGGGTCGCACAAAAAACAAGAATAAAAACACAGTTTTCTAGAACTGTTCAAAGCTTAGCTTTGCTCACACTGGTTTACTGATCGACTTTTTGCAAAAGCTGATTAACACTGTCCACTGGACATTACTTTAGACATACTTCTTTTGTTAACATGCATTTTTACGGTGTTTAGGGCTTTTTCCTTGCATGTTCGTGCAACTCCAAACAGCTCATTAGAATATAAGCCGATCCATTAGCATATGCTCACACTGGTTTACTGATCGACTTTTTGCAAAAGCTGATTAACACTGTCCACTGGACATTACTTTAGACATACTTCTTTTGTTAACATGCATTTTTACGGTGTTTTGGGCTTTTTCCTTGCATGTTCGTGCAACTCCAAACAGCTCATTAGAATATAAGCCGATCCATTAGCATATACTGAAATTCGCTCTATTACGTGGATATCCAAAGCCGTCATATATTTACAGCAAAAATCACTCCGAAATTTCTTCAGTAGCTTTTACAACGCTAATATAGTAGATTTTTACTAAAACAATTAGACTACGTACTCGTTCTCGTTTTCTATCGACTTTAACAGTTGATTCGGGCTTCCAGGATCCTCCACATGAATCCCAGCTTAGTGATAGCTTAGAGACAGGCTCGTATAAACATGGTATATTTTCGTCCCACTGATCCCGGATTTTTACGGAAATTTTGATCCCTGAGCCCTAATTTTTAGAAAGCTTTGATCCCTGATCCTTGGTGCAAATACTAATCCTTTGGCATTTTTTCATGTTATTTCTCCTTTATTGTTAACAAATTGGACGCAATGCTACAGCATTTCAAAATGCGCAATATAGTTGGCACATGCACGTCATGATATAACATTTACCAGTGAATAGAAAAAAAAAATAGGTAATCGCACGGAGGTTCAAACATGACATCGAAAATTCCATATATCAGATATATTGAAGCGTACGTACATGTCGTGAGTACGCCACGCCATGCATGTGCTTCCCACAATCGACAATTGGCACGTGTGAAACTTGCGGATCACGATACTTCTCAGTGGCCGAAACCCTGATAATTGACTGTAGCTGCTGTAGTTTATATAATAAAAGCACATGTACTATCTTCAGTGAATATTAGATAATTTAAATTATTTATAAATGATATAGTTCGCGCCGACAGTGCCATGATAGTCCGCGGTATGCAACCCACCTTTCCTACCGCGCTTTACCAACAGCCAAGATATTTTAATTTGCTCTCACTGCTCTAGAGGTGAAGAATGGCTAAAACGCCAGAGTCTCGCCAAGTTTTCGCGGTCAAATTTCGAGGATATCGAAGTGTTGATTTGTTGCTAAAAACCGTCTCAGAGTTTCGAAATTTGAAACAATGGAGATCAACAAAAAAAGCATCTCGGGCTCACAAAAATATACCTTGTCTCACGCTCTCACTCCTTTCGACACTCCTAGCTTGATATCTCCTGATATCAGAATATGGCTTTCATCGACGGTTTGATCTACACAATTAAAATATTACTCAATTGAGGTTATAGAGGGAAAAAGAGGTGAAATATCATCTATTACTTTATGTACCGGACTATGAGATCCTTAAGATTCTGTTGACTTCTAGATAAACTGCGAAACGTGGTAATATTGGAATTTGACGGTAACACGTGTTTGCATTATAGGTCTATCGGGTCTCGGAAATAAATTCCATCGACTCAGAGTTAAGGTACGGTAATACGAGCAACAAAATCACTCAACTTGTCTCGCAATATCGTTGCGAAACGAGTTGAAGCAGCGATGCAGCGCGTTTTTCCACCCGAATACAAACTTGTCTCGCAACGAAATAGTTTGCTTCAAGTTGAAAAAGTCTGTTGCAGCAAGTAGACAGTCGCTCAATTTTTTGCAACAAAACTTCATGATGTTGCGCGTACTACCACCCCCAAAGTCAACTTGTCTCGCAGCAAACTGCGAAATGGCTTCCTTCGTGTTCGTTATCGATCCATTCACTTAAATTGCAGCAAACTATTTTGTTGCGAGACAAGTTTGTTTTCGGGTGGAAAAACGCGCAGCATCGCTTTTCAACTCGTTTCGCAGCAATGTTGCGAGACTAAGTTGAGTGATTTTGTTGCTCGTAGTTACCGTACACTTTAGCAACATTTTAGTAGAAGAAGATAAAATAGTGAATTGTCTCGTATAAAAGCCCATTTTAACCGCGATATATAAAGTGCATTTTAGCATATTTTCGCGCGGAAACGTTCGATTTTGGACATTTTAGTCGAAAAACGTCATTTTTTCAATGTTCCTTCCAATAACCTTTTTTAATTTTCAGATATGTTGTGTGTATCATTACAAGAAGAAGCAAGTTTTGAAATAAATAGTAGGGATCACCGTGCTCATTCTAACCGTTAGCCGTAATGAAAAGTTAGTTGTAATAGCTTTTTGCAGCGTTCTCAACAATAAAAATTAATTTTTAACCATAAGAACAATGGAAATTAGTCATTAACCCACTTTAACCGTAATCGTAAAAAAGCCAAAATATTAGCCGTTAACCGTAATAGCCAGTACCACCCCATTGAGACCCTCAAAAATCGTTTTGCTTGCCTCCATCCTTTTTAACGAAAACTTGATGCGGTTTTCGGTACTTTGTGAACTCTGACTTTCCAATGCCAACCGCGATAGTATAGCTAATATATATCGCAGATCTTACTTGGTCATTTAGTAGGATTTTAGGAACTTTTAGTATTGATGTTTATTTTAGTTCGCAGAATACCGAAAACCGCAGTACTAATTTGAGATTTTGAAAAGCGGCATTTTCTTTTCAAGCATTTATGTATGAGTATTATTTCTGCACCCTTTTCCCTCCTCTATGTTACAGGAATTGGTAAAGAGGTAGAAAATGCTGTGATATTGGAGCTTACGACGTGTTCAAAAAGGTCTATTGAACACGCTGTAAGCTGCTGTAAAAACAAAACGGTTTATCTCCATCAGGGACCGCGGAGCGGTATTTTATGTGGGGGCTGACGAGCGCCGAATCATCGATTTTTTTAAATTTTTTTATTGATTTCATTTATTATTAATTTTTTGGGTGCAAAAAGTGTGGGGGGGCAGCCCCCCCGTCTCCGCGGTCCCTGTCCATGGGTCAATTTATCGTACTGAATTTAGTAAACCTGCAATGTTTCATAGCAATCAGTTGTTAAAAACTATCGGAAATATGAAAGCCCACATTTGCCGATATTTAATAATAATAATAATAATAATACTTTATTTATCCTGCAAAAAATGAGTCAGCTAACATTAAAAAATGATAGCTGGTATAAATTCATGTGCAGCAATATACAATAAAAACTCTATAAAATCTATATCTATATATATAAAAATCGTCATGAATATGAAAATAGCTAATGAGTAGAGGAAAAAATGTGAAAGAGATTAAATAACAAAAACGCAAAAAATGTATTCATGAATAACAATATTATCAACTAATTACGATTTATGATTTACTGAACACTGATGCTCACTCATTATCACACGTCATCAGAAAATTATATATACGTGATTTATAAATTGAAATTGTCAATAGTTCTTAACTCCTTCGGTAGGTGATTCCAATCCTTGACAGCAGCATATTGAAAAGTCTTTTGTCCCATTGCAGTCCTAGCGTAAGGAAGATTTAGGAGGTGTTCATCTCTTAGTGATCTTGTACGTGTGCTTGACCGTGTTGGGAGGTACGCGAGCCACGCGAACTTGGTGCTCGTAAACTCTTCAACTTTAACTGTCCTCTTCAAGTTTATCTACCATGAAAGTCATGAAAATGAAAGTTACCGAACTCCGGAAAGAGCTTTCTAGCAAAGGTCTCGATTCTAGTGGCAAGAAAGGCGATCTTCAAACGCGACTTAAAGAATATTTACAACGACAAGCTTCGCCTCCAAAACTATCCGACGCCGATTCGAGCTCCACTGCTACAACACTAAGGGGAAACATCGACGATCCAAGCAAGCAATACATTGATCTCAAGATAGAAGAGCTAAAAACAAGTATTAGTCACGAAATTGTGAATTTAAAGCAAAACTTTAAATTTCCCGCTCTAAATCAACCAAGCGAAATGACCGATATGCAAATTGAACTGCAGCGACTACAAAAGCAAAACAATGAACTCTTTATAATCATTGACTCACTTAGTAAAGCGATTGCCAATCTATCGATGAACGGTCATAAACCTTCGACTGATTCTTCATCTTCAACCTTGAAAAGCCAAACCAATGATCGACCTACCTGTATTGATCTGTCGGAAAGTACTTCCAACCATTTACCTCCAGAAACAAATTCCTGCCTGGAAAATCATGATCATGTACCGAGTGAGACCCAACCGAGCAGAAACAATCAAAACCGAAGACAAAGAAGAAATCGTCATCGCCAAGAGCAAGCTTCTAAGACCGATGATGATACCAACCAGAACAGCAAAAAAGTTGTCTTCATTGCCGGTGATTCTATTATCAAGCAGGTTCCAGGCTGGAACCTGTCCAACAAAAACCATCATGTTGCAGTTAAATCTTTTTCTGGAGCAAAGGTCGAGGATATGAGTGATTATCTCAGACCTCTGATTAAAAGAAAACCTGAACACTTGATTCTCCACGTAGGCACAAACGATATATGTGACTCGACTTCCCGCAGCGTTGCTGAGAGCATTGTAAGTGTCGCCACAAAAATCCAGCAAAACTCGCCCTCAACTACAGTCGCCATATCAGCCTTGATAACCAGAACAGATAAGTATGATCTTGATCACAAAATTAATGAGGCGAATAACATTCTGAAATCTTTATGCTCTACCCACGGCCTGACTCTAATCGAACACCCCAAACTTGATGCTACTTGCCTTAACCAAAGAGGTCTTCACGTCAATCGCAAAGGCACGTCTACACTTACTAAAGATTTCAACTCTTACATTAAATCTATTTTACCTAGCTCTAACATTCATAATTAGGAGTTTGCCGCCCGGGAGTACCATATGCATAATATCACGCCAAATGAGGGGTCAACAAGCCCCTTAAACACCTTAAACTTTGGGCGTGGTATCGTCATAGCTTGCCTTAACATCAACAGTTTAGTCGCACACATTGATGAGCTAAGGCTATTTATTCACGATGCAAACATTGACATCCTTGCAATCAATGAAACCAAGTTAGATGATTCTGTTAGTGATTGTGAAGTTTATCTTCCGAACTTCGAAATCGTACGAAGAGACCGTCCAACAAATGGCCGTCACGGTGGTGGCGTGTGCCTTTATATAAATAACGGTCTCGATTTCAGGGTTCGTGATGATCTTAACAATGACAAGCTCGAACACTTAACTGTTGAACTAAGCAAGCCTAACTCTCGGCCATTTCTTGTATCAACCTGGTATAGACCCCCACTGTCCTCACCTGATCTGTTTGACAATTTTGAAAACCTAGTTGACAAGATCGATAGTGAAAACCTAGAGTTATTTCTCGTTGGTGACCTTAATGTTAACATGCTCCCGTGCGCTTCGGATAATAATTTATCTAAACTTAATGATATTTGTGAAGTATATGGGTTGCATCAAGTTATCACTGAACCAACCAGAATAACTCCTCAGTCTCAAAGTCTAATCGATCTATGTCTCACTAATACACCTGACAAAATTGTCTCATCGGGTGTTGTCCACTTAGGGATTAGCGATCACTCCCTCGTATTCCTAACGCGTAAAACCCATTATGCTCAAAAAGGAACGGCTAAAGTTATTAAGACTCGCAATCTCAAAAATTTTAACGACAAAGATTTCTTGCAAGATCTCCAGAAAATAAATTGGGATGAAATTAACTCACACACTGATCCTAACCTAATGTGGACATCTTGGAAAACTCTATTCATGAGTTGCATAAACAAGCATGCTCCCCTAAGGAACAAGCGAATCGGCAAAAAGAAGTCTCCATGGATCACAGCTGATCTGAGACGTAAAATGCGAAATCGAGATTTCACTAAAAAGAAAGCAATCAGAACAAACGACCAATCCTGGTGGGACCAATATAAAATAGCAAGAAATCAAACAAACAATTCCATTAAAAATGCAAAACGTAGATACTTTACTGATAATCTAGATGCTAACAAGCGAGATCCTCGGAAAACCTGGAAACTAATTAACGAGCTCAGATGTCGTCAGCAAAAATCTGTAGACATATCTGAGCTCGAATTGGGTGACAGGAAAATCACTTGTGCATCTGAACTATCAGAAGCTTTCAACCATCACTTCACAAACGTTGGGCAAACACTTGTAAATGAAGTCCCCCAGGCTAAGAAAGAACCCGAGGTCTTTCTTAAACCTACAAATAAGAAATTCTCTCTTCGTCCCTGCAAAGTGGATGAAGTTCGCAAGTTACTGAACAAAATGGATGGTAAGAAATCGACTGGTCTAGACAATCTTCCGTGTAGTCTACTTAAAATTGCAGGCGATATTATAGCACCCTCCCTGACTGTCATTTTTAACCAATCTATCTCTACCTCCATTGTTCCTAATGACTGGAAGCTTGCTAGAGTGACACCAATTTTCAAAAAAGGGAAAAAAGGAGACCCTAACAACTACAGGCCAATCTCCGTAATCCCTGCTGTCGCCAAAATCTTTGAAAAAGTCATTTATGATCAATTTTACAATTATCTGAATGATAACCACCTATTAGCAAAGAGTCAGTCCGGATTTAGATCACTCCATAGCACGTTAACAGCTTTGCTAGAAGCCACTAACAGTTGGTCTGTAAACATAGACAATGGCATGATCAACGGCATCATTTTCATCGACTTAAAAAAGGCCTTCGATACTATTGATCATGCCATCCTTCTGCGCAAACTATCGTACTATGGAGTAGATCAAACCACACTCTGTTGGTTTCAATCATACCTCACTGAGCGCATGCAAAAATGCCTGGTTAATGGACACCTCTCCAATGCTCACGCGATTACTTGTGGTGTCCCTCAAGGCAGTTTAATTGGTCCATTACTATTCCTTATTTATATTAATGACCTTCCAAACTGCCTGAGAGAAGCTACACCCAGAATGTATGCTGACGACACTAGTATCACAATAGCATCTAGCAGTGTAGCCCAAATTGAAGAGGTACTTAACCATGAACTTGGTAATTTAAGTGAATGGTTGATAGCCAACAGACTTAGTTTAAATGTAGCTAAGACCGAAGTGATACTTGTTGGCTCGCGCCAAAAACTTGCCACGGCTAGCGATCATACATTCGTATCCCAGATAGAAGATCAAGAAATCAAAAGAGTATCCCATACCAAATCACTAGGTGTAACCATTGACCAGAACCTGACTTGGTCAATACATGTTGGTCAAATTGTCTCTAAAATTTCCTCTGCCATTGGCGCACTCAAACGCCTTCGGCCATTTATTAACACCGAGACTGCAATCAAGATCTATCAAGCTCTAATAGAGCCTCACTTTGACTATTGTAGCCCAGTATGGGATGGTCTTAACGGACAACTCTCTAACAAACTCCAGAAACTTCAAAATCGTGCTGTTAGAGTTATAACAAATGCAGCATATGAAGACAGTCCAAGTGAGATTCTTGATCATCTAGGATGGGACAAACTTACTGACAGGCGTAAAAAACTTAAGGCTGTACTCATGTTCAAAGCAACTCACAAACTAGCTCCCAAATACATACAAGATCTTTTTAAACCCATAGAATCTTGCTATGAAATTAGAGACATAGAAAACAAACTTGCTCTCCCGAAACCCCGCACAGACTATCTAAAGCGTAGCATTAGCTACAGCGGGCCAGCTCTGTGGAATAGCCTTCCACACCAAACGAGAGCGAGTCACTCTGTCTCTAATTTCAAACAAAGCATTAAACCGATTCTATCTACAAAGTACTCCCGCACGGCAAACATGTAAAACAGTTTAATACAACTTTTAAACTTTTTATATTATTATAATAGTTATATATTTGTATGTACTGATGTTTTTACCGTGGCTAAATAAAGTTTCCAATTCCAATTCCAATCCAATTCCAATACGGCACCAGATGTTTAGGGCAGTTGTAATTAAGTCTCCTTCGATTCCTTAAGGCTGGTTCACACTAGCGTCGGAATCAGAATCGGAATCGTAAGAAAACAACAAAGAATTTAGGGATTAGAATACAAAAGAAAGGTGTTTTTCTTTGTTCCTTCCTTTGTCTTTGATTATGCTTATGCTTGGTCTTATGCTTCTTGCGATGCTTATGTCGATGTCTTATGTCACACGCTTGACTTAACTCTTTTGTCTTTTCCTTTGTTTTCTGCTTCCGATTCCGAATCCGACGCTAGTGTGAACCAGCCTTAAAGATAATATAAACCACACTTCACGGTTGTCGTGGCTCAACGTCAGCCTCGACAGCAAACATATAATATATTCTTTAGAAATTGACTGTAGCCCATGGTAATTTACAAAGAACTGTTGCCAACCAATCATGTAATGTGAAGGCAGTGCAATTTTATTAAACAAACCTAAAATGATAGCCGCTCATTCTTATTGAAATATTTTCCAATTTTTATGTAAAACTACTTTTATGGAATCTTGTTAAAGATTAATTTGATAATGATGATGTTTTTTTTAAATTTTCATTATCACTCAACCACAAAAAATACTGTTGAACCTTCTTCCCCCAAAACAATAAGTAGACCATTTCACGGCTCAACCTCAGCCTCAACACCGTGTAATATATTCTTTAGAATTTGACTACAGCCCGTGGAATTTTAGAGTGTTTCGATTATGTGTTGATGTGTGCATTCCTTACATTACCATGGGCTACAGTCAATTTCTAAAGAGTATATTACATGCCGTCGAGGCTAACGTTGAGCCACGACAACCGCGAAATGGTCTATTATTGTGCTTGCTGTACAGACTAAAGGCGGTGTTACACGAGACGATTTTTAACGACGATTTTCAGCGCAACGGCGTTGCGATAAAAATCCTTCTCGTGTAACATGACACTTGGAACGATTTTCCTTGCAATTTTCGCTTCGGCAACGCGTTGCGAGTTTTTGAATCCAAGTCAGAAACTCGCAACGCAAAATATTGCAAGTTTATGCAACGTTGCGCGGAAAATCGTCGTTAAAAATCGTCTCGTGTAACACCGCCTTAAGACCTGCAGGTAGACATTCCCTTGCCATTCCTCTGATCTCCACTCCATTTCCCATTTCACCTTCCTCTCCATTTTGATGTCTTCTCCTTATTTTTCCCCTCTCCTTTCCAAACATATAGTTGATGTCTTATTACTTTCACAGCAAACAAAATGAGTGGATTATACTGGTGCTTGTTGTTTGTGTGGTTGTCTACTTGCACTTGTAAACCTGCTTCCAAATGGATTGACATGACATACAAATTCGACAGCACGACTATATACTGGCCAACAGCAACCAAGTTCAAGCATACATTGGTATTCAAAGGCCAAAAAGAGCTGTTTTATTATAGCTCTTATGATATTTCTGGTTCTGAACATGGTGGAACACATCTCGATGCACCTATTCACTTTGCTGCTGGGAAATGGACCACAGATCAGATACCATTGGACAGTCTGATTGGTGATGCTGTTGTTGTTAACATGACTGCCAAAGCCTCCAAAGACAGAGATGCCCAGCTAACAGCAGATGACCTGATGTCCTGGGAAGAAAAACATGGCCGTATTCCTGACGATGCAGTGCTATTACTGTGGACAGGGTGGGGCAAGTACTGGCTTAATGTAAAGGAATATCTTGGCACTGATACTAATGATACAAGCAAGCTTCACTTCCCTGGTAAGTTACTAACTATATCTTGCACATCATATGCATTTGTTGCAAATATGCAAAAGTCTGTGAATTTGTTTGCTCAACAGTAGTTATTATGTTGATTGGAACTTGTAGCTCAAGTTGCAAGTTCAGCTCCTGACCTCTGCCCACTGTAAATGAGAAATAAGACTGTTCATTCATTTATTCATTTCATTCCCTCAGCCATCCATTCATTCTCTCAGCCATCCTTCCATCCATCCTATCTATCCATCTATCAATCCACCCATTTATCCATTCACCCATTCACCCATTCATTCATTCATTCAGTCAGTCAGTCAGTCAGTCAGTCAGTCAGTCAGTCAGTCAGTCAGTCAGTCAGTCAGTCAGTCATTAGCATTGACACTCCCCAAAAACATTGAATGTGTGTTTCCAGAAAATATCCATACCTCATGGAAGGAATTTGAAAAAAGGCTCCGACACCCTGATCTGGAACTCCAATTAGGTTCTCATGTAATATTGTTCTTTCAGTACTCATATACTATTCACATGCATATGTATCAATGAAACAATATCTTGTTCTCCTATTGGCTAACTTGGGTGGTCATGGCAACATGCATCATGCAGTAATTCACTCTTTTGCATTGTTACAGGCATGCATGAGTCTGCTGCTCAGTGGATTGTCGACAACAGAAAAATCAAACTCTTTGGCATCGACACAGCATCTTTAGACCATGGACCATCCAAGAACTTTACAACACACCAAATATTATTCAAAAAGAACATCCCTGCTTTAGAGAATGTTGCTAACCTGGACAAGTTGCCCACCAAAGGAGCCACAGTGTATGCCGCTCCACAGCTAATCAAAGATGGAAGTGGAGGTCCTTGTAGGGTGTTTGCTACTATTAATAAGTCTGCCAGTAGTGGTTCCACTGCTACTGCTCTTGCTTATAAGGCTTTGATGTATCTGTCTGTGGTATTAGCTATTAGTTATTGCAATTAGTATGTCCATAACTGCTAGCTAAAGCTGTTGTTGTTGTTGTTAATTGAGTTGTTGATTAATAATCAGACCTATGTGGACTGGAGTTCTGTTGCACATATATTAGCTATATGATGTAACTAAACCATAGAACTAGAGGTGTTATGATATGCACGCCTTGCTATTAGTATGCCCAAAACTGCTGGCTAGAGCTGTTGTTGTTCTTAATTGAGATTTTGTTAATTAATAGTTAGACCTGTATGTGTTAGATCTAAATGTTGTATGCACATATTAACTATAATATGATGTTATTTACTAAATAGATTCACAGCTACTAGAGGTGTTGCTTATAATTAGGGAATAATTAGAAATATTGGGAGGGGGGTTACAATTCCTGCAATTCCCAATAAAGAATTCCTACAAAGAAACAATGTTCCCAAAAAATTCCTGCAAGTACTCTACTGCCTGAAAAATAATTCTACACAACTCCAAACTAATTCCTGCAGAGAAATGGGAATGGATAGAAAATATATTCGTGCTAATAAAAATATTTTTGCCCCTCCCCCCTTCCCCACCTCCCAACCTCCCAAGGTTTCTAATGGCCCAACCCTTTAGTATTAGCTATTATGATGCAAAGAATTATTGAAGACATGCTCACAAAAATGGCTTCAGTGACTTTTCTGCTGATTTTTTCATGTTTTCTAAAATATAGCATCGAGTGAACGTTCCTATGTTGAAATAGCAGGCCTAGATGAAAATGTTACTTAGGTCGTTTTTAAGGACATTTCTTCAAATAATCTCTATTTGTACATCCATAGCTGCTAGAACTTATGTTGTTACTGTTACTAGCTGTTCATGTTACTTAGGTCGGTTTTCAGAACACTTCTTGAAATAATTCAATTCTATTAGTACATCCACAGCTGCTAGAGCTCATGTTGGTATAGTTGTTTATGTTAGCTAAAGTACAAACACCAAAACACAAACATGCAACATATATAGCACTAAGTTATTCTTTCAAGTGAGTTTTTTTGGTATGTAATTAATTATAAGTGTTGTTTAGTACTAAATAATTGCACGCTCTTATGCATGTATTGGTTCACGCATGGACTATATGATGTCGCTATTTTCTATATCCATATATCTTATAAGGCTTCACTGTGCATGTCTTTGGTATTAGCTCTAATGATACAAAGAAACATGTTTCCAAAAACTAATGATTCCTGCAAGTACTCTACTGCCCGAAAAATAATTCTACACAACTCCAAACTAATTCCTGCAGAGAAATGGGTAGAAAATATATGCCAATAAAAAAGTTTTGCCCCCCCCTTTCCCACCTCCCAAGGTTTTTAATGGTCCAACCCTTTAGTATTGGCTATTACAATGCAAAGAATTATTGAAGGAATGCTCTTATGTATTGGTTCACGCATGGACTTTATGATGTCGCTATTTTCTATATCCATATATCTTATAAGGCTTCACTGTGCATGTCTTTGGTATTTGCTCTAATGATACAAAGAACAATGTCATTATAAGATGCATAGCAGCTGGTGGAGCTGTTGTATATTAATTAGCTTTACTGTGTAGTATTGGCTAAAATGATGTACAGAGCAATTTCAGTATTGCTTAGTCAGAGAACCAAGGATGTAGCTTTTCACAGAACAGATTCCAGTACGTTCGGTTAATATCTGAAATGTTTGTCATAATATTCTGTAACAGTCATCAAAGAATTGCAGCATAAAAGAACAAAGACTAAAGGACATATTCACGTTACAGTTGCACCGTGTGTCCACCGCTCCAAACGTGCGCGCAATGTTGCAGAAGTAGAACGCGATCCTAAACCTGCAACTAGTGTTCCGCGCAACTGTTTCAGGAATGGACACACGCAGTGCAATGCAACATTGTGTTGCACCATGTGTTCACCGCTTCAATGTTGAGCGAAATGTTGCAGAAAAGCTGCAGAATTAGAACTCCATCCTAAACGTGCAACTAGTGCAAGTGTTTCAGAAGTGGACACACGGTTACCCTGCGAGAAGAGTTTTTTTTTCTAATTCACCATTTTCCATACATCGGTTCAGTGGTCACACACAACATTGAAGCGAGGCTCCAGGGTACACACAAAGGAGTATTCCAATTTGTACGCTGAAGCCTCACTTGCATGCTTTGTGTGTGATCACTGAACCAATGTATGGAAATTCAACTGTCGTGTATGATGCAGATTTCTCGTATCATTTGACCAGGGAAAGAGAACAACTAAAGCGATGTTTTAGGGAAAAATAAGCACTAACTTGTTACGGACAGCCTTAACTTTCAAGATTCACCTAACCTCCAATGGTTTCAGGGGCGTAGCGAGGCCTGAGCAAAAGGGGGACAATTTTCTTGAGACCCTTTCAAGAGCTTCGATTGCAGTCAAAAATGGAAAGGTTAAGTTTCAAAGTAATCGACAGCCGAAGGCTCCTCCGAAACATTTTGAAGTTCAGACCCTCGAAAATGCGATTTCTAGCATTTTGAGAGGCATTTGCGTCATATTTATTATGTAGATAGATAGATAGATTAACTTTATTTAAACACGGTAGAAACATCAGTATTTATTCAAAACTATATACAACTGTTAAAAACACTGCTTTACATGTTTGCCGTGTGGGAGTACAGGTCAAGAAAACGAAATTTTCTCAACTTCTCTTTTAAACTTAGGAAGAGAGTTGATAGCTCTTACTTCGCTGCGGAGATTGTTCTACAATTTAGCCCCACTGAAGCAAAAGCTACGTTTTAGGTAATCCGTACGTGGTTTTGGGAGACAATTTATTCTCCTTAATTGTCCCTCAGTTCATAATGTGTACTAAATTTATGAAAGAGTTCTTGTAAGTACTCCGGGGTTTGCTGCTGTAATGTCTTGAACATTTGACTCAAGAAGGGCAGTAGCACTTGCATCGTAACTTGACTTGGTGACCACCCTAGCAGCACTGATTGCTCAGGCCATCCCACACGGGAAAACAGTAGTCGAAATACGGCTCAATCAGTGAGTGACACAGCTTGATAGCTGTGTCTTTACAGATAAAAGGTCTAAGCCGCTTAAGCGCACCAATGACACCAGAAATTGTTTTGCATGATAGAGTGGTTAATATGTTTGCGCCAAGTCAGATTTTCATCAGTAAATACATCTACATCTACATTTATTAAGTTAGTAAATACTCCCAAAGATTTAGTACTACTGACCCTCTTGATCTCTTGGTTTCCAATTTTGATGTCAAGTGAATCGTCTGACAGTTTGCAAGTTTTTGCCGAGAGCCTGAGCAAAAGTTCTGTTTTGGCGATATTTAGGCTAAGCTTTTTTGTTGCCAGCCATTTACAAAGATTTTCCAGTTCAGCATTAATTTCAGGCTCAAGTTCAGGAGTACTACCAGCGGCAATGCTAATACTTGTGTCGTCGGCATACATTCGGGGAAAGGTTTTACTTAGACAGTTTGGTAAATCGTTAATATATATATAAATTAATATATATAAAAGAAAAGGAGAGGGCCAATGAGGCTTCCTTGAGGAACGCCACAAGTAAGAGTGCGCGCACTGGATAGTTCACCATTCACAAGAGATTTTTGCATGCGATTACTTAGATACGAACTTAATCACTTTATAGCATTTGGATCCACTGTATTGAAGTTATGACAATTTTGCACATTCTGGCAAAGACTGAAAAGAAGAGAAAAGGCATATCTGATATGAGATAGTATAGAAATTATCATTAATGTTTAATCCTTACTTAAAGTCCTTCGTTAATTGCCAAAGTTCTGGGTTCAGTTTGTTTGTTTGTTTGTTTGTTTGTTTGTTGTTTGTTTTTTCTGTGTCGTTTCTCGACACGAACTCGTTTGAGACATCAAGAAAACTAAAAAAACCCTGAAATTTTACCGAGGCAACTGCCTAGGCCTCGCTTGCCTCATGGTAGCTACGGCCCTGCTTCGCCCAAATGCGGATTATACTTGAGATAAAATTTAAATCTTGTGAATTTAATGAAAAGTAAAACTTTAAATCGACATCATTGACATCACCCTTCAGATGACGGCTCAAGCACGGGATAAATGGAATCAGCATTCTATGAAGAATTTTTCCTTATTCCCCCACCCCCTCCCCTCATCGGGGATGAACATTCTTTGAACATTCTCTAAGCAAGTACAAACTTTCCAGGTTGCTGCAAGAGGTTCCCGGCATGCAAGAAGGAATGTCCTTATCATTCAAATTAGATCCTGTTTTTTGAGTCAATAGGTATGGGTCATTGAATTTGTATATTGGATCTGTGAGGTTGTTGTGGACTAATTACTGCTTGTCGCTTTGTAAAACTGTGTTTGGATCAGGTATGTGTCCAAAAATTATCATTTGTTCTTAGTGACTTTAATTTTAATGCTTTTAACGCAGGCCCAGTCGATACGCCGTATTTTTCATTTACTTAATTGCTGCCGTACATAATTCAGAATTAAATACGGCAAAAATACGACAGGGCCTGTCGTGTTACACGGCAAAGGAACGGCAACTGATTCATACGGCGCACTTCTGCAGTGCCGAATCAAATAAATCCCGTAATCCAGCTTTAGGGGGTATTTACATGACATTAGGATCATCCTAGTAGGCGAATCATCCTACCTGCTATACATTTACTGCATTCTGTTTAGTAGGATGATCCTAGTACCCGAAGTTAAGATACAAATTTCCATGTAAACAGAATGCAGTAAATGTATAGCAGGTAGGATGATTCGCCTGCTAGGATGATGCTAGTGTCATATAAACACCCCATTTCATTGTGTTCGGCAGCAATGAGCTTATACCAGTGAATGTTTTCACTGATACAAAATTTCGATTTCGGAAAATTCATATCTTCGTGAGTTTGAAAGTTACTTCATTCAAACTTCACATGCAGCTTTACTAATTTTGACGTGCTCTTTCCAGCTATATATGGCAGTATATTTCTGTACTGTGACTTTTGGAATTACATGATAAAAGCTCATTAAGTACATGAAAAATATGCCGTATGGACTGGGCCTCATTTACGCTGTGTGTGCAGCTAGATCCAATGAACACCGGTCGATGGATAAATCTCGTCTAGTTTTAGCGGTATATTCAAAGTCTCGGAGTCTCGAAACAATTCAGATAAAAGAAAATATAGGTAGAGAGCTCTCAAGTTGAAAGGCACTGAAGACTAAATCTGGAGCTGGTTTTGCGAATGATATCGATCTAACCTAGGCTGACAGCTTAAAACATTACTGTCAAGCGATATTGACAGAACAAGAGTACAAAACGAAAGAACAGTCAGTTCTTTACTTCGACGTCTTTGAATTAGTTACAGTTATTTCTTCGGTTCCAAACGATAATGAATGGATGGATAATGAAAGTTTAAATAATAAATAATAATAAAGGAAAACCAATAAAACTTCAAAACCTACCCAAGCCTACCGAATCGAGGACTGTAACTGAAGAATATTCCTACGTGTCGGTTGATACACTAACAAAATTCCTTCGTGTAGGTACAATGAGAAAATTTCTACGTGCACGTGCAGGTCGATACAGTCTTTATTTATCATAGCACTGACATCAGGTAGGCTTGTGGTGAATTTATAATAATACAATTTCTTCACACTTTTCTTCTTCCTGCGATCCAAAAAATTCACCCTGCTAATACCGTGGATATCCAAAGCTCGTATTTACAGCAAAAATTACTCAGCATCAGCAATCTGTTCCTAACTTCGATAAGATTTTTTTTGTGTGATCCTTCACATGAATGAATCCTTTAAGGTGCGGTAATACGAGCAACAAAATCGTGCAACTTGTAGCGCAGCATTTTTGTTGCAAGTTGTAGAGCGATGTTGCTCGTATTACCGCCCCGCGCGCAACTTGTCACGCAACAAAAATCGATGTTGCAGGTTGCGGCTACTTGTTGCAAAAAGTAGAAAGTGGTTCTACTTTGTGCAACAAATTTTCGCAGCCTGCAACATCGATTTTTGTTGCGTGACAAGTTGCGCGCGGGGCGGTAATACAAGCAACATCATTCTACAACTTGCAACGCAACAATGTTGTGCGACAAGTTGTACGATTTTGTTGCTCGTATTACCGCACCTTTATAGAGGTTGACTGCCTATAAATCAAATAAATTAAAATGATGTGTTGGAACTATATAGCATATTTAGGGACGGACCATTAGATTTTTGAGGGGGGAACGGGCAATAACCAAAAAAAAAAAAATCAAGCACAGCCTTAAAGGAAGAAAAAAAATCGTGTACAACAAAATAGTGTTCCAGAAAAAAAATTCGTGCATGTTTAAAAATAATCCTGCACCGCCACGAAGAAGAAAAAGAAGAAGAAGAAGAAGAAGAAGAAGAAGAAGAAGAAGAAGAAGAACAACAACAACAACAACAACAACAACAAAATCCTGAAGAACAAAAATTGCCCAACCCCCCTCAAAAATTTAATGGTCCGTCCCTTAGCTCCCCGCCTTCAAGCATGAATAACGGATGAACCTGCAGGAAAAGATCTAAACGTGAGCTGGAAAAAGTATGGGTCGCGATAGTTTAGCTGTAATTTTGGCGCCAAAAAAACTTTTTGCTCCATGCTTCAGTTTCTTCTTGGAGCGAAAAACAGTTGCGCGACATTGCCTCAACACTTTGTTAAAGTACAAAATATTTTCATGGATCAAATTCAATTTTATGTTAATGCTCAATCGGTCAATTTTTTCGTCTTACTTGCTAAACCACATCGAGGGCCAAGGCTATAAGTCAGTTTCTTGGCTGTGAATTTACCTTCAAAATCGTTTTGCTTAATTGCCTCCTTTTATTTAAATGAAAATTTGAATAATTGAGATTTTGAAAAGCGGTATTTCATCTGCTTCCCCAAGAATTAATGAACCGGAGTAGCGATTTCTGCACCCCTCCCCTCAGCTTCTCTATGGTACAAAAATTGTTAAAGTGTAGAAGAAAATACTGTGATATCGAAGCTTGCAGCGTGTTCAGTAGACCTTTTTACCAATGTCACACAAAATTGCCATTTTCAGTGCTTTTCGTTAAAACACAAATTTATCTCCATGGGTCGATTTATCGTACTGAATTAAGTAAACCTGCGAAGTTTCCTAACAATCGATTGCAAACTCTCGGAAATATGAAAGCCCAGAATTGCCGCGGATATTTACACAGAAATGTTGCCCCCTAGCATACATTTCTTTGTGACCAGTTTAAGCTCAACAAAGCAACAAAGTTTATAGGCGTCTGAGTATATATTGACATTTATAAAATAATTTGGATAGTACGCTCACTCTGATTGGCCCAGAAGCGTTCTAAACGAGGCTATCTAAACACGCTACACCATCAATCAGTCAAATACGTCAAACAAGGCTCATTTGGTCTCTTTGAACATCACACTTTTATTTCAAATAAAGCATTCCAGTTTCAAAATATAAAACTTTCTGCAAGGAAATAAAAAACCCTAATAAATTAAATATTGGTCATAGCAAAAATCAAGGTAAACAAATTAGAATCCAGACGGAAAAAACATCAACATATAGTTGATGGCTTATTACTTTCACAGCAAACAAAATGAGTGGATTATACTGGTGCTTGTTGTTTGTGTGGTTGTCTACTTGCACTTGTAAACCTGCTTCCAAATGGATTGACATGACATACAAATTCGACAACACGACTATATACTGGCCAACGGCAACCAAGTTCAAGCATACATTGGTATTCAAAGGCCAAAAAGAACTGTTTTATTATAGCTCTTATGATATTTCTGGTTCTGAACATGGTGGAACACATCTCGATGCACCTATTCACTTTGCTGCTGGGAAATGGACCACAGATCAGATACCATTGGACAGTCTGATTGGTGATGCTGTTGTTGTTAACATGACTGCCAAAGCCTCCAAAGACAGAGATGCCCAGCTAACAGCAGATGACCTGAAGTCCTGGGAAGAAAAACATGGCCGTATTCCTGACGATGCAGTGCTATTGCTGTGGACAGGGTGGGGCAAATACTGGCTTAATGTAAAGGAATATCTTGGCACTGATACTAATGATACAAGCAAGCTTCACTTCCCTGGTAAGTTATTAACTATATCTTGCACATCATATGCATTTGTTACAATGCAAAAGTCTGTGAATTTGTTTGCTCAACAGTAGATATTATGTTGATTGGAACTTTTAGCTCAAGTTGCAAGTTCAGCTCCTGACCTCTGCCCACTGTAAATGAGAAATAAGACTGTTCATTCATTTATTCATTTCATTCCCTCAGCCATCCTTCCATCCATCCTATCTATCCATCTAGTCTAATCCATCAATCCACCCATTTATCCATTCACCCATTCATTCATTCAGTCAGTCAGTCAGTACATCAGTCAGTCAGTCAGTCAGTCAGTCAGTACGTCAGTCAATCAGTCAGTCAGTCAGTACGTCAGTCAGTCAGTCAGTCAGTCAGTCAGTCAGTCAGTCAGTCAGTCAGTCAGTCGGTCAGTCAGTCAGTCAGTCAGTCAGTCAGTCATTAACATTGACACTCCCCAAAAACATTTAACTGATGTGTGTTTCCAGAAAATATCCATACCTCATGGAATGAATTTGAAAAAGGCTCCCACACCCTTCTGGAATTTCCAATTATCTTCTCATGTAATATTGTTCTTTCACTCATATACTATTTACATGCATATGTATCAATGAAACAATATCTTGTTCTCTGATTGGCTAACTTGGATGGTCATGGCAACATGCTTCATGCAGTAATTCACTCTTTTGCATTGTTACAGGGATGCATGAGTCTGCTGCTCAGTGGATTGTCGACAACAGAAAAATCAAACTCTTTGGCATCGACACAGCATCTTTAGACCATGGACCATCCAAGAACTTTACAACACACCAAATATTATTCAAAAAGAACATCCCTGCTTTAGAGAATGTTGCTAACCTGGACAAGTTGCCCACCAAAGGAGCCACAGTGTATGCCGCTCCACAGCTAATCAAAGATGGAAGTGGAGGTCCTTGTAGGGTGTTTGCTACTATTAATAAATCTGCCAGTAGTGGTTCCACTGCTACTGCTCTTGCTTATAAGGCTTTGATGTATCTGTCTGTGGTATTAGCTATTAGTTATTGCAATTAGTATGTCCATAACTGCTAGCTAAAGCTGTTGTTGTTGTTGTTAATTGAGTTGTTGATTAATAATCAGACCTATGTGGACTGGAGTTCTGTTGCACATATATTAGCTATATGATGTAACTAAACCATAGAACTAGAGGTGTTATAATATGCACGCCTTGCTATTAGTATGCCCAAAACTGCTGGCTAGACCTGTATGTGTTAGATCTAAATGTTGTATGCACATATTAACTATAATATGATGTTATTTACTAAATAGATTCACAGCTACTAGAGGTAGCAGGAAATATTGGGAGGGGGGTTACAATTCCTGCAATTCCCAATAAAGAATTCCTACAAAGAAACAATGTTCCCAAAAAATTCCTGCAAGTACTCTACTGCCTGAAAAATAATTCTACACAACTCCAAACTAATTCCTGCAGAGAAATGGGAATGGATAGAAAATATATTCGTGCTAATAAAAATATTTTTGCCCCTCCCCCCTTCCCCACCTCCCAACCTCCCAAGGTTTCTAATGGCCCAACCCTTTAGTATTAGCTATTATGATGCAAAGAATTATTGAAGACATGCTCACAAAAATGGCTTCAGTGACTTTTCTGCTGATTTTTTCATGTTTTCTAAAATATAGCATCGAGTGAACGTTCCTATGTTGAAATAGCAGGCCTGGATGAAAATGTTACTTAGGTCGTTTTTAAGGACATTTCTTCAAATAATCTCTATTTGTACATCCATAGCTGCTAGAACTTATGTTGTTACTGTTACTAGCTGTTCATGTTACTTAGGTCGGTTTTCAGAACACTTCTTGAAATAATTCAATTCTATTAGTACATCCACAGCTGCTAGAGCTCATGTTGGTATAGTTGTTTATGTTAGCTAAAGTACAAACACCAAAACACAAACATGCAACACATATAGCACTAAGTTATTCTTTCAAGTGAGTTTTTTGGGGATCGGATGTAATTAAGTGTTGTTTAGTACTAAATAATTGCACGCTCTTATGCATGTATTGGTTCACGCATGGACTATATGATGTCGCTATTTTCTATATCCATATATCTTATAAGGCTTCACCACTGTGCATGTCTTTGGTTTTAGCTCTAATGATACAAAGAAACATGTTTCCAAAAACTAATGATTCCTGCAAGTACTCTACTGCCCGAAAAATAATTCTACACAACTCCAAACTAATTCCTGCAGAGAAATGGGTAGAAAATATATGCCAATAAAAAATGTTTGCCCCCCCCCCCTTTCCCACCTCCCAAGGTTTTTAATGGTCCAACCCTTTAGTATTAGCTATTACAATGCAAAGAATTATTGAAGGAATGCTCTTATGTATTGGTTCACGCATGGACTTTATGATGTCGCTATTTTCTATATCCATATATCTTATAAGGCTTCACTGTGCATGTCTTTGGTATTTGCTCTAATGATACAAAGAACAATGTCATTATAAGATGCATAGCAGCTGGTGAGCTGTTGTATATTAATTAGCTTTACTGTGTAGTAATGGCTAAAATGATGTACAGAGCAATTTCAGTATTGCTTAGTCAGAGAACCAAGGATGTAGCTTTTCACAGAACAGATTCCAGTACGTTCGGTTAATATCTGAAATGTTTGTCATAATATTCTGTAACAGTCATCAAAGAATTGCAGCATAAAAGAACAAAGACTAAAGGACATATTCACGTTACAGTTGCACCGTGTGTCCACCGCGATCCTAAACCTGCAACTAGTGTTCCGCGCAACTGTTTCAGGAATGGACACACGCAGTGCAATGCAACATTGTGTTGCACCATGTGTTCACCGCTTCAATGTTGAGCGAAATGTTGCAGAAAAGCTGCAGAATTAGAACTCCATCCTAAACGTGCAACTAGTGCAAGTGTTTCAGAAGTGGACACACGGTTACCATGCGAGAAGAGATTTTTTTCTAATTCACCATTTTCCATATACATCGGTTCAGTGGTCACACACACAACATTGAAGCGAGGCTCCAGGGTACACACAAAGGAGTATTCCAATTTGTACGCTGAAGCCTCACTTGCATGCTTTGTGTGTGATCACTGAACCAATGTATGGAAATTCAACTGTCGTGTATGATGCAGATTTCTCGTATCATTTGACCAGGGAAAGAGAACAACTAAAGCGATGTTTTAGGGAAAAATAAGCACTAACTTGTCACGGACAGCCTTAACTTTCAAGATTCACCTAACCTCCAATGGTTTCAGGGACGTAGCGAGGCCTGAGCAAAAGGGGGGCAATTTTCTTGAGACCCTTTCAAGAGCTTCGATTGCAGTCAAAAATGGAAAGGTTAAATTTCAAAGTAATCGACAGCCGAAGGCTCCTCCGAAACATTTTGAAGTTCAGACCCTCGAAAATGCGATTTCTAGCATTTTGATAGGCATTTGCGTCATATTTATTATGTAGATAGATAGATAGATTAACTTTATTTAAACACGGTAGAAACATCAGTATTTATTCAAAACTATATACAACTGTTAAAAACACTGCTTTACATGTTTGCCGTGTGGGAGTACGGGTCAAGAAAACGAATTTTCTCAACTTCTCTTTTAAACTTAGGAAGAGAGTTGATAGCTCTTACTTCGCTGCGGAGATTGTTCTACAATTTAGCCCCACTGAAGCAAAAGCTACGTTTTAGGTAATCCGTACGTGGTTTTGGGAGACAATTTATTCTCCTTAATTGTCCCTCAGTTCATAATGTGTACTAAATTTATGGAAGAGTTCTTGTAAGTACTCCGGGGTTTGCTGCTGTAATGTCTTGAACATTTGACTCAAGAAGGGCAGTAGCACTTGCATCGTAACTTGACTTGGTGACCACCCTAGCAGCACTGATTGCTCAGGCCATCCCACACGGGAAAACAGTAGTCGAAATACGGCTCAATCAGTGAGTTACAGATAAAAGGTCTAAGCCGCTTAAGCGCACCAATGACACCAGAAATTGTTTTGCATGATAGAGTGGTTAATATGTTTGCGCCAAGTCAGATTTTCATCAGTAAATACATCTACATCTACATTTATTAAGTTAGTAAATACTCCCAAAGATTTAGTACTACTGACCCTCTTGATCTCTTGGTTTCCAATTTTGATGTCAAGTGAATCGTCTGACAGTTTGCAAGTTTTTGCCGAGAGCCTGAGCAAAAGTTCTGTTTTGGCGATATTTAGGCTAAGCTTGTTTGTTGCCAGCCATTCACAAAGATTTTCCAGTTCAGCATTAATTTCAGGCTCAAGTTCAGGAGTACTACCAGCGGCAATGCTAATACTTGTGTCGTCGGCATACATTTGGGGAAAAGTTTTACTTAGACAGTTTGGTAAATCGTTAATATATATAAAAGAAAAGGAGAGGGCCAATGAGGCTTCCTTGAGGAACGCCACAAGTAAGAGTGCGCGCACTGGATAGTTCACCATTCACAAGAGATTTTTGCATGCGATTACTTAGATACGAACTTAATCACTTTATAGCATTTGGATCCACTTGAAGTTATGACAATTTTGCACATTCTGGCAAAGAAGAGAAAAGGCATATCTGATATGAGATAGTATAGAAATTATCTTTAATGTTTAATCCTTACTTAAAGTCCTTCGTTGCCAAAGTTCTGGGTTCAGTTTGTTTGCATGTTTGTTTGTTTGTTGTTTGTTTGTTTTTTTGTTTTTTTCTGTGTCGTTTCTCGACACAAACTCGTTTGAGACATCAAGAAAACTAAAAAATAGGCGCTTATTAAGCGCATGTGACTACAGCCTTATCTGCTTATGGGATAGAAATTAAAGCGTCAGTAAGTTAATGAGATACAGTGTTGAAATACTGGCTATTTACTGTAATTTCTTACATCAGACTACTGAGCGCTTAGATGACTAGTAAGGTTGCTTTTTTGTATACTGTATAAATTTTTATTGTCAATTTGCTGTAACTCCAGAAACATAAAAGTGTAGCTGTCAAACAAATGCCAAAAATAATTTTTTTTCGTAGAAGATAATGTAACAAAATGTAATTAAATATTCACAGCATAAAAGTGTTTGAAACACAATCGGTTGAGTCACTTCTAATTTAGTAAACAAACAGACGATTGGAACATAAAACAGGTATATAGAGATATTCCTTTACATAGAAAATTGAGCCAAAACACCAGTGCTTGTCTCATTTATTTAGTTAGTTTTGACGAAATGCTACCAAAAGGATATCTTAGGCTTGAAATAAAGCAGCATTTTCATTCACTGTCGGTCACGGCTTTGAAGTCTCCGGCGAGCAAAGTTTATGCTAGTTGCACGTGTCGTAATTTACGGAAAAACATCACATATACATAAATTATTTCTTTGACAATTTTTAATGTAACTCTTTTAAAGATGAATTTGGACTTGTTCTTGATTGTAAGAATTTCCACAGCAAATTTTTGCATCAAGTATTAGTCGATTGACGGAAGAGAATCTTCACGAACTTGTATCTGTCGGCGCATGGCATTAATTCCCCGGGGGGGGGGGGGTACTCCGAAACTTTTTATACGGGTATGCTCCGCCCGGACTCCCGACCCCTTACCCTTTCACATAGTAAATTTCGGAAAATCGTACCCCTTTCACATAGTAAATTTCGGAAAATCGCACCCCTTTCACATGCAAATTTTCAAAAAATCGCCCCTTTCACATACCAAATTTCGAAAATTCATACATTTTTCCCGAAAAAGGTACCCCTTTCACATATCTTTCCCTAAAAAGGCACCCCTTTCCCATAGCTGCGGCCTGAAAAAGGTACCCCTTTCGGGCGGAGCATCCCCGTATAGTCAATTATAGGGAGTACCCCCCCCCCCCGGGATTAATTCCAATCGGTGGTAAACTCAATACGCCTTTTTGTTGTTTTCTTGACACACTCAGGCGGTAGTTCGCTTTTAAAATCTTTTCATTTCTGTTTACTTTAACACTGAATCGAAATTATTTTATTTCAAAGTGTCCTTTGTTTATCATTATCGATCATTGTCTACTCGTTTAAAGTCGATCAATGATTGGTTCCGAAGTTCATTATTGGGCTTCCTGTGGAGTTACGCACACTCTTACTTACTTACTTACTTACAACCCGATGACTAAGTGGCTTCGCCTCTTCGAGGCTGTAGCCACAAAAACCCTGAAATTTTACCGAGGCAACTGCCTAGGCCTCGCTTGCCTCATGGTAGCTACGACCCTGCTTCGCCCAAATGCGGATTATACTTGAGATAAAATTTAAATCTTGTGAATTTAATGAAAAGTAAAACTTTAAATCGACATCATTGACATCACTCTTCAGATGACGGCTCAAGCCCGGGATAAATGGAATCAGCATTCTATGAAGAATTTTTCCTTATTCCCCCACCCCCTCCCCTCATCGGGGATGAACATTCTTTGATACTGTAAGCAAGTACAAACTTTCCAGGTTGCTGCAAGAGGTTCCCGGCATGCAAGAAGGAATGTCCTTATCATTCAAATTAGATCCTGTTTTTTGAGTCAATAGGTATGGGTCATTGAATTTGTATATTGGATCTGTGAGGTTGTTGTAGACTAATTACTGCTTGTCGCTTTGTAAAACTGTGTTTGGATCAGGTATGTGTCCAAAAATTATCATTTGTTCTTAGTGACTTTAATTTTAATGCTTTTAACGCAGGCCCAGTCGATACGCCGTATTTTTCATTTACTTAATTGCTGCCGTACATAATTCAGAATTAAATACGGCAAAAATACGACAGGGCCTGTCGTGTTACACGGCAAAGGAACGGCAACTGATTCATACGGCGCACTTCTGCAGTGCCGAATCAAATAAATCCCGTAATCCAGCTTTAGGGGGTATTTACATGACATTAGGATCATCCTAGTAGGCGAATCATCCTACCTGCTATACATTTACTGCATTCTGTTTAGTAGGATGATCCTAGTACCCGAAGTTAAGATACAAATTTCCATGTAAACAGAATGCAGTAAATGTATAGCAGGTAGGATGATTCGCCTGCTAGGATGATGCTAGTGTCATATAAACACCCCATTTCATTGTGTTCGGCAGCAATGAGCTTATACCAGTGAATGTTTTCATACAAAATTTCGATTTCGGAAAATTCATGTCTTCGTGAGTTTGAAAGTTACTTCATTCAAACTTCACATGCAGCTTTACTAATTTTGACGTGCTCTTTCCAGCTATATATGGCAGTATATTTCTGTACTGTGACTTTTGGAATTACATGATAAAAGCTCATTAAGTACATGAAAAATATGCCGTATGGACTGGGCCTCATTTACGGTGTGTGTGCAGCTAGATCCAATGAACACCGGTCGATGGATAAATCTCGTCTAGTTTTAGCGGTATATTCAAAGTCTCGGAGTCTCGAAACAATTCAGATAAAAGAAAATATAGGTAGAGAGCTCTCAAGTTGAAAGGCACTGAAGACTAAATCTGGAGCTGGTTTTGCGAATGATATCGATCTAACCTAGGCTGAAAGCTTAAAATATTACTGTCAAGCGATATTGACAGAACAAGAGTACAAAACGAAAGAACAGTCAGTTCTTTACTTCGACGTCTTTGAATTAGTTACAGTTATTTCTTCGGTTCCAAACGATAATGAATGGATGGATAATGAAAGTTTAAATAATAAATAATAATAAAGGAAAACCAATAAAACTTCAAAACCTACCGAATCGAGGACTGTAACTATTAACTGAAGAATATTCCTACGTGTCGGTTGATAGACTTGATACACTAGAGTAGATTTCGTAATAGCTTTATTCCAAACAAAAATACCAGTAAGGTATATAAGGAATACAAACAAAAATTGAATCTAGACTACACTATAATATAATATAATATAATATAATAAGTGTAAAGTATATAGATATGTATGTAAATATATAAATCATCGTAGCTATCTATTGACCATTACAACTGTCATACAACAATTGAATATTATAGCAATATTTAGCAAAAACACCTGATACTGAATCATCATTCATTGATATTTCGTATGAGTGTGAAACGGACCGCGCCGTTCTGTGGCCGTGTCAGTGCCGTGATGTCTATAAAAACATTCGAAATTCCTGCCGTAACCGTGCCGTGACCGTGCGGTGCCGTTTTCACAGTCATACGAAATCTACTCTAACAAAATTCCTTCGTGTAGGTACAATGAGAAAATTTCTACGTGCACGTGCAGGTCGATACAGTCTTTATTTATCATAGCACTGACATCAGGTAGGCTTGTGGTGAATTTATAATAATACAATTTCTTCACACTTTTCTTCTTCCTGCGATCCAAAAAATTCACCCTGCTAATACCGTGGATATCCAAAGCTCGTATTTACAAGCAAAAATTACTCAGCATCAGCAATCTGTTCCTAACTTCGATAAGATTTTTTTTATGAATGAATCCTCTAAGGTGCGGTAATACGAGCAATTACAATTCCATACATATAATATTGCATTTTAACATTTTGTTATTTGATTTACTTTTAGTTTGAGTAAAATATTTTACGGGTTTAGTATTTTTACTCTAAAGCAGTTATCAAGGTGAAATACAGACCGTCTTTTTAGAGTAAAAATTAGAAATGCACTTACTTGGTGGGGGTGGTGGAGTGCCTATAAAAACAAAAATATTGTATCATATATTATTTACTTTTTGTGTAAGTAAAATATATTACGGGTTTAGTATTTTTACTCTAAAGCAGTTATCAAGAAGAAAATATAGACCTTTTTTTAGAGTGAAAATTAGAAATGCACTTACTTGGTGGGGGTGGTGGAGTTCCTATAAAAATAGAAATATTGTATCATATAAGAACAGCATAGTTTAACCCCACTACGTATTACTCCAAAGTGGTTCTACTTTGTGCAACAAATTTTCACAACCTGCAACATCGATTCTTGTTGCGTGACAAGTTGCGCGCGGGGTGGTAATACCAGCAACATCGCTCTACAACTTGCATCGCAACAATGTTGTGCGACAAGTTGTACGATTTTGTTGCTCGTATTACCGCACCTTTATAGAGGTTGACTGCCTATAAATCAAATAAATTAAAATGATGTGTTGGAACTATATAGCATATTTAGGGACGGACCATTAGATTTTTGAGGGGGGAACGGGCAATAACCAAAAAAAAAAAAAAAAAAATCAAGCACAGCCTTAAAGGAAGAAAAAAAATCGTGTACAACAAAATAGTGTTCCAGAAAAAAAAATCGTGCATGTTTAAAAATAATCCTGCACCGCCACGAAGAAGAAGAAGAAGAAGAAGAAGAACAACAACAACAACAACAACAACAAAATCCTGAAGAACAAAAATTGCCCAACCCCCCTCAAAAATTTAATGGTCCGTCCCTTAGCTCCCCGCCTTCAAGCATGAATAACGGATGAACCTGCAGGAAAAGATCTAAACGTGAGCTGGAAAAAGTATGGGTCGCGATAGTTTAGCTGTAATTTTGGCGCCAAAAAAACTTTTTGCTCCATGCTTCAGTTTCTTCTTGGAGCGAAAAACAGTTGCGCGACATTGCCTCAACACTTTATTAAAGTACAAAATATTTTCATGGATCAAATTCAATTTTATGTTAATGCTCAATGTCAATTTTTTCGTCTTACTTGCTAAACCACATCGAGGGCCAAGGCTATAAGTCAGTTTCTTGGCTGTGAATTTACCTTCAAAATCGTTTTGCTTAATTGCCTCCTTTTATTTAAATGAAAATTTGAATAATTGAGATTTTGAAAAGCGGTATATCATCTGCTTCCCCAAGAATTAATGAACCGGAGTAGCGATTTCTGCACCCCTCCCCTCAGCTTCTCTATGGTACAAAAATTGTTAAGGTGTAGAAGAAAATACTGTGATATCGAAGCTTGCAGCGTGTTCAGTAGACCTTTTTACCAATGTCACACAAAATTGCCATTTTCAGTGCTTTCCGTTAAAACACAAATTTATCTCCATGGGTCGATTTATCGTACTGAATTAAGTAAACCTGCGAAGTTTCCTAACAATCGATTGCAAACTCTCGGAAATATGAAAGCCCAGAATTGCCGCGGATATTTACACAGAAATGTTGCCCCCTAGCATACATTTCTTTGTGATCAGTTTAAGCTCAACAAAGCAACAAAGTTTATAGGCGTCTGAGTATATATTGACATATCTACGGTGGCCCAGAAGTGCAATTCACAAATACAAATTCGAATTCACGAATACAAATTCACATATACGCATACAAATTCGAATACACGAATACAAATTCAAATACACGAATACAAATTCAAATACACAAATACAAATTCAAATACACGAATGCAAATTCAAATTCACAAATACAAATTCAAATATCAATACAAAAATTCAAATTCACAAAATACAAATTCAAATACACGAATACAAATTCAAATACACAAATACAAATTCAAATACACGAATGCAAATTCGAATACACGAATACAAATTCAAATACACAAATACAAATTCGAATACACGATACAAATTCAAATACACGATACAAATTCAGATACACGATACAAATTCAGGTATGTTTGGAATCTGCAGAATGTGGGCTGAATCAACCACAGCAAGCCCATCCAAGAAATTAAAAAGTTTTTTATTTAGTTCAGGAGGAAGTGGAATATTCCTGAGGTTTGTTTTCTTTCTTTTAGCTCTGGTTTGCGGTAAAGTTTGTAAGAAAGGAAAGGGCTTTTGAAACATCTATTTTTTGGACGGGGGAGAAATGAGTGTTATTTATTCGCTCTACACATTATTCTATTTTTACAAATTACTATACCTAATCTTGATTTCTTTTATGATAACTGTTATAAAATTGCCTTGGTATCCTGTACTTTCAACTTTTTACTTAGCATTTTTCTAAAGAAAGCTTTATATTTCTTTATATTTTCTTTTTTTATTATTATTATTATTATTTCTATCAACTCGACCGATTTGTGTTTCTCCCCCGTCCAAAAAATAGCTATTTCAAAAACCCTTTCCTTTCTTACAAACTTTACCGCAAATCCGAGCTAAAAGAAAGAATACAAACCTCAATAAAAAACTTTTTTTTGGATGGGCTTGCTGTTGTTGGTTCAGCCCACATTCTGCAGATTCCAAACATACCTGAATTTGTATCGTGTATCTGAATTTGTATCGTGTATTCGAATTTGTATTTGTGTATTTGAATTTGTATTTGTGACTTTGAAATTGTAAAAATTTGTGAATTTGAATTCGTATGCGTGTATTTGAATTTGTGTTCGTGTATTTCGAATTTGCATTCGTGTATTTGAATTTGCATGCGTGTATTTGAATTTGTGTTTCATGTATTTCGAATTTGTATGCGTGTATGTGAATTTGCATTCGTGAATTCGAATTTGTATGCGTGTATTGCACTTCTGGGCCACCGCCACTACGTACATATCTAAAGTAAATTGTCAACCTAATTGATTAGTTTAAATTGCTTCTAAAATGAGAGCCGCTTATTGGGTGATTCGATCCTCTATTTTGCACTGCGCACGTCTACCATGGTTCAAAAAGCACAGAATTACGACTTGGTCAGCATTTTCATTCAAATTACGACTAAAAATGCTTAAAAACACATTTTGAAACATTTGAGTAATTTTTGCTGCAATAAATAGGGAGTTTTGTACAACTCGCCCCAGTAGCTTTTTGGAAAAGTGCCGATTTTAATTACCCCCAAATTATTTGATGATAATTTTGAAAATATCTCTCTAACGAGCACGGTGAATCCCATTTTTTATTTCGAAACTTGCTTTATTGTAATGATTTACACAACATAATAATAATAATAATAGTGAGTTTAATGTCAACATTTCTCGCATTTACATGAATTACAAATGTTGTAACAAACGGAATTAAAATGAAATGTAGTATCTATTAATATATTATAATTGGACTATAAAATATACTATTGATTATTAAAAGATAAAATTGTACTTGGAAAAAAACTACGACGTAATCTTTCAGTTCTATGCTTTGGTATAGTATAGTTCTTTGCGTTTCTTGTTTGGTAATGGTGCGCAGATATGCCCTCGTCGTAGGAAGATGATTAGTGAGTGGGCCCCCTCTTGATATCTTTCGGAGTGTGTTCAAACAAAGTTCACTTCGTCTTTCATCTAGTCTGGGTAGTTTTAGATAATGAAGAGCTTCACTGTATGAAAGTGCAGGCATAATGATCTTGAAGGCGCGTTTCTGTATACGTTCTACCTCTTCAGAGAGGTACAAGAGTAGGGCGTGGTGAAATATTTGAAATATTTGAAAATTAAAAAAGTTATTGGTAGGAACATTGAAAAATGACGTTTTTCGTGCGTATTTGAGCACTAAAATGTCCAAAATCGAACGTTTCCGCGCGAAAGTGGCTTTTTAAAATTTGTAGAAAATGTGCTAAAATGCACTTTATCGAGGTTAAAATGGGCTTTCTTACGAGACACTTCACTATTTTATCTTCTTCTACTAAAATGCTGTTAACTCTGAGTCTGTGGATTTATTTCTAAGACCCGATAGACTTATTATCCGAATTAGCTGGAATGCATCGAATGTTCGTGCGAAACCGCTAAAATACCCTTGTCTATGATATACAATATTTCCAAAACAAGCACGGTGACCCACTCGTTTTTTCTTAGCTATACGAGACAAATAACTCAAAATCTACAAAATATCCAATTTATATTGATTTTTATAGGTAGGATCAATTATAGAGGAATCACCTCAAGATGAAATCAAGATTTGATAACGATGTTTGTTAAAAATTTTCATTATCACTTAACCACCAAAAATACTGTTGCACCTTCTTCCCCCAAAACAATAAACTATTGTGCTTGCTGTACAGACTAAGAGCATGCTACTGACACTCCCTTGCCATTCCTTTGATCTCCCTCCATTTCCCATTTCAACTTCCTCTCCTTTTTGATGTATTCTCGTTATTTTTTTCCTCTCCTTTCCAAACATATAGTTGATGGCTTATTACTTTCACAGCAAACAAAATGAGTGGATTATACTGGTGCTTGTTGTTTGTGTGGTTGTCTACTTGCACTTGTAAACCTGCTTCCAAATGGATTGACATGACATACAAATTCGACAACACGACTATATACTGGCCAACGGCAACCAAGTTCAAGCATACATTGGTATTCAAAGGCCAAAAAGAGCTGTTTTATTATAGCTCTTATGATATTTCTGGTTCTGAACATGGTGGGAACACATCTCGATGCACCTATTCACTTTGCTGCTGGGAAATGGACCACAGATCAGATACCATTGGACAGTCTGATTGGTGATGCTGTTGTTGTTAACATGACTGCCAAAGCCTCCAAAGACAGAGATGCCCAGCTAACAGCAGATGACCTGAAGTCCTGGGAAGAAAAACATGGCCGTATTCCTGACGATGCAGTGCTATTGCTGTGGACAGGGTGGGGCAAATACTGGCTTAATGTAAAGGAATATCTTGGCACTGATACTAATGATACAAGCAAGCTTCACTTCCCTGGTAAGTTATTAACTATATCTTGCACATCAAATGTATTTGTTACAATGCAAATAGTTAATCTGTGAAATTGTTGCTCAACATAGTTATCATGTTGATTAGAACTTGTAGCTCAAGTTGCAAGTTCAGCTCCTGACCTCTGCCATCTATTCATTCTCTCAGCCATCCTTCCATCCATCCTATCTATCCATCAATCAGTCCACCTCTTCACCCATCCATCCAACCATTCATTATTCATTCATTCATTCAAAGTGTGTGTTTCAGAAAATATCCAAAAAAGGCTCCCACACCCTTCTGGTATTTCCAATCTTCTCATCTAATATTGTTCTTTCCGGCTGTCCCCTCCTCTCCAGAATTTCCTATCCCCTCCATGATAGGATATGGGTATTTAGTGGAACTACAAAATTCACATAAATGTCCACAGCATTCAGTGTTCTCCATATATGACACTTCATTTACTATTCACATGCAAATGTATCAGTCAAACAATATCTTGTTCTCTGATTGGCTAACTTGCAAAAGAATGATTGGGTGGCCATGGTAACATGCATCATGCATTAATTCACTCTTTTGCATTGTCACAGGAATGCATGAGTCTGCTGCTCAGTGGATTGTCGACAACAGAAAAATCAAACTCTTTGGCATCGACACAGCATCTTTAGACCATGGACCATCCAAGAACTTTATAACACACCAAATATTATTCAAAAAGAACATCCCTGCTTTAGAGAATGTTGCTAACCTGGACAAGTTGCCCTACCAAAGGAGCCACAGTGTATGCCGCTCCACAGCTAATCAAAGATGGAAGTGGAGGTCCTTGTAGGGTGTTTGCTACTATTAATAAGTCTGCCAGTAGTGGTTCCACTGCTACTGCTCTTGCTTATAAGGCTTTGATGTATCTGTCTGTATTAGTTATTGCTATTAGTATGTCCATAACTGCTAGCTAAAGCTGTTGTTGTTGTTAATTGAGTTGTTGATTAATAATCAGACCTATGTGGACTGGAGTTCTGTTGCACATGTTAGCTATATGATGTAACTAAACCATAGAACTAGAGGTGTTATAATATGCACGCCCTGCTATTAGTATGCCCAAAACTGCTGGCTAGAGCTGTACGTTGCTGTTCTTAATTGAGATTTTGTTAATTAATAGTTAGACCTGTATGTGATTTAATGTTGTATGCACATATTAACTGTAATATGATGTTACTTACTAAATAGATTCATAGCTACTAGAGGTGTTATATAAAGAAACTACTATATCATGTAAACTAGAGTTTCTATAATTTGTATATTACGCGCCCTCTGATTGGCCAAGAACCGGGTGGGATTACTGTACACACGCATAGTTGACGTCATTTAATCTTACGCGTGCTCTAATTGGTTGAGATGTTTTGACGAATATTATATAAAACAAATAGATTCCATTATTTCGTGGGTCTCTACTCTAGTAGATGCACATGCAGAATATGTCAAAATGTGATGAGAACAACAGCTACGCTACTCGACTACATTTTGACGTCATCTGTGCATCTATTAGAGTACAGACGCACGGAACCATTTAGATAATAGCTTGTTTGGTTGATACGGTTAACCATCAAAATGATAAAAATAGCATTTAAAATAGATTTTATTCAAAAGTATGATAAATATACAATTAACCACTATCGGAATTCAAAATCTTAGCTTTATGTGTGTCTATGATGCACCAGGTAATTAATTATACGACTTGTTTTGTTTAGTTTAGGTGATTTTATCGTGGCCGCCTGTCATACACCTATTTCAATAAATGTTGTCGGTATGAAGCCTACCGACTCACCCGAAAGGGAGTATGGGTAGTATTTAAAACACAAATAAAACCACACCACACTAACCACATGAATATCCACACGACAATTCAAATTCAGTTTCCCTTGACCTTGTACACTAAAGAACTCCACTTATTGATGCTAAAATCAAAACCCAAGCCGACAAGAGAGTAGAAATTTTGCTGTTACTTTTCGGTCTAGTCGCGCATGCTTTTGACCTCTCGTACGACAACCTTTTTTGAAATAGGTATATGTTATACCATCTTTTGAACGCAACAGTGTTGCACTAATAATCAAAGCCTAACTGTAGCATCCCCTTTTACTATCACGTTATTTCGCGGTTTAGTGAAATCTTAGAAATGTTCAACGAAATTTAGTCTAAAAAAATACTTCATTTTAGGCCGGACACTTAATTTTTGCGCTTACTTCGTTACGAAATTTTGCGAAAATTTAAATAAATGCGCGTTTTCGCAAAATCTAGAGTCTGGCACGAAAATTCTATAACACGGACACATAGTCTTCATTGGAAGGCCATCCAATAGGACATTATTCTCAAGATTGCGCGCGCATCTTGAATCGACATCAACATCAACTCTGAATACAATTTTCAAACTTCATTGGGCTTCATGTCTAGAAAAAAGCATGATTTTTTCATAGTAAACGACTTTAAATCGCTATTTAATATCGTTGCACAGTTATAAAACCTTTCAAAATTTAACTTAAAGTTAAATATTCAACGGCCCATCAATTAAGCTGCGCACGCAATCGGTCTATAATGCCTTGATATGTAATCGTTAGACCCCAGAATTTTTTTCCTTCGATTCCCCTCCAACTCCCCACTCTCTTCCTGGCTAGAAAAGCATTAGACCTCCCTTATCGTGTAATATTTTCTTCCATAGATCTAGACTCCATTTCGATGTGACTAATATTACCATTATCTGTTGGTTCTACTGTTCTGTCTTGGCAACTGGAAACATTTTCTTGTAAACTTATGTCATTCAATGTTGTACTTTTACCCGAACCTCGTGTAGAATTCAACCAGTCATGATGTAAATCAGTTTGAGAAAAACCGAAATTTCTAAATCCTCTGCCATTTTGTAGGCCATTGCGAATCGGGTGACCATTTTGAGTGGTTGATTTGTTATGCTTCAAATCCCAGCTCTTTTCACTAAAAGGCCGTGAACACAAATGAAAATCGATGTCTTGGTTGTCACTCTTTTCAATTCCCAGAAAGAAAAATCTTAGTTTCTTTCCTAAGCATCCCAAGAACGTCCAATATTTGGTTAAAATAACGATAAGAGCAAACTCAGCAAATAAGGCTAGTAGACCAAATACAACAGTTCCCAAAACTAACGTAAATAGCCCACTAAAATCATGGATAAGAAACTGTCGCACTTGGGAACTTGTACAAGTATTGGTTGGAAAACGAAGCTTCACGATTCGTTCAATGGTGCCGTTTTCTTGATGCTTGAGAGCTGAAAGTGTGGCTTTATTCAGCCATGGAGAGCCTTTAGGAAATCCAAAACCAACTCCAAATTTGAAGAAACTTTTTCCTATTAGACGATAATCGCAGTTTGAATTGTGGGCTTGAGCTCGAAGAGAAATGGTATCACCAACTAACCCGTCAAGTTTTCTGTGAATTAAAAGAATTGTTACCAAAGTTTCCAATACGATGTATCGTGTGTGTGCGTCAATGGAAGCAACTAAAGTAAACTAAACCAAACCAAACCAAAGCATACCACCAAAGCAAAGCATGCAAACCAAAGCAATCCACCAAACCAAACCAAACCAAACCACCAAAGCAAAGCAAATCAAAGCAAACCAAACCAAACCAAACCAAAGCCAAACCAAACCAAACCAAACCAAACCAAACCAAGCCAAACCAACCAAACCAAACCAAACCAAACCAAGCCACCAAAGCAAGGCAAAGCAAATCAAACCAAACCAAACCAAACCAAACCAAACCAAACCAAACCAAACCAAACCAAACCAAACCAAACCAAACCAAACCAAACCAAACCAAACCACCAAACCAAACCAAACCACCAAAGCAAAGCAAATCAAACCAAATCAAACCAAACCACTAAACCAAACCAAACCACCAAACCAAACCAAACCAAACCAAACCAAACCAAACCAAACCAAACCAAATCAAACCAAACCACTAAACCAAACCAAACCACCAAACCAAACCAAACCAAACCAAACCAAACCAAACCAAACCAAACCAAACCAAACCACCAAACCAAACCAAACCACCAAAGCAAAGCAAATCAAACCAAATCAAACCAAACCACTAAACCAAACCACCAAACCAAACGAAACCAAAGGTGTCATTTTAAATTTGGAGAATGACACAGGAGTGTTAACCTTCCAATGGAGTTATTACTTTTTCACTTAGCATAGTAGAGTTGATTTTACAACAATTGAGTATTGTTGGGTGGAAGAGGGAGAAGGAGGGGAGAGAGCGTGCCCAGTAACCCAAAACAATATCCCAACTGACCGAAAAAGTCCCAGGAGTTTTGACGAGGTTTTTATGAATTCCTTACTTGTTTCTTAGCTTCACAAAACCGTTTTCATAGCTTTCTACCATATTTATCCTAATATTAATGTTGTAAAGTAGTTGAATATGACGATCGCTGTGGTTTCTAAAGTACCACTCTTCCAACGAACCACGGACCACACCCAACTGAAAGCCATCAGGGGGATAAAGTGATGGATTTACCAACTAGAATAAACAAAATCATATTCACAGTCAGAAGAGCATAAACTGGAAACTGACGCTCCGCGCGTGCTCTTATGAAAATGAAAAAATTCTCATCCCAAAAAAACCTTTGGCAGCCAAATTTTAAATGTTGCCCCGCATTTGAGCTGAGCTATTTTTAAAACTCGTTCCGGTCCTCCTCGGTTATTTCAAATGACTTCAGGTCGCACTGGGGAGGAATGCGTAGTAAATATTCAAAAAGATTTTTGCAAGTGCGCAAGGGCTACTACTTCATTTATGACCACATGAGACGGCACCTTTCGGGGACTCAGTGGAGTTTTCGTGTAACTTGAATAGTGTCATGTCATGGGGTCATACATGAAGTAGTAACCCGCGCAGGTGGCTTGTGTTCACAAAGCAGTTCTAAAAGTGGGTCAACACGTCAAGCACGTGACGTTCGCCTTTCAAAAAACTTGATGTCGCCGATTGTATCTTTGCTGCAGGTCAGAGTTCTTACTCTAGTTATTGTAGACGGTGTTGTCCTTTAGCCAGCACAGCCGAGTGCTCACGTAAAACGCAAAGAGTTACGTAAGCTACGTATAGGTGGATCTTTGTTTACAGTTTTTGCTCATTAGCATAGGCATTTCTCTTTTCAACCAAATCTGAATATTGAAAGGGCATGGCAATACTAGCTTTCTTTGGAAATTTGAGCGTGGCAAAAGCAATAGTTTTTGCGTGATGCAGTTTTAAAAACTCTAAATTTTACAGAGAATGTATGGGCTCATTAGCGCTTTTGCCACCCAGAAATTTGAAAGCAAATTTAAAGCTGGATATCTCGCACAATATTGCATACAAAGAGCTAAACATTTCGTAGATAACTTATATTAAAAAGCTCTTAAAAGTTTTGGACTCAGTTTGTAATCTTATCGATTTTTAACGGTATGCTAATGAAGCAGAATGTAAACACATGACGTCAGCAAAGATCCTCCTATAGCAAGATACGTAAAAGTAAATCATAAGAAAAAAACATCAGGAAAAAAATGAAAATTGCATCTTGGGGTGATTGTCCCTAGACATTCAAAGAACCTGAGACATCGAATCGATTTACGGGAGAAAACCCGCCCATCCAACAATATAGAAAATTCCGTACCTTTTTATCACGAATGCCGTTTATTGGTGGGTTAAAGCTTTCCTGCATCAGAACAGCTGTCAGTTTTGCACAATACGTATTTACAAGTATTAACGCCATGAAAGCAAAGAATATTGACACAAGCCGTGCACTTGGACCCCTGGGAGTATTCTCCGCTCCAATATCCTTACTGAAGGCCACGCCCCACACGTAACTCATGGAATCTAAAAAAAACAACATGAAATTACGATATTATAATATTAGAGAGCTTAGGCTTCACGGAGCTTAGGCTACACGAGGAACGGCAAGCCGCAGAGAAGATCCCGTGAGGTGAGTCATTTCCTCGACCCCTACACAATGTTACCGGTCAGGGTAGCGAGTTTCAGAGTTCCATGCAGCAACATTGTACAGGGGGAGTGTGGGGGACCTATTCTCTCTCAAAGCAAATCGTTCCAATAATTCTGGCAATGATCGTAGAGGCGCTTGCAATGTAGAGACGCGCGCAATCTTACAAACGCCTTAGGCAGATAAACTCTGACGTCTATACTCCCACAATTTGCCGACTTTTAAAACTGAATTCGTTCTCCTTCACTTATTTTGAACGACTTGAGCTCTACTGAACTAGTAGCGAAAGCACGGTAGGCATTTAAAAACTTTCAGTGTCCGCAAGTGATTTGTTAGCGCGTGTCGCGCGCGTGTCTCAAGCTAAGTTTTGGTTATGCCATCTTGTTTTAGTTCTAACTACAATAGTTTTTTACCAAGTAAAGTAAACCCGTCATCTTGTGGAATGCTTTCATCATCAAGCAATGCAACAATTCGTTTTCGGTGACCACGAGGACTAAGTCTGTCCAGTCCCCAAATAACGAGCAAAAAGACATTGGTAACGCCAACAATCATTAGCCACAAGTCGATATGGAAGGGATCCAGGAACTTCCAGTTGATCTCTGCGGGTACTGGAAGCAAAATGAAGATTGGTTTTTCGTTGTCAAACGTTACTGAAGTCACAAGAGATTTATCTGACTGACTGACTGCCGACTGACTGACTGACTGACTGACTGACTGACTGACTGACTGACTGACAGACTGACTGACTGACGGAGTGACTAATTGACCTACCGATTAATTAATTACCTACCTGATGCTGTGTCCGTCTTTCGGACCAAAATATTCATGTCAAGGTCCATATATGGCTGTGAGAATCCCACTGCTTCATTCCTTACTTTACTGATGCCTAGCAACGAGGTGACGTCAGCTTTATGTGACGTCAATTCTCTCATTAAGCCAGTCCACTGGCCTGTACTTCCATTAAAACCACCCCATTTACCATCCGGGGAAAAATAGATAAAAGGCTTGAATTGTAAATCGTTCGCCAGTAGATTAATAAGATCCACTTGAGCACCAACACAGCAAAACTTTGTTTGCTTGAGACCACTGGAGTCCAGAGAGTAACACGGCGAACCACTCAAGCAGACTTTTTCTTTACTAACATGATAAGGTTGCCCGACGTCCATCCACGCTGGTACAGTGACAACGGGTACTCGGAGTATAGGTCTAGGGGTCACGACAGGGGTTACAATCCTTTCTCCATGCTGATTGATAAAGGTATCTAGGGCGATGCCCGCTGGTGTCCACATACCTATAGTTTTCCAATATTTGTGACCATGTTGGTCGGCCCTTAAGTTAAACAATTCAAATGCATGTTTTGGAGGGTCGTAATGTTTGGGAATGGTGAACACCGAGTCATCACTTGACACAGGATCGTTGCTAATGTAACTGAAATAGAAAAAATATTGCATGTTGGGTCTTAAATTTAGCTGCTTCAAAGAGTTTATAAGGCTCGGGAGGAGCAGCACAGAGGTGAGGACGGAGTCTAGGGACTATTACCTGCGGCAAAACGACTGCGCATGCGTCATTTTTCGCAGACTTTTATGCGGCCGCGTCTTAATCACAGGAAGCCCAAGCAATATTTTTAGAATTGTTTTCTCTGCGTTGCAGCCGAATTTTTCTAAACAGGAGAAAGGCTTGTTTTCGTTAGATTTTCTCATATCATTTTCCTATCATTGAGCATAATTTTAAGTACGAGAGAAAAGTACTGGGGAAAAAGAAAGGCAATAGAATATACTACAAAGTCCTTAACCTCATTTTTGGGGTCTGCGTTTGCCTTCTGTGGCTTGTATAGTTTGGTTTGTTTGACAGCCGAATGTTTTCATTGAGGCCAGCATTGAGGAGGACTGGGGAGGTGCGTATGCGTAGTACATTTTACCGCATCCACAAGCAAACTTAATGCTCGGAACCTTTGCCAGAAACGTGATGAGTGGAGATGTAGTATACACTGATTTCTTACGTCGTCTGTTCGCTGCTTGGGCTTCCTGTGGTGGTCGCGCACACCTACTCTAGTTGAGCGATGAAACGGTACAATGGTATTATGACTTATGGAGTCGTAGTATTACGTGGTCAGAAAACTTACTGTTCGAAATGCATGATTTCAAAGTACACTAAGTGCCTTGAGTTAGAATTGACAATTTTATCAGTCGTCAGAGTTGTGCCACTTAATTATTGCCAGTGATGATTACTTAGAGAGGAAAATAGAGCAGATTTTCGTATGAGTGGGAAACTTACCGTGTCGTACCGTGATCGTGTTCAGTGCCGTAATGTTTATAAAAACATTCGAAATTCCTGCCGTAACCGTACCGTGAAGTGACCGTGCCGTTTTCCTAGTCATACGAAATCTGCTCTATTTCTTTCATTTTTTATCATTCGTCATTTTGGTAACAGATGGAAGCTTTGAGGGGGTATAAAATAGTCAGTCCTAACCCGGCTAGATGCCTCTGATTTTCGAAGTATACACCAAACAAATCTCACTTCACTGGCTACTAATGGCTGCATCACAATATTTAACAACCATTGTAAAACTGAGATAACTACAGATAAATGTCCTGAAGAGACCGGAAAAGAAATGTACGTACAGAAACTTGACCGAAAACCTCGTCTTGAAACAATTGTTTTACGTCACTGAAGTGCAATTGCGTCAGCCAATGAACGTAGAAACTGCTACTTAGAAAGCCATGCAGTGGCCAATGGCGCAAATCCTTACCTTGTGACCTGTGTACGAACTACTGATTGGTCCAAAAGGTTTTGACACTGCGACCCATATTTCGCATTTTGACACAATTTGGCAACTGTGTCAGTGACCGCTGACACATAAAACTGCATCGCATCTGACAAAAGTTGAAATTCAATAAAGTGATGATAAGTTAGCAGCCTCTTGAAGTTGTTCCACTCGTAAAATACCAGTCGGTAATTGGTCCAATGATATTTGAGAATCAGAATCAGTTAAGATCCACAGTGCCGATGTTTGGTTTGTGGCAAGTAATATTTTGTTGGTATATTGGCCCAGATTATTAACAATAATCACATCGGGGTTATTTTTAGTTATCTCTTCGTGGGCTTCCTTTAATTTCCTTTCGTTCAATTCGCCGTCCAGCAACACTCCTGTGATATCGCGCCATTGTTCTTGCTCAGCAAAGTGCTTCATCGATTGTACGAACTGCAGTCCGTCCATGTCAGCGGTTTCTATGATGCTAACTTTGCGCCAACCCATTCTTTTAATTATGTCCTTTAAAACAAAAGCGATCTTTTGAAGGGGTAGAGTTGGGATACGTGAAAAGTAGGTGAACAGCTCCTGAAAGGATAATGAACGACTTCTTAAAAAACACTTACACTTGAAGATGGAATTACACCACAGGCACCCCAGGCAATCATTTAGAGCAGCGCGTACCAACTGATCAGCGTACAAAGCAATGCGAAGCAAATGGGTTAGGGTTCGGGTTCGAATCCTGCATGGAATAAAAATATCCCCCCCCCCCCCTTACACAGAAGAACTATGTAAGGGGGAGAAAAAAATTAAAAAAGCAGCTTAAAACGCTTCAAAACCAGAAAAAAGCATACAAAAAGATGAAAAGATAATATTTACTACATAACAAGGCGAAAGATAATTTATTCCATGCAGGATTCGAACCCGAACCCTTACATTTGCTTCACATTGCTTTGTACGCTGATCAGTTACGCGCTGCTCTAAATGTTAATAATAATAATAATAACACTTTATTTGATTAGGGTAACTAGAATTACATTTAAGTAATTTTCATCCAGGCCCTAAAAGACATGCAAGAATAATAAATAATAACAATAACAGTTCATTATAAATAACATATAACATAAGATTTTTTTTTTTTTTTTTTTGGAAATATTTTAAAATGTTACACCTATTTCAAAAAGACTGTCAGACGAGAGGCCTAAAGACCGAAAAGAAGTATGGGTAGGTCCAAACGTCCCTTTCTTTTCGGTTTTGGTATTGATTTTCATGCAAAGTATGGCATGTTATTATATATAATATTCATCGAAACATTTCAACCAATCCGAGCGCGCGTAAGATACAATGACGTCATTTATGCATGTGTACTGTAATCACACACGGTTCCCGACCAATCAGAGCGCGCGTAGTATTTTTTATTCGACATCCCGCCGATCTTTTTTGGGCCGGAAGAAACTCCAAAACTGCACAGTAAAATCTTTCAAAATTTTACAATGTTTTTGTGAGCTACAGTAATTGACCTATATGAAAAAATGACACAGACAGATAAATTTTTTGTAAAATCAATATTTTGTAATATTTCAGCTGGATTCTGCATGTATGTATGAAAGCCAAAGAATGCGTATTTCGTAAAAATGATTTTTTTAAAGCAATCACCGTGGAAATCGTGCGTTGTTATTAATTTTATTGGAAAAATGACCTTCGTTAAAGCTGCATGGCGTGGCAGTTTCTATGGTAACCTTTCGAGCCATCATTTTTCTATCAAAGCGTTTTCGTGACTTAATTATGATCTGTAATATGATTGGCTCAATGGTTGTCAAACTACACATTGTATTAGCTGTAATATGTTTTTTCCTATGAGCCTTAATTCTTCCTGTTCGTCCTCAGCAGGGGGTAAAATAATTGGTATATTACGCGCTCTCTGATTGGTCGAGAACTGTGTGTGATTACAGTACGAACAACATTTCAATCAAATTGCGAATGAACACAGTAAAGGCCCTACCAATGACGGAAAACGTTTCCATGACAAATAGAATTTCCACGTCTACAGCAGCAAATCTCATGTGACAATTGTGACATGAAATTTGGTCAAATTTTCTCACACACGTGCAAAAACAAATATCAAAGAAAATTTGCCATACAACGAGTTGCATGCAAGACAAGTTGCACTGTGAATTCCTTCGATGCTGACAACTCGCAACTATTAATTATTTTTTAGTTAATTCGCCTTTCTTTTACCTAAAACATTTATTTACCTTTTATCGAGTGTATAATTGAAATAGGTTTCAAAGCTTTCAACAATGTTGACTTGTCCATTTTCAAAACTGTTTAATTACAGATGTCAGTGTTGGAAACGAATAGTGGCAAGGTTCGATAAAAATATGATTTCTTCCATACTTTTTTCTTACATAGGCTACGATGTAATATAAAACGTGGTGTATTATTAGGGACAGAATTTGAAAACGGAGATACATACTCTGACCCGGCAATTTCGGCGAAAAATAATACTGTTAGATAGGTCAACTTGTACATGTACTGCTTCTCGTGACAAAGGCATAAACTCTAATACAAAGAAACAGAGCTTATTTCCATGCATCTTCTCCTAACAATGACCTGACCGTGTTTCGGCAAAATTCATTGAATTTTTGAGTACTTAGCAAGAAAAATTTCTAAGCCATTATTTATACGAAGCCAACATGAAGTAGGGTAATTTTTTGCTATGTGTTAGGAAAGCTTTTTACTGGACAAGAAATTAATTCAATTTATAGTTGAGACCAAAGGATATAGGTTTTCTTGGGACATTGGTTTGCGTGATATGTTTTGAGGGCTCGCTCAAATTTAATGTTCGCAAAAAAAATCAGTCTGGTAGTCGGCACGATCAAAATATTAAAAAAAAGTTATTGCTGAATGTAATTTTAGAACCTGAGGGCCAAGTTAACGGAGAAGTTTTCTAGTTAGTCTCCAGCCTTTTTTGTTTCTTATTATTAATTGCCAAGATGAGATGGATGCACTGAAAGAATGCAAATTTCTTATTATTTAAAGGACTGATGCTGCTGAGAAAGAAGACTCAGAAATTGAATTTCTCTTGCTGGGATCAGTCAGAGTCATGGTGAAGTTCTCATTCAGAGTTTGTATTATCTATTAGGACAGCGGGATCCTCGGGAAAATCCAACAAAATTTCACTTTTTTCCGGCAAACATTCGAGGCCCTATTTTTTTTCACGAGAAGTTGTAAAAGTTGATCTAACCGCTGAAATGCCTTCAAACAGAGTATCGCAGTTTTCTAAAAAAAAGGTCAAATTCTGCTTCTCCAAAAATATAACACATTTTCTAGCCAGAAAAAGGGGGAAAGATTTTGTTGGACTTTCTTGATCGATAATGCAAACTCTAAAACTAAATGACAACTTTATCGTGACACAGACTGATTTTATCAACAGAAAATGATTATCCTTGAATTTATAAATTACCGTTTGTCAGGTCATTTTGTCAGAAACAAAATCTACAAAGCAATTAAACCGCAGAAATAAAACAAATAATTACTTTTTCAAATGTTTTTTTTTCTTCTATGTACAGTAAGATCTCGATAAAGCGAACCTCGATATAACGCTATCTCCGATAAAAGAACCACTTGAGCACCGTCAAGCAGTAGATGCATGTATAGACTTTAACCTCGATATATATAACGTTATCTCCGATCAAGAGAAAATTCTTGCTCCAATATAACGAACCATTTTTAGTTTACCAAACTTTCATACAGAAGATGTACGGAATTTAACCCGATATAACGAACCTGAACATAACGAGCAAAATTTCCAAGCTCCTTAGCACTTCGTTAAAATCGAGGTTTCACTGTTTAAAACAAACTTGACTTCCCTTCGCTGTACGTGGAATAACTTGATTAATGTTTGCTTGGTAATTATCGCGCTACAGTTTTCTTTCACAAGTCCCCTATAGCCATGTTTTGTTTCCGATACCAAACTGCGACGATGAGACTAAACATGTTATGTTTAATGACTATTTTCTACCAGCATAAGAAATTATCACAGGTCTGTTAGTGTGCGCCGTTTAAAAAGTCGCTAAACCTAATGTCGTTTCCATGCATGCTGTACGAAAACTACGAACGTCAGTTTAAATAGCTGCTTACGTTTTACATATATTGTATGAATATAGGTGTTTAAGTCCTAGTCATTTGAGAGCTCAGTGAGTCGACTGCAAATATTTTGAAAAGTTCTGTTCAAACTGAGAATTTTATAAAAAGGTTTATGAAAAGTTCTGTTCAAACTGAAAAAAAAACCCGTATAACCGGGTTTTATGGTAGTCCAATCAAAAATGGAGTCAAAACATTAATTTCAGTGAGTATAAAGTACGCTTGGCAGAAAATAACATGAAATTGGAATTATTTAATCTACATAGCTTACATTGATGAAATGAAGGGGGAAGATACCTTTTCGCCTTTTGAGTATCTTTCCCTTTGATATCACTAACTATGATTACATGTGGAAAGCTAAGACTGATATACTGATACAAAGCTTTCTATTAAAAAGTGTATTAATGGAAAAACAATATCGTGGTGTTTGAAAAGAAAATGTCAGTACCGTTCAGTCGGTATACGTACAAACGACAAATTATTAAATATGCTGCAATCTTTGGTTCCATCAGCAAAACCAAGATAACAACTGCATACATTTCTAATTAACGCAGAATATCTCACTCTGTATTCAATTGCTTCGCTCGAGGCACTTAAATATTTTCCTTGAGATAATTCAACTTTCTAATTGTGCGGGACCATGAGCTGAAGTTTACGGCACAATTTGACTTTCTTCGAAAACATCTGTACAAACTGATGTCTTTAACTTTGAAGTGATAAATTCGAGTTATTTACTATCAACCAAAAACTGTTCAAATGTTCACTTTTATTGGTTGGATTAAATTGAATTCAAATTGTCTCAAACAGAACGGATGCCTCGTCTATTATATTTTTTTCTGAGTACGGTTCGTTTTCGTTAGAAAACAGCTTTGCATTTATTATGATAAAAAAACAGTAATTACAAGCTTGAAGAAGACTTTTATGAAGAATTCCGTATTCAAATAGCGTCGGGTTAACTGACTAGGACGTGGAATCGTAATAATAGAATCAAAATGGTATGCAAATATATGAGAAAATAACTCGAAAAACAATAACAAATCCAGTATAGCTATAGCAATGCAAATGTTCATCAAATATGACCAAATTAAACGGACTTGTTTACTGCAAGCAAAACGAGTTTCCTTTCGTTTGACACAGTATTTGAAAATCAAATTTTCATATTTGAACAAGACGGAAGCTGACATTTTTTGACTTCTTTTTCAGACAAAGATAATCAAATTCTACGAAAAATAAAAGAATAAGGAATAAACGCATAATGAGTTAGAGCTAAAAACACTTATTTTTCTTACCGATGACAGCCCTTCTTTGGTATGTCCACCTTCATGAAGTCCAATAGTTGGAAAGTTGACACTTCGCAAGGATTGAGAAAGTAGCGCTGTAACTTTCGTTATTTCAACAAATATCACTCCATCAATGACCAAACTTGAGTTGCTCATAAGATCATTGATAAAATTCAAAGGTATTTTAGGACCAGGCGATAATATAAGATGTTGCTCCGTGAACTTGATAGTCCAATTTCCGCTTGAGTTTTGTCTGGACTTCACATATTTCGTGGCTATAAGTCTATTGGCTTCTTCTAAGATAGTGTCATTTCTGTGTTTCTCATTACTGACGATCACAAGAACATTAAACACTCTTCCAATTTGCTGTGTTTTACCTTTGCCGATAATGCTCATCGCGAATGTCATCGACAACATTACATTGACAAATTTCATGGTTTCTGAAATCTCTACTCCATGCACACACCGTTTCTTTACTTCTAGAAAAAAATCTAACATATGCTTGACTCCCAGAGAAGTACGGAGTTGCCCATCGCGGGGTCCCCAGGCAATGAAATTTTTTACCAATAATTAAAATTCACCCCAAATATCGATGCTCATTGGTCCTTTTATTGACAGAGAAGTACAAGAATAGCGCAACAATATAAATGTCAACTAATTTTATTAACGCGTACCTCATAACCAGAACTGTCCAAAAAACGTTTCATGTCGGAATTTTAAAAGGTTATTTCTGAAAGCACAATGTCATATAAAACTGTTCATTACGAAATACCTCGAGGCGAATAATAGCTTTGACGATATGTACATCCAATTTTTTCCACTCGAAATTTTATTGGGTTGTATTTCAAAAGATGCCATTAATCAAAGATGTGACCATATCGATGGTACACGTACGCAGGTGGTGCGAAAGTCTCCCGATAATTATTCGCTTAGTTTTATTTTAATTAAGATTGTCTTCATCGCACAGTCTCAAATTAGAAGCTTGCCGCCTATCCTGTGTTTTATTTGCTTACGCCAAGGATATTTAATAAAAACGTATATTTTTCAGGTTTCCCTGATTGATTATACGAATTTAGGACATTTGAATATCATATGCCAAAGCACCTGACAACCTTTTAGAAATAGCTGTATATCAGTTTGATGTCGCACTATCTCTGTGACGTAAGATATCATTAAAATTATCATTCGCTTATTTTTTAAAAAAAAGAACTTAATTAACCATTTGTTTGTTTGAGACGTCTTTTTTACTTAACTCGTTAAGGTAATTTGAAAGCTACGGTGTAATTGTGCAATCTCAGTACATTCACACAAAACTACTGATTCCCAAAGAAACAGAAGGCGATAGAAAACCGTGTCAATCCTAAAGAATATTAGTTAAACTATTTTGCCACCTTATTCGTGGCTATGCAAATGTTTAAACACCTTGTTTGTCGTTTGCGTATTTGACGTGCTTGACTGAATCGCAAAAACACTTAAGCTTACCTGAACCGACTTTCCTGATTGTTGATACATGCAGCTCAAAAGATATCTTCAAAATCTGTCTTTTTTTTCTTTTGAAGTGGGTTTAATTGTCTTTTGTTTGCGTTTTTAATGATTAAATCGACATGAGTCTAACTAATGTCAGCTGTATCGACCAACGGGTAGTTGTGAACATGACCGATGAGCTCAAGCATTTGCAAAGTGAGTAAAATATCATATTTTCAAAAGTAAATAAAATATCGGTAGGCTGTGCATGATATCTGATATTGTTGCTTCACTAAAAACTAGAAACAAAATTAAAAATAGGCAACCTAGGATTGCATGTGGAAACCGCGTTGTCATTGTCAGTAAAACCAAATGATCAGCTAATAGTGAAGTGAACCAAATTGAACCAAATCATCTAATAGCTAGTGAAGTGAACCAAATCATCTAATAGTGAAGTGAACCAAATCATCTAATAGTGAAGTGAATATAGTCCAAAAACATGAAATGCATAAATAAATATACACGGGGTGTAGCGTTGATTTCTCGATCGCGAATTGCAAGATATGTTTTAGTTCATTAGCCCTTGCACGATTTTCTTTTTTAATTCACCCAGGGTTGATATTTCTCAACAAAAATCTATTAAAACTATAACAAGTGCCTGTGTTCTTTTCAAGGACGGGTATAAGTTTATCTTTTCCTAAAATATTACTTTAGTTGTTCTCTTTCCCTGGTCAAATAATACACGAGAAATTTGCATATAAGTACCACGACAGTTGAATCAACGGTAATTTTACTTGTAAACACGAACGCGTCCACGATTCCCGCCCCGATCATGCGCAGTGCGTTTTTTACCCGTGTCTAGTGGATATGCTTTCATAAACGGTACCCACAAAATTAAAACAAACAAACAAACAAAACAATGCAAGACTCTGAAACTCATCTAGCAATGGCGTTGCGAACAAGCCGGTTACATGAACCATTGTGTTATAGAGGTAAATACTCTATAACTGTGGAGGACTAGTAGACACAGTCAGTTTTGGGTCGATGTTCTGTCTTTATTGTTTGTAGAGCAATTATATAATTAATCATATCCATTTTGAAATCACTCACAAATTCTGCAATCTGATTGGTTAAAAAGTGTGCGATTTAAGCATTAATTGCACTATTTTGAATCATTAATAGCATCATTTTGTCTGCCAATCTCATAGCAGATTTGACCGCGTTGCTATGGAAATGTCACATTTACAACACTATTAAGAGACAATTTTATAGTTCCCGCTACGCGGTCGTGCAATTTTGTAATCACTCTTGTGATTTCAGCCCAAATTGCACTCCACTCAGTTCTATTACCATTATTAATTGAACTGTTGGACTTACAGAACCAGTAGAACTAGAATGAATTTTCCCTAAGACAGCACGGCTTTTAGTAGGCGTTCCTTACTCGGCTCGTTATCTATACTCCAGGTCCACCTAATCTAGCGCACTGTTTTTCCGATCGTCTTGATCTACTGGGCGAGTGTGTGTTCTTACAAAGGTAATTCTATTTATACTGCTTAGTAAACATGTTGTTACACGCCATAATTCAAGGTAACTCAAGGTCAGTCACTATATATAAACGTAATACATACGACTAACTCATGATGAAACGGCATGTTAAGACCTATTGAAAATCAATTACTGACTAATAAAATATAGGTGTTTTTAACACTGATCAAAATATCAATGAAATTGCATCGCGCGCAAAATTATTGCCAGAAAACAGTTGGTGAAACGCTTAATTTTCAGCCTTGTGATGTGTTCACTCCTGCATGCAAAGGTTCGTGCAACTTGTTTCACTTTTGCCAGACAAGTCCCAGAAAGAAATGCATCGATATGTGGGGTGGCATGGTTGGCCGACCGGCCGGTTAGAGCGCTGGCCTTTCACCGCTGTGGTCCGGGTTCGAGTCCCACCTCGAGCCGAGCGCCTGGATCATATGTGTACTGAGTTTGTTTGACTGTGTTGTTCTCTACCATACCACGAGGGTTTGTTTGTTTTTTCTCCGGGTTCTCATGTTTTTCCTCACTCAACAAAAATCAGCATGTGAGTAGAGTGATTATTTGCAAAATACTTAATGTAGAGGTATCTAGTGTGTGTGTGTGTATCCCCCAATCAGTGCGCGAGCTCTAGAAGACTTGAACATAAATGAACAGTTTTTTTTGTAACATCGCCGATGTTAGACATTACTCAGGCTACATGTAAGGTAGCTCGAGTTTAGGCTTTCAGTTTCGTCAATCTATCAATCTATCAATCAATCAATCAATCAATCTATCTATCTATCTATCTATCTATCTATCTATCTATCTATCTATCTATCTATCTATCACGTGGCAAATTGGAAATTTACCCAGAAGTCTTTGGGCATTGCTATCATGAAACCGAGGCCTAGCACGAGGCGAACGACTGATCAAAGTCAGCTTTGCATTGACAAGCTAAGAAACGAGACGTAGACGTGGACGAGGGAAGGAATTTTGGTTTTTCTTGCTTCGAAGATGTTGGGGACAATTTCCTCCTGAGCCGCTCAAAAAACATACAAATGCACACGCCGTTCAGCGCTGTATTGTACGTTAAGGTACGGTAATACGAGCAACAAAACCACTCAACTTGTCTCGCAACATTGCTGCGAAGCGAGTTGAAGAGCGATGCTGCCCGTTTTACCACCCGAAAACAAACTTGTCTCGCAACAAAATAGTTTGTTGCAGGTTGAGAAATTTTGTTGCGGAAAGTAGAAGGTCGTTCTACTTCTTGCAACAAAATTTTAAAGTGTTGCTCGTATTACCACCTCGGCTCAACTTGTGTTGCAGCAAATGATTTTAGGGGCCAATGAGAATACAGGATTCTCTCAACCTGCAACAATAATTTTGTTGCGAGACAAGTTTGTTCTCGGGTGGTAAAACGGGCAGCATCGCTCTTCAACTCGCTTCGCAGCAATGTTGCGAGACAAGTTGAGTGATTTTGTTGCTCGTATTACCGTACCTTTAGTATAAACGAATTATTATCGAAGTGTCGGGAAATACGACACCATTTTTTACTCGTGGATTGCAAATCCACGAGTTATAGTGGGGGCTCGAATATGCAAATGAGTCACTCACTCACTCACTCGCACATTGTTAAATTATGTTACTGCGCATGCTTGACGTGATTGACGGCAGACCGAAAGTAACGTGGGCTCTGGGTAAGAAATTGAAAGAAATTTCATTCCGGGACTACTGTGTTATTCAAATATGCCTCGATGTTAAGACTTCATGTGAAACTTGCTTTTGAATAACGATGTAAACAATGTCTGTATTTAATTGTGGTGATGATATTTGCTTTTATATGCTTTTATAAATCCATGCATAGTCACCATAGTGTCGCAATAAATATATTTAACAAATAGATTCCATTTTTCCGTGCGTCTTTACTCTAATCGATGCACAGATGACGTCAAAATGTGGTGAGAACAACAGTCACGCCACTCGACTTCGTCTCGTGGCGTACTTTTTTTGTTCTCACCACATTTTGACGTCATCTGTGCATCGATTAGAGTAAAGACGCACGGAAAAATGGAATCTATTTGTTAAATATATTTATTGCGACACTATGGTGACTATGCATGGATTCATTCCGTTACATACGACCGAGGTTGTGGGCTTGCAATCTGGAAATTTTGGCATGTAGGCATGTAGAGTCAACGTGATGATTTGTGACGTCATCGAATTATGCTTGGAATGATCGGAATTTATGGTCAGCGGTGAATCACTTAAAACTACCTTGGTACTTCATTCACCATCAATGATTGTATTGTATTGTATCGTTTTGTATTCTATTGTATTGTAGCTTATTACTCGTGCCCAGGCCTTAAGGCCGCGAACTAAAAATGTTTTTTTTTCCTCTGTTGGTCGCCAGAAGAGGCTATTCTTGCGCAATTGGTCACGTGTTAAAGCTCCTGATTGGTTAAGAGCGTAAGAAACAATGCCCTTCATTCATCACCTTTGAGCGAGTGCGAACTCTTCGAAGGTCTTCGAAGTGAACGCCAGTCAGGAACTTTAGGGATGCAAGATGGCGGACAGCCCAAAAAATAGCTTTCAGAAACAGGCTTTTCCAGCAGTGAGACAATAGAAAATGGAGCTTTTAACTCGAGATATACCTAGACACTTATAAGAGCTTCAGAATGGGCTGTTATTTTGAGCTTGATCTCCAATACTTTGACCAAATATCAAACTCTAAATGGAGTACTTGAGAGGAGGCCCTCGCGATAAAGACTATTTCCTATGAGCTGGGAATCTACGAATTTCTCATCCTACATGTTGCTAAATTAAACAAACATACATAGAAGTAAGTCAATTATATTCCTCATTCAAGCATTCAAGAGATCTTGAGAGGTTTCTTGTACTGAATTTTAAGACCAGACCGTTGCATGGAACGCCGGCTAGGTTCCATTGACCTTGTTGGTCACGTAACGTCTTAAAACATCCGAAACATGAACGAAAAAATACACGATTTGTTATTGTGTCAAAAACGCCGTTGTAGAAGTCTTTACAGCAAACAATTGAGATACATAGTGAAATAAAAAGTTGAATAAACTGGTATGTTCGCAGGTAATATTTTTGCATGTCGGAGATATATAATACCCATGCATGATAATAGAAGGACAAAGGCAAACACTAATAGCTGCTGACAGACAAATTGACTAATCAGATATTCTTTAGTTTAAGTTAGCCGATTCAAAAAGGGTCTTTATGTTACGGTTAACTATTTCCCGGAATGGTGAAGAATGCGTGAAACGGCTCGGGGAAGAGTACGAACGGGGCCGGTCATTGGAGCCTCTCCTAAAAGGGGCTCCCGGGGCACGAGTGTTACTAAGAGGAGACTGGGTCAAGTAAAATCTTTTCCGTCCTTTCTTCTGCAGTTTTTCAACCTGAATGATTCAGATCGCGAGATTAGTATCAAGTGTTGTAAAATCAAAAATTGCAAGTCAGCGATCATGCAAATACCACAAATGTTGAGATGTTTGGGATCAACACAGTACGAATTCATTTATGTTCTGCAATTTTCAAAATCATCTCATGAGCGCACCCTCGGGAACCCCGCAGGCATGCTGTCGCTCGTTTCTCACTTCCAGGATTTAAAAACGTTGTCTGATAGAACGTAGCTTGTATGGAAACTAAAGTTTATTTTATAGTTAGTGTGATGCCACTAGGCTTTACTAACTCAATAAAGATGATGATGATGATGATGATGATGATGATGTTTTCTCTTGTTTCTGATTGGTCGACCTGATCGGGTCGACTATATATAATATATATATTTCGAGATAATTTTTCTGGAACTGAGCGGACATTACAAAAAGTCCATTGTATCATTTACCATTTGGCTTCAATTATATAGGATGAAGAAACACTACAATTACAGCACATCCCACAAAACGATATTTGATTTAATTTGGCTTCCATATCAAAATGATCAACATTGATCGCAATTAATTAAAGCACTCGAAATACCTACCAAATGACCAGTATGATCTTTTAAAATATATTATACCTCAGTCCACATTTCCATCGTGAATTTCTTCGTTATTTCGATTTTTAATTTCGATTGACGGAAGACAAACCGACAAACTGCAGCACAGTCAGCTCGTCTCTTTGAAAATTGCCGAAATTCATTATATGATGTTCCAACAGGTGACTATTAAAAACTATTGGTTATAATTATACTGACGATTGGAAATATATATTTTGTCTTTCGCGGTTATAAAACAAGAGGCTAAAGGATCTAGTAATTACTTTCCGAAGGAGAATGCAATAAACTGTTTCTAATAAAAAGATTCTTCATTCTGATTGGTTAAGAGCAGTGCAAAATTATTCATTAACAACTGAAGCCGTCTGTGTGAGCCTCTGTTAGCAGGGAAAGCCGAACTGAGAAAGAAGCTATAAATTTGAAACTGCGATACAAAGTACATAAAATCATAATCTACTTTTTTAAATATAAATGAACCTGATTGATCCTGATTCCGTTGGGTTAAAGTGTGTTCTGACATGAAACAGAAAAAAAATATTTTTAATTTGTGACGAGTAGGAGAAATAGCTGATATTTTTCAAAATCACCCTTTTAGTTCTATGAAATTAACAAAAAGCGAGTAGAAGGCAATTTTTTGGTAGAAAAAAGCCTTTCAAAGAGAAAAAAAAATTCACGTCCCCGGGTGGGCTTGAACCACCAACCTTTCGGTTAACAGCCGAACGCGCTAACCGATTGCGCCACGGAGACTTCTATGATTACGTGAGGTTCTTTTTAGTTATTTAAATCAGTTTAAGTATTGCATCAGTTTCAATTCTATATCCAATGATTATCATTCCATTTGAGATACTAACAGATACTTATTCTGGGACGAAAATCAACCCACATATCGTTCAAACACACTTTCATTGTCAGAGGATCCTGCAGATTGTTAAAATTTTGATTAAAATTAGTCACGTGAAAGTTATCAGCTGACCACAAGAGTTACAGGCTCAGTTCCAAGATGGCGGCGACAACGAAAAGCAAAGAAGGAGTAATTCCTCCTGAAGAGAGTGATTTACTACGAATAACCCCTCTGTGAGTGTAGCTTCCTAGTTCTTTTACACGAGAGAAGTATTCTTGGTTATAATTTCCATAAAAAATTCACTAGAATTCTTGTTTTTGAGAAAAAGTGTACTTCATGTGTTCGTACATGTGCACGCTTGCTTGCCATGTGAGTACAATGTCAGTTGATATCTTTTGTTGTTTCGTAGTGGTTCTGGACAAGAAGTCGGAAGATCCTGTCATTTTCTGGAGTTTAAAGGGAAAAAAGTTCTTGTAAGTAAATTTTGCATGAATTCAAACCTAGTGTCAAGTTGAAATACTTTCTAGCAGGCATGATTCCAGCTCACAGCTATGTATCCATTCAGATAACCATATTATCAGAATTTACTATGATAATTACTTCCTGCCTTTCATTTATATTTAAGGTTGTAATACATAAATTTTATTTATTGAGGGTAACGTGGCATTTTCAATTTAGTGGAAAATTGTTAGTTTTGATTACCCAGTGGCTTATACACTGGTCTGGGTTCTAATTCTTATATATCCATCTCCAAAACAGGGCTAGTGTAGTATATGGAGAAATGGGGCCCCTCTTAATATAAATAGTATGCTATTCTTATCCAAGAAGACATGAAAGTCTATAGGTGGCACTGGCCTTTCACTGCTGTAGTCCGGGTTTGAATCCTAGCTCAAGCACTCAGATCATAATGTGAATTGAGTTTGTTTGATGTGTTGTTCTTTCCCATGCCATGAGGGTTTTTCTCTGGGTTTTCCGGTTTTTCCTCCCTCACCAAAAATCAACATGTGAGTTGAGCAATGTTTGCAAAATAATTAAATGTAGAGGTAGTGAGCTCTTAGCTACAAAACTTAGCCTCTATAAACAAATGCAATTCTTTGCAAATTACAAACTGGAAAGCACCTTCTCCTCCATTACTTATGATGTGTTAATTCAGGTAGGAATCAAACGTAGACCTCCAGTACCAAAGACTGACATTCAACAAAGTTAGCAAGCCAGGGGATTGTTAAATATTAATAATACATGTAATGATAAATATTTTTAAGGACCACAGGTTTGTCAGGTTTTTTACTGCTAAGTGCTATTAAATCTCTTTAAATCAAGTTAATTATTGTTATTCTTATTATTATTGGTGTTTTCTCAACAGCTTGACTGTGGTATTCACCCTGGAATGACAGGAGTTGAATCCTTGCCCTTTCTTGATGAAATCGATACAGCTGAGATTGATCTTCTACTGATTAGTCAGTAAGTTACCAACACATCCCAACAACTTTTGAGAGCAGTTTTCATATGAGTGTGAACTTAACTGTGCTGTGCCAGGACCATGATAGGGCCATCAAGTCTATAAAAACATTTGACATTTGTGCCATAACTGTGCTCTCAGGGGCAGATTTAGGGGAGGGGTGCGCACCCCCTCCTGAGAGATGACTTTGAGGCCTTTTTTCTCAATGTTTTTCCAAAATATCCTCTCTGCAGTTTCCAATTTATATGATGGTGCACCCCCTCCTGAAGATAATCCTGGATCCACCCCTGGCTCTGCCATGAAGGTGTCATTTTCACATTCATAGAGCAGTTTTTGTATGAGTGTGAAATGGACCGCGCCTTGCCGTGACCGTGTCAGTGCTGTCTTGTCCATCAAAACATTCGAAATTCCTGCTGTAACCGTGCTGTGACCATGCGGTGCCATTTTCACAGTCATACAAAATCTACTCTATCAAAACCACTCTATACTTAAGATCTCGAAATATTAAGCAGCAGTGGGCATAATGCAAGGCAATGATGTAGCATCAATTCTGTTTTGTCACATGCACATAGAGCACATAGAGCAGATTTTATATGACTGTGAAAAAGTCTCAGGATCCATGAGGCCATTTTCACAGCATAATTTTTATCGTTCTCATGTGGACAGGCAAAAATGAGGAAAAAGCAATCATGTGGATGGAGAACTTTTTAGTTGTTTACATTTAGTGTAAATGAACAGGACCTGAACAGGGCCAGTGAGCCATAGCAAGTCACATGCCTCTTTTTGTGGTCAACCAGAACTTTAAATATACATTATAGCTATTTCCAAAAAGGTTGATGGGGCAAATGGCGATTGGTGATTGGTGATTGCATGACCGAAAGGAAATGTGGTCACGCTATTAGACTGCTATCCAGTGGAAGATATGAATCGCCTATCGACCACTTTGTCCAATAAGGTCTTTACTGCATGGTCCTGGCATTGATTGGTATTTAAATATACGTTAAAAACCAAGTGCGAGGTCTTCCATTGAAATTCAAGACCGAGGGCCGAATTTCAATGGAAGACCGAGCACGTGGTTTTTAAGTTGTTTAAAAACTAACCAAACCCTATTTTTATTGTTTCAATGCAAAAATTCTGAAAATAAGAACTCAAATCATCGGATTTGAGTTATAGTATCAAATCCGAGTTATATCGAGTAATTTATATTTGCATGAAATTAACGTCGAACAATAGCTAAAATACAATACAATACAATATGTTTATTAGTAATTCCCAGAGGGGATTTTGAATACTAATTTACAAAATGTGTGTTGAGATAAAGCTTCTTAAAATTCCATCATGGTCAACGATTTACCGGATAGCATAGTGGTAAGTGAATGGACTAAGATTCAACGGGTTGAGGGTTCGAGGCTCGGTAGGGTCGATGCATAAGATATCATTTGTGATTTTTTTAAGATCAGAATAGTCAATTCCTTAAATTTTAAGACTTTCTGACTTCTAGTGTGTGTCTAAAATCTCAAATACAGTGCATTGAAGGTAAAACTTCTCAAATGTGTGTAATGTGTGTATGGCATGACTAGTAACTTGGTAAACCTGATGCAGGTCTTGAATTCAAAATTCAAAACCTGTCCCAGGTCCATAAGAACCTAATGCAGGTCTTGAATTCAAAATTCAAAACCTGTCCCAGGTCTTCCCCCGAAATTCAAAACCTACATTAAACAATGGAAATAGGGTGTGGTTAGTTTATAATTAATGAAAATGAAGCAATTCTTGTTACCCCAAATTTCCTTTGGTGCAGTCACCAATCACCAATTGCCATTCGCCATTCGCCCATCAACCTTTTTTGAAATAGCTATATACACTGTAGCAGGACATTCTTGATGTGTAGGTTTTATCAATTTATATAATTATTCTTACAGTTTTCATTTGGATCATTGTGGTGCCCTTCCATGGCTCCTTGAAAAGGTACAAACAATGTTTATCAACACCTGTACAGTACTCTATCCCTGGGAAGGGTGAGTTGCATGGGAGGAGAGTGTACTTGATTAGAAGGAGTAAAATTATGTGAATAAATTAAACCTAAAGAATTATTCGCTGAATTAGATATTTTACTAATTGTTTTCACTGTATTTGACAGACAACATTCAAAGGAAGAGTCTTTATGACCCATGCTACTAAAGCTATTTACAGGTCAGTTAATTGCAAATCTGTTAATCAAGGTTGGTTATTGGATGGTGAATAGTTTGTAATACTCCAAGACAGCTTTTTGGAGAAAAAACAGAACTCAAGACTCATGAAATTTGACTGAAATTTTGCAAGACCCTACAGTATTTTTTTATATTTTCAGGGGAGACTATTCAACACCCTATCAGAGAAGTAGAGACTATCTTTCTTTCAGAAATACAAAATCCCCTGCAATAGTCAAGCCACATTGAAACAATCATTGAAACAAATCTGCCTATAGCAACATGAGATACATGTATTCTACAGATTCAAGATTCTTTTATTATGCCTGTTTTATATACAATTGATATTAATGTTAAAATATTTATAATTTGACATATTTCAAGGCAAGACTAATTGCAACAGATAACTGATATATTCAACTACAAACTTACGTGACTGTGTAAAATTTCATTTCAGATGGCTTCTTTCAGATTATGTTAAAGTTAGGTGAGTATGTGAATTATACAATTATTATAATTTTACTTTTCTTTTTGGTACTTTATGTTCATTGAGAATAGGGACCTTAAGTAATGAAAACATGGATGGCACAGGCATTTTCTATTTTTATTATGTGTGTGCATGGTCCATCATCTCCAAGGTTCCTAGAGGCAAGCAGACCCTAGTCGACATTGCTAAAAGGACAACAACCTTGAAGTTGACATTGCTTCTATGGAAAAGAGTGTCTTCGTGCTTTAGATCCCATGAGCTGTAATTAAAGTTGCTAATAAAGACACTTGAAATTTCTTTGTAAACAGTAACATTGCTGTAGAGGACATGTTGTATTCAGAGTCTGACTTGGAAAAAAGTATGGATAAGATAGAAACCATTCATTTTCATCAGGTAATAGTTGCTATGTCATGTGAGTAGTTTGCATTTTATTAACTGGTTTGTATTAGTTTATATTTGTTATTACTTTTTGCATGGAGTAAAAGAGCTATCAATACCAACATTGCTACATTAAAGAGCAAAAAATTGATTGTTGACAAAGTTTGCTCTTATAGAGGGATTTCACGGCAGCCATGTTTGTTGTCAAAATAATAGTACAGTAAGAGCTTTTTTCCCAAGAGAAATGAAATCTTTTCTGATTCAAAAACTTTCTATAATTGTATTTGCCCACAATTGTATTTTGCCCTCTATTAAGCACCTCATCTTTCAACACCCAATACAATGTTTTCAAAGTTTCCTGCTGTATTGCATTATTTTGACTCTGATCAAAAAGTCCTTACAGTGTGGAATGATGAAATTTATTAATGCTAAATAAATATTTTGATTTTTTCTTATATTTATTATAAAAAAAATGCATGTTACATACACATGGACAGTATCTGATAAATGTTATGTTATGTTTTTTGTTGCATGTAGGAAAAAGAAGTTGGTGGCATTAAGTTCTGGTGTTACCATGCTGGTCATGTTCTTGGGGCAGCCATGTTTATGATAGAAATTGCTGGAGTCAAGGTTTGTTCATATTACAGCGATTTTCAAAATAATGTGAACTCTGACCTTCAAACAGTCTGTTGGAATTTGGTTTTTACCAAAATTTTTACCAAAATTTGGTTTTTACCAAATGACATAATATGATCTTTAAACGACTTGTAAAAGCTAAATATGATTTTGGTATAAGTTAAATCTTCGTATTTTTAAATTTGATTGACGGAAGTGAATAACCAAATTCCAACTGACTTTTTCAATGCATGAGTTTGCATAATTTCGAAAATCGCTGTAAGACACACATAAACTACCATTATTCAAGTTTATCTAGATTTATGTGGATATAACCTTTGTATGTTAATTTTGTTACATATTATAAAATGCTGACTTCCATGTATACTATGTATACTGTAGATATTATACACTGGTGACTTCTCAAGACAAGAAGACAGACATTTGATGGCTGCAGAAATACCATCCATATCCCCTGATGTTCTTATTGTTGTAAGTATTCCATGGTAATGAAGCAGATGTCTCTTTATGCTGTGAAAGTGGACGGTCAATTGGCATGGCATTATCACAGTAGGAATTTCAAATGCCATAGCATAGTCCATTTCACCATTATCGTTTCACACTCATATGAAAACTGCTTTAGAGCAATCAGTGAAACTTCCCTAAAGTCCATGAAAAGTAAGGAGAATTTTGGGTTGAGAAGGTCAAACAAACCCTTCACCATGCAGACCTGTGCAATAAAATTCACAAATCTAAAGCATTCAACCTTGTTTATATCAATGGTCAGGAACAGAAATTGTTCTTAATTTATGTTGGGTAAAAACTCAGTAAAATAGCCGTGTATTTGTAATTTTGTCATCTGATTGAATAGCCAAAGAATAGCCAGTGAACTCTAGTAGGTGCATGTTGCTATCATAAAGTAGTATAAATTGTGTGATTAACAGGAATCCACCTATGGAACACACATCCATGAAAAACGTGAGGACAGAGAAAGTCGCTTTACAGGTAACAATCCTCATTGCTGAGGTGATCCCTTTTTGCTGATTTTTATTTGTTTGTTCTTATTTTTTGTAGATTATTTTTAATACTTAACCTTTCTCTACAGGAACTGTTAATGATATTGTCAATAGAGGTGGCCGCTGCTTGATTCCAGTTTTTGCTCTTGGCCGAGCTCAAGAATTACTTCTTATTCTTGGTACTACGTTATTAATTAAACTGTAAAATTGATGATATCTACAATAATTTATGGTCTTACTCTAGAGATATCCATGAAGGTCATTGTCTCACTGTGCATATACCTATGTCAATTAATGTTGTCAGCAAAAGCCAATGCGACTCACCCAAAAGGGAGTATGGGTAGAAATATTATTACTAAAGTTATAAAACTACACAAATTGGCCATATGACAACTCAAAATAGCTTACCTTGACCTTAAACACTACATGTAGTTAAAGATCTTGACTTGTTGATGTTAAAATCAATACTAAACCTGAAAAGATGATTTTTTACCTACTACCCATACTTCTTTTCAGCCTAGTCGCATGGGGTTGAGACCTCTCGTATGACAACCTTTTTTGAAATAGGTATATCAAGAATAAATGAAGTTATCTATCTAGTCAGTAATTCTTAAGAAAAAGGCCCCAGTAATCAATAATATCCAATCATATAATTGTTTTTTTTAATCTTTAGATGAGTACTGGCAGAATCACCCTGAGCTTCATGATATTCCTATTTATTATGCTTCACAACTTGCTAAAAAATGCATGTCAGGTAAACAATGGACCTGTGTTGAACTTTTTTCAGTACTTCCAACTCTGGGAGAACAAAACTCAAGGACTGGTGTACACCTTTGAGTGTACATCTATTGATCTTTAAATGCCTGGAGGAGGTTGCTAAACATAAAAAAGCAGACAGTGTGCAACGTGCTTCTTGACTGACTGCTTAACTGCTTAACTGACTGACCAACTAAGCATTGAAATACAATAGATTTTGCACACACTAAGTTATACTGATCTTAACTGTTCAAACCACTTTATTAACTTTGAGTTCCATTTTAGTGTTTCAGACGTATGTCAATGCAATGAATGATAAAATTAAAAAGCAGGTATGAATAAATAGATAAAAATCTTTAAATAAAGATACATGTCTGTCAAATGTTATATAACTGAACCTGTACAATGTACTTATTTTTCTGTTCTCTCATAGATTGCTGTTTCTAATCCATTTGTATTCAAACACATTTCAAACTTAAAGGTTAGAATAATATTTCCTGCCATTGTTATTTATAATAACTGCTATGATACACTTAGTTGCTATGGTAACCCTATTTGTTTCCATGGTGACCTTATGTTCTTATTTTAGAGTATTGATCAGTTTGATGACATTGGACCATCTGTTGTCATGGCAAGTCCAGGAATGATGCAGGTGGGTGTACATTGTTATGACAACCAGCATAGAGAACTTTTTTGTCATAATAATGGCCTTTTGGCAGGTCTTGTGTGACATTTTAAATTTTAATCCAACAAAAACAAAAACATAATAATTTATTTGAAAAGAACACACCAAAATTAGTAAAAGTTGAGATTTTGAAGCAGTTTTGATAAATAGCACCAAAGTTATCAGTGGCCGAAGTTGGTGCTTTTTCTATAGAAACGTTTGGTGGTGGCCAACAGCTTGCCCACCAATGAACGTTTCTATACAAATAAAGCAAACTTCAGCCACCCATAACTTTGGCACTATTCATCAAAACTACTTCAAAATCTCAACTTTTACTAATGTTGGTGTGTTCTTTTGAAATATTATATTTTTGTTTTTGTTGGATTAAAATTTAAAATGTCACGCAAATCCTGCCAAAAGGCCATTGTGAAAATGGTACAGACAGCTGCACAACAAGCTTTTTACAGGAAATTAAATGTTTTTATAGACACTATGGCACTGACATAGCTATAGCATGATGGACTGTCTCATACACACAGTCTTGTAGTAATATGTACTTACTGGCTGAGTGGGAGGGCCGGATGGGAAAGTATTTGGCACAAGGTCATGGCCTTGCTGCACTAGGTCCATACAGAATGACCGAGAGCCAATATTCACTGTCCAGCCCAGCCTAACTCAGTAAGCATTTTATCATATAATGGACTGTTTTTGATCATTTGTTTGTATTTTCGGACGTGTGCAGGAGTCCGGGTCTGTATGTGTTTTTCTGGACCACCTTTGAAAATCTGTATGTACCATAACACATGACTATTTTCAAAGGTTTTCTTAAGAGTGTGCACAAGGCCAATATGAGTCATATGATAATATCAATTATTAATTTACACTTTTTACCACCAGAGTGGTCTATCTCGTGAGTTGTTTGAGCAATGGTGTACAGACAGACGTAATGGTGTTATTATTGCTGGTTATTGTGTTGAGGGAACTCTTGCCAAGGTACAAACTGCTTACCACTGTTATTAAAAAGTCTATGAATGATATTATGGATGCCAGACGTTAGAACAAGATTGATTGACTACATAAGACTGAAGATTGGGTGGTATGGTTGGCCAAGTAGTGAGGGCACCAGCCTTTCACCGCTGTGGTCCGGGTTCGAGTCTCGGCTCGGACATTGGATCATACGTGAATTGAGTTTGTTTGATGTGTTGTTCTCTACCATGTCATAAGGATTTTTTCTCTGGGTTCTCCAGTTTATCCTACCCTCAGCAAAAATCATCATGTGAGTTGAGTGATTTATGAAAAATATTTAATGTAGAGGTAGTGAGTGTGAGTGCCAGCAGAAGAATAGCCACTATGTAGATCTGCTGTAGAAAATTATTCATTTATTTATTTTAAATTGACTACTATTAATTTGAAGGTGTTTAGTTTATAATAATTGTACATGTGTGTTGTTATTGACAGAACCTGATGGCTGAGCCTGAAGAAATCACCACAATGTCAGGGCAAAAAATCCAGAGAAAGTGTTCTGTTGGTAAGTTTAAATAATAAATTATATGGATTGTAATAATCTTGCAATCAAACCTCTAGGAGTGTGGCTTACTTGATTAGTGCATGACAGGTCCCAAGTTTGATCCCCAGTGACCTTACCCTTCTTTTAGAGGGGGGAGGGCCTGTACCTGCTTCTCCAGACAATATGACAGTGCTAGCATCATCATGTTCCTCCTGGCCATGGTGAGTTTACTGTAAAACATAAATGATGTATGTGATTTATTCCACAGATTACATCTCATTCTCAGCTCATACAGATTTTGAGCAAACCAGTGAATTTATTCGCATTTTGAAACCTCAGAATATTGTAAGTAAACTACAATAAGTACATGTATGTAGTTAGTCTATGCACGTGAGATTTTAAAAGTTTAGCTAACTATCTGTATTTGGTTTAGATTTTAGTTCATGGTGAGAAAAATGAGATGGGAAGACTAAAAGCTGCATTGATTAGAGAATATGAAGACAACCCTGTATGTAAAACATTGTTTTGTTTTTCTAACACTTCCTAGGTGGACTTCTACAAGGGTGGCAGAGATGGGGGAATAGCTATTTCCCAGGATACAATTGCCGGAGTGAGTCCTGTATTAGCCAAAGCCTCGGTGTCAGTGTATACTATTGTGTACTGACAATGATGATTGCCAATAAAGCTGTTTTAGTCACAACTAAACAATTATATATAATTTATATGATAAAAGAATATAAACATCTACTGTAATAAGAATGAGGCTTTTGCTAGTACAGGACTCACTCAACTGTATCTTGGGAAATGGCTTTGTATTAGTTATCTTTATTTTGCTCTAAAAGATCTAAGAAGCATGGTCTTGTGATCAGATATTATACTGAGGTTACACTGTATCATCCCTATCCATCATGGCATTTCTTACATTTCTACTTGTTCCATTGTCATCATTGTATGTAGGACTGGTTTACTTGCAGGCTGTTAACTGTTTTAATAATTGACGAGGTTCCCACAAAAATTGCTTCAGGGACTGTGATGATAATTTTCTCAAATGACAGACTTTCCAAAAATGATTTTTTTTTTCTCTTTCAAATTACTGATGCCTGGACACAAATTCACCTAGGCTGTTTTCATGTGGTGCCCTTCAAGTTTTTCATCATCATCATCTGTAATTCTGTAATTTATCTGTGATTAATCATCGTTAATTTTATGATACTCAACAGGATCTCAGTATAGTGGTACATAACCCACCAAATTGTCAAAGTGTAGAGCTTTATTTTAGAGGTGAAAAGATGGCCAAGGTAAAAAGTGTTGATTGTTATCAAAGTAGAACTTGCATCACAGTCGCTGCTTGTCTCTGTAATGCAAACAGGATCTATACTCCAGTTTCGAGTTCATTTTGCTCAGAGTTAGCCTCAATACCGCATAATATATTCTTTTGTGTTCAAGTCATTAACCCTTGGGAATAAATGGAATGTACACAAATGAACAAAGCAAATGCTATAGAATTCCTCTGGGGTTTGCTTGATTTCTTTGAATATCTCACATCTAATTGAAGCTAACACTGAGCAACACAGAACTCGAAACTGGAGTATTGAGAGAACTTGGAGCAGCTAGCACATTCATTTCACAGCATGGTCATGCATGGCAGAAATTTCAAATATTCTTGTAGACAACATGCATTGACATTGTCATTGCACTGTCCATTTACACTCTGCTCTATAATGATACATAATTATTATAAAAATTAGTAATTGTGTGTTGATATTTAAGGTCATGGGTCAAATGGCCAGAGAAAAAGCAGAGCATGGCAAACAACTGTCAGGAATTCTGATCAAAAGAGGTTTTAATTATCATCTTATTGCACCAGATGACCTTCAAAGTAAGTCTAAATACACTTACTAGCAATAGGCCTTATTCACTTGTCTCATTGTTTATGATTATAATGATGTGATGTGTCAAGACTTTTCTAATAAATAAAGGGAGAGAACAAACTAACAACAGGCTTGTAACAGGGTATATTTTCGTCTCACTGATCCCGGGTTTTTACGGAAATTTTGATCCCTGAGCAGATATTTTTAGAAATTTTTGATCCCTGATCCTTGGTGCAAAAAACTGAGCTGATCCCTGATCCTGACCCAATGTTCCTGATCCTCGAACCCACCCATTTGATCCCTGAGCCCTGGCCTCTGATCCCTGATCCTGGCCATAATTTGGAGCTTGATCCCTGATCCCATATACCATGTTACGAGCCTGTAACAAGCTCAAGTTGCATGTGATACCCTGTCCAGGAATCAAACCTGGACCACTGAGTTGACAGACCAGCACTCTCACTGCTTGGTCACCCTTGCTTCCCTTCTTTAATGTGTCACCTTTCCACTTGACTAACTAGAATTATCCCTCTTTTTGTACAGATTACACAGAACTTGCTACTAGTATATTAACACAGGTAATTGCTTAGCACATCCTTTAAACATCCTGGCTAGCTGTGTGTGTACTAAACAAGTAGAGGTGTCCACCTTACATGGGTGTAAAGTGGGAGGAATGAGAAAGCTCTCTTAGATTCATTACCAATATTTCTGCCAATACTTGAGCACTATTTTTCATTTAATTTTTCAGAAACAGTCTGTTGCATTCCATGGTTCGTTTCCTGTGCTGAAACTCTGCTTGGAAAATCTAGCTGGTCGGATAGAAGAGCTAACAGTGTATGGAAAGGACGCCGTTCGAGTATTTGGAGCTGTTACTGTTATACAAGACAAAGAGAGTGTTTTGATTGAAGTAAATATATTATTTAGTTTGCTTGATAGTGATACTAACTGACTGACTGACTGACTGACTGACTGACTAGTGACTGACTGACTAGTGACTGACTGACTGACTGACTAGTGACTGACTGACTAGTGACTGACTGACTGACTGACTGACTGACTGAATGTCTGGCTGACTGACTAGTGACTGACTGATTGACTGTCTGTCTGTCTGTCTGTCTGGTAATTTGATTGGCTAATCAAATAACTGGAATAGTGAAGTGCATACAATGCATTTGGCCTGCTTATTTACGGATAGGTTTACGGGACCGCAAGAACACCCGTACTGATATATTAATTGATCCAAAGACATGGGAAAGTATCGGGAGATTGAAGGCTAGTTATTAAGCCTTTTAGAAACAGGCCTAAACAAACTCACTTATTGTTGAATGGTTTAAATTAACTGATTAACTGATTACATTGTTTAGTGGACTGCCAACTCCGTAAATGACATGTACGCTGATGCTGTCTTGGCTGTTATTATGCAAGTAGAGTCCAACCCTATGGCAGCACAAGGTAAAAGCATGATCACTTAATTAGGAAGATTAGGACTTTTAAAGTTGGCTGTAACTTCGAAAAACAGCTTGCATTCTGTGCGCGCACTTCTATCCAAAGTTTATAGGTGAAATGTGCTTTTTTTTCAAGCAATACCACGATTTAGCGCGCGCATGTCTTTGATAATGTGATGTAAAAATGATGGGAGCCGTGGTGTAGCCGAGTGTGTCTCTTGATTTTTGAGTGCTCTTATAATGTCTTGTAATACTTGTACGAAATCTTTTTGGAGGAATTGGACGAGCGTGTCGCTGACTATTGATAAAAACACGGTAGCCAGCCAATCACTGAGTGCGCTTATTATTAACTGGATCCAAATACTTTATAAACTGTAATAAAAGGGCCACATGATGAAATTATACATTGTGCACGTGCGGTGAGCTCGTAGGACGGTGATCGTGAGTCGGATATTTTATCATTTTGCTCTTCCACTTAATCAGTCTTTTCTTATGGTTTATTTTTCTCTTATTGCAGCTGCTTCACAACTAAAGAAGATCGATGTCAACACATTTCATGAAAAGTAAGAGAGCTCTTGCTTCTGACAACTTCGATTTCCTCTCTCCTCTCCTCTCCTCTCCTCTCCTCTCCTCTCCTCTCCTCTCCTCTCCTCTCCTCTCCTCTCCTCTCCTCTCCTCTCCTCTCCTCTCCTCTCCTCTCCTCTCCTTCACTAACTGTAGCAAATATTTTTACAGACTTATAACTTTGCTATGTCGTACATATGGAGATGAAGAAGTAGTACTATCAGCCCTAGGGGATGAGATTATTGTACATTTTGATGGACACAAAGCTATTATCAACCTTGATACACTGGTAAATTTTTATAAACATCAGTTGTTGCCTTATTCGATTTACGCGCAGTGGACAAACTGTACCGCGCATGTCCAGAAAATTGGCGAGAAAATGACATACGCGTTCCGCTCTTCCAAAAGTATTTTACCAATTTGAATTCCCTTATACTTGGACTCCAAGACTTTCCAAAAGTTTTCAAATAATTATTCCCAAGGATTTGGCTGGAATTGCGTCCCGGAATGATACTAGAAATGTGTTTAAAGTTTCTTAGCGAGCGTGAAATGACCCAGAAAAACTCCAACAGGATTTGAATCCGTGACTTTACGAGTACCGATCAGAATAACCACTGAGCTTTCTAATGTTTATTTCTTCTTTTATTTATTCAACAGGACGTGGAATGTAGCGACGAAAGCCTGAACCATCATGTATCACATGTAGTAAAACGCCTTCACTCTGCGTTCACACCATGCTATGTATGAGAGACTGTGTCATAGCCTGCGACTGAGTAGTCGGCCGAAAGGGGCAGGGATGGGAAGAGAAGGAGAGGGGAAATATTAGGACATTCCATTTATTCCCTATCCTCTTATCCTTTTCCCTTCCATTCCTCCATTTCCCTCCCCCAGGGGTTGCAGGGTAATTACATCAGTCTGGTTTCTTTCCGTTTCCTCGATGACTTCAATTCCCTTTGGAATGAGGAAGACTCGGTCTCTTTTTTGTAAATAACGAGTGTAAAATAGCAAAGTTTTTAAACCACGAAAGAGGTTTATAAACCTCTATACCTCGTTTGAGTATTAGTCCAATCTCACTTCTTTTTGATAGGATTTTTTTATAAATGCTTGATTTGAAATGGAAAAGCATTGATTCAAGGAAACAGGTTTATAGACCTCTACTCAATGTTGCCTCATTTCTTGGATAGTAGCATCTCTGTATTTCAAACAAAGAGAACTGAGGTGGAAACTGAATAAGAGTACAAAGCGCCTTTTATACTTCTTCTATGACTGTGAAATGTGTTCTGCTCTACCAACCACAGTCCCGTTCCCAGGCCCTTTTCCCAAGCGAAGGGAAAAGGACCTGGGAACGAGGTTGTACCAACCACTCTCCGATCTCTAGTCGTAAATCACTACGATAAATTTGTCATCGAAGATAATGTTTTTCGTACAACTAAAACGTCGAAGATAAGTGTTTCCGTACAACTAAATGTACGGCTTCGGTCGTCGTTGTAGTGATCGGAAAAGTCGAACTCTGCCGATCAGACTCCGATCGCTATTCGTAGACTGTTCCGATTGCTATGGAAACCAGTCTAGAAACCTTTTTCGTCTTAATTTGTGACATCCAACATGCTGTTAATATATTTTATTACAGAAAGCTACTTACATAATGGGTTTTTGAAAATAAAACTAACTACTGCATAAAGCCTCGTTTTTAGTTAGAATCTCAAGCATGCAATAAAGATCAAACACGAAAAACCAATAACTGGGAACGAGGTTGAAAAAATCACGGTTCTATTGCTCGTTTTGTCCTTTGCCCCTCCCCCTCAGGTCACTTGCCCTCCCTCTCTCAGGGTACGAAATGTCGCCGGTTCGGATCATATCACCAGTCATTGTTTTTATCACCTGTTACTCGCGTGTTATTCAATAAAATAAAAATAACCATGTCGTGGAAGAAGGACTGCCGAAACTTTCTAATAATACTACGAGTTGTGATATGTTCTTATAAAATATATTTTGTATTTTTATTGTTTAACGATGCTTGTGTTCGTGGTTTGTATGGGAGCAATTCTTGTTGCTGTATCCTTGGTGTCTAGTCTTCCATTCAGTAAAGTTGTAACTGGCGGTTAGTAGAAAAACAGAATTTAGCTTAACCCTTGAACAAAATGAGGGATAGTGTTTTACAGTGATTTTACCAGGGATTTTATTAACTCGTAAAACAAATATTGACGATTGCTAGAATGCGCTAGTGGGTTTGCTAGAGTTAGTTTATTTATCCAGCCGTGAGACAATAACTGGTTCATTAGGCGTCAGTAGAACGCTAACATTTTCGGCTAAAATTTCATTCAAACAAATTAAATCCTAACTGCCATTTTTGATACTTTTTGCACCACCCTCACTCCTTACCAAAACATACAAAACCTAAAGGGACTATCAGATGGCAAGTACATCAAAACATATTATGTAGAAAGGCTGCAGTTTTTAAAAACCCAACTCAAATTTATGAAGGTTAAAAACTAAAGTCGATAAGTATAGAAGTTATATTTTCTACAGAAACGCATTGGGTTGCCTGTGGTGGTCAATGATGAGGCAAGAGGGGTGCCTGTTGTTTTTCTGCACGATTAAAATCTTTTAGTAGATAGTTAGCAATTTGAATAGGTAACACTGTTTTTGAAAACTCAAATTTCACTAAATTTCTTATTTTCTAAACTGCATTTCCCTTTCTTAGCTTGCCAGTCAGCATATAAACGCGAGAAAATGTTTCGCGCGTATATATCAATTAAGAGGAAAAAGTGACCCATGCCTCAGTTTATTGGCAACAAGTTTATTCTGCACTTATAGTAAATTACAAAACACTTTGTTTCTTGAACAGCTGCAGGGACTTATCAACTGGCTTCGTAACATCAAAAGTTTGTTCAGAAACTGAGCTGCGTCAATCCGTCACCTTAGGTGAATGTTGACCAAAACGTGGCTTTTGAATGTACAAAATTTACAAGGAAAACGTTGCGCTCTTGGTTTCCGTAGAAGGACGATCATCAGATACGTATAGATACGTACATATGTGTACGTACGTACGTATTTGCGTATTTTCCACACCGGCAGCAAGACGACAGCTTACAACCGTTACTGTTTTCCGTTCAGTTGACGAACGAGAATGAAAACAAAGAACTCATCAGTTCGGTGAACATCCAGAGCTCATCATTGGACTGAAGTCTCACTTTCTACAGTGTCATTAGTATGCGATCCGCTGATGTCTTCAAGAGCAGGCGTGATCACAACCTCAGCTGGCTTCTGCCGCTGACCACTAGTACTGCCGTTGTTGGATATTCTGAGTTTGCGCAGTGACATTATTGCATGTACTGATCCATTTCGAATCCATTTGACTTCAATGTGGGAGGCTTCTTCAATGGCGTTTAAAATCGATAAAATCACAGTCGATGTTATCGATAGTCCTATTATCATGTAGACCAGCATAATCGACGAAACGAAAAGTCGTTTCCCGTTATCGCCTAATCGATTCAGCTTCGTAGCAGTCTCGACTCTCGGGAAAAGATCGCCAAATCCGATGGTACTGAGCGCAATGAAGTTAAAATAAACACCATCGAAGAACGTCCAACCATCAAATATGGTATCTAGTCCACCTCCTATCATTATTACCACAACCATCAGAGTAAAAGAAACAATTGCGCATTTGATGTTTCGGTGTTTGGGATTTGCTACTTTTGTAAGTCTCCGTTCCACTTTACAAATTACTTTAGTGATAAGCTTAGATATTGTTTGTCCTACGTGTTTTAAAACAAGTAAATTGAGAGGAATTCCAAGAAGAGCACAGAATATGCAAAATATTCGTCCACCAAACGTCTCTGGAACAATATGACCAAAACCTGAGAAAGAAGACATTGAAATTTAGATTACCTCAGTTTTTAAAGTGCCCCTCACCCCTAATTTGAAATTTTTGGTAATCGTTTCTTTATGAAGGGAAAAGATGTACGATTTATTATTTCTGGTCATTTCCTTTCGAAGGTTAAAGCATTTGATATCTGAAAATCGAATGAACAACGCAGTGTTTAGGCTCAGGTTTCAGCCGTCAGGGATTCGTGCGCCGGCGATACTCATCCCCGTATCGCGGGCGCACAAAGGACCCGCACGAATCCCTGACGGCTGAAATCTGAGCTTGCGTAGTGTGGTGAGTGTTTTCACCGTTCACTCAACCCAAGTATTATTAGATATACAAAAAATCTTACTAGTTCTCCATTTGCTAAACATTTTCATTGCTAAAACGCACAGCAAAATTAGGGAAAATTTTGGCAAATTCCTGGGTTAACGTCATCGCATTTCCGATTTCAAATGTTTATAACTCAAAAAGTAGACACCTAATTCAAAAATATTAAACCATCCAGCTGTTCAATTCACGAAGAAACGAATAGCAAAATTTCAAAGAAGGCGTTAATTATGGGCAGTTTGATGTTATGTTACTATGACAAAACTATAGGAAGTTAAACTTCCAGTTTTATTGAGCCAGGTTAATTTCACGAGCGACCGAAGCAGCAGCAAAACTCAGTGAAAAACGAGTGAAAAACGCATTGCGCATGCTCGAAAATACGGCGGGAATTCGTTGACGCGTTCGTGCTTACTAGTTAAAGTATCGTCGATTCAACTGTCGTGTATTATGCAAATTTTTCGTGCATTATTAGACCAAGGAAAGAAAATAACTAAAGCGATATTTTAGGAAAACATAAGCACTAACTTTTCATGGACGGCCTTTACTTTCAAGATTTACTAAAACTCCAATGGTTTTATTTAAAACTTCCGAGTATGCGCAATGCGTTTTTCACCGGTATATTCATTCTTACCTACCCTCTAGGTGTGGAAAAAGACAATATGGACAGTGCATTATTGAGTCTGCGCATGTTTCTTCCGCTTCTGCTTCCGTCGCTTGTGAAAACCAGGCTTTTATGTTTTGATATTAGAGCGATTTGTTTATATTTTATTAGGTTGGCTTGGGGTGATAAGCTTGTATGTATGAGTCAGAAACAAACTCTAATATAGTGGAGCCTCACGGGACACCTGTGTATTACGGACTATTTTCTCCGACTATTCGGTGCCCGTATTAGAGAGGCTTTTTTGTTATTAAAGTAATAAAGAAGCAAAACTTGTATTTCTGTCAAATAGAATTTATAATAAGATTCCGGCCAGGATTCCGGCCAAAATTAGATTGGGATATCTCAGGTTAAATTTGACTCTTCTATAATCCGCTTCAAAGCTTTATGAGCAGTTGGCAATTAACAGGCAAAATGACGTCCTCAAGTTCTGAAACGTGCCTTTTAAATGGTAAGCTTTATAACCACATGATAATCACTTCAAAGGCTCTCCGTTCAAAGGCAATATATAAATGCAAATTGGAGCACTTTCAATTTTCAGAACGCAGTATAGAAAATGAAGGTAAATTAAAGTTCTAAGTCAGGAATGAACTAATTCCAAAACTGAAGTAGCTTTCCTCTGTTTTCTGTTTTCGAAATTCATACTGGTCCACTGAGCCAGTTCTCAAAGTCCCCGCCAAAGTGCGATGTGCATGGGGCATTTTTCCAACATACCATTTTCCACTGAACCAAACAAGGCCAATGATAGTAGTAATCGGAAATTCATTCATTAAACTTCGAAACAGACGGTAGTTGCCTAGCAAAATAGTCGCGCTTAGTTATGGACTTCATCATAAGGACACTTACAGGTCCTTTAAAAGTAAATATTTCATATGCAAATTATTTTAGGCTCCATGAACAAAATTCCAAATATAATGCCACCAACATTTGGTGATGAGCGTCTCACAGATATATCTTCCTGTACTTTTGGAGAGGTGACATTTTAATCAACAAAAAAATCATCATTTTTTTCTTGGGCTTTCACCTTAGATATTGGCTGTTCTTCCGCCATCTTGAAAAGGAGAGTTTCAGAACTAGAAAAATCATCATTTTCGAAATGTTTATGAGAAGCTTTATTACTGTAATTTGACAAGGTTTTGCCACAAGGTTTGAGCAATGGTAGCACAAAATATGCTTCAGTTTTGATGTGTCATTCATGCCAGCTAGTGGAAAAAGTATCGTAGAAACAGCAACTTTGCATTTTCCCCGCGCTATACCCCTCTGTATGCAAGCAACAGGACGTTCAAACACCAGTCAAAATCTTACGTGTTATTTTTTGGCGCGACATATCAACACACATCAAAGAGAGGCCGGAAAGTGTTTCCGTGAAGATTGTAAAACGAAGCCAACATCAAAACAGACCAATTTGCTTATGAGTAAACACCAACTAGTAGCACACTGATATCTTATGATAACAATACAACTAAATATACTGTGTCAAGTGTCTAAAGCAAACTTTTATAGGCCACTACTTGAAAATCGCTAGTGTTTCTATGGAAACGCTCGCATACAACGACACACGTTTCTTTGATGTTGTGTATGCTTTTTATCGTCAAAAATTATATTTTTATCGTCAAAATTGTATATTTTTATCATTAAATGTAAAATATAGGAAAGAAAACTAGCTCTAGGTGTTTGAAATAATGGATTTGGGATAATTCTACAAAAGTTTCACTGCATTATTTGTTAATGCTATTTGAGCTATTTACGAGCAAAGGCTTTATAAATGTTAATTATCTTTAATGAGAAATTATTCAGTTCTATACCTTCATTTTCAGTTAAACGTTTGGTTTCTGCTGAATAAATGTATTTTTGAATTTAAAAGAAAAAGAGATAAAAACGAAATGAGTGGGTTGTTGACTTCCTTGTTATTGGAAGACGGAAGGATAGGAAAGAAATGGATATTTTGGCCAACCAAATCGTCATCGTTGTTATTACAGCGTAGAAATATAAACTTAAAACCTTTTTAAGCGTTTGACTTACCCATTGTAGTGATAACAGTAATAGAGAACCAAAAAGAGTGATAAAACCCCCAGTAGTTTTTGTAATCCTTGGTGTATCCTTTCTTCTTCATATAGGACAACTCCATCTGAAGGGCATGAAGTTCTTCCTCTGTTATGTTATATTTTTTAAGATATTGCAGCTTTTTCGCTTGATATTTACGATACAAGTCTTTGTCGTGGTCGCTCTCTAAATGGTTGAATATCGCTGCACATACACACAAAAATATCAGCAACACAACCACAAGTGTTGGTAGCTTGCATGATGTTTTAGCTTTCTTCAGGATGAACGCCATGTCGATTTTCCTTTTGCTTTGCCGGCAATTAGTGATTTCTTGGGCTGTCTTCATTATGTTCGTTGATTTACGTCTGCTGTTTTGTTTTGTAAAACCCCGTTTTTTCCTTTGCAGAAAATAGGTTTCCGTTATTGGCAGCTGAAAAGATCGTCACGTGGTTCAGTTAGCGAACTCTATATACCGTTACCAAGGCCATTCTTCAATACTTCTTAGTAAACTGTTTCACTTTTTACCCAATCTTTTCCGTGTAAACTTATTTATATGTATATCTTCCATGGTTGTGCTAGGACGTGATAAACCGTTAATGAACAACTCAAATAACCATTGTGACACAAAACAACAACCTTTTTGGGTGGGATTGTTAACATGAACAATAACAGGGACCCGAAACTAATTATACATTATATTACATGCAAAAATCCTTGAAGCATTTCATACTTTTCGGCTTATAATTGTTAAAATGATATCTACATTAGTGTGTCTTAACATTGAAGAGGCAATAACTCAGGAGTGTTTGACCGACTAAAGTGGATTTAAAGAAGTATCTCCCTCTGAGGCGCCCACACTGATGTAATGCTGACGATGTTGAGCATAATATGCCTTTAACAATTACCAGCTTAATTATTCTGATATTAAACATAATATTTATATGGATTCATCCAAGTACTATAATCAACACGTCAACGATAATGGATGAAAACCCTTGTCACTGACTGGTGAAGCGTACGTCAGTATTAGTTAGAGCAGATTACAAAAAACACAACATTGTTTTGTCACGCTGACGAAGAGAAAACCTTTAAAATGTCAGTGACTGTTTACTACTCATTAGCGGTGTTTCAAATTCGTTCTCTTTGAGTTTATCACCTCAGCCTAGTTGTTTCCCCAACTCCTTTTCTTGCGATTTCAAACAATCAGTAAATATTTAGTCACGTGACCTCTATTCAAAGTTCCTAAAAATTTACATTGCAAATATTTTTAAAGTGTTTTATTTTCAACATGTGCTAGGAAGCGTGAAGGCGGAAAAAAATGACCGAGGACTTCGAAAGTCTGAATGAAAGCGAAATGTCTTCAAATGTTTTGGAAAAATAACTTATGGATTTGAGCGTGAATGAAACAAATTTCGTTCGAGAGGTGTCTCTCGATGCCGAGAAAAAAGAAGCTTCACAACCGGCGGGGTCGTCGTCAAAATGTAAGTCGGATTTTTGTTTTTGTTTGTGAGTATGGTATTATTACAGCACTTGGAAAATATATTCAATATCGAAGACAAAAAATATGAAAATTATAATTTTTATGAAGCTTAAAACAAGATATTTTGTCGAAATTATGATTAAGTAAAGATCAGCTGTGCTTTTATCGTATTTATCATAAATTTAAATCTTTTTATGCCCCGTAAGATCGCGACCGCCGCTTCTAAACATATATAAAATCAGCCATAATATATTCTGCAATTTAAGTGTTTTCCTAGCTCTAACTCTTACATAAATCCCGATCAACCCAAAAGGAAGTATTTAATATGAAAAAGTAAATTCTATTCAATTCTATTCATCTAAATTAAGATTAAGATTTCTAATATGACTATGTAGTTTTAACGTTATTGTCTCGTGAATATAAACAACGTATAGTGATTTTATTAGAAAATATCATGTTTTTACAACGAGAACATGGGGTGAGCCTGATAAAAGATGCCGCTCCCGCTCATGCTTCATTATTTCAAACATGTGCAGCAAAGACGATGGAACCATGTTACATTCGCGTCGATCGGGCTGAATGCACTGGTAGTCTCTGTTAATAAAAAAAAACACTCACGGAAATTCAAAGAACTTAATTGAATTTCAAACTACAAACCAAGCCTTTGTTTCTCGCATTTTAAAAATCATTTTATTTATAAACAGACTTGCATTAGATCGATAAGGTTCATGGGTAATATACAGCTCTGTGTATTCTGAAAGCGCGTTTTACGATCAGTGGATCGGAGTGTGATTAGAAGCCTTGCATTTTAGACCAAAGTACTTGAACCCGGTGTATTGTTCGCGTCGTCGCCAACGTACTGTGATGAATTTATCTTTTCGTCATCTGTATTTTAAATTCGCCCTCGCTTTTTGTTGTAAATCCGCGGTCGACAATTTAAATTGCACTCCGCCACAATCTACGTACGTAACACACTAAGACTTTATTAATTACGGAAAAAGCCGTTGCGATCGATCAGATTTAATTTTAGTCCCAGCTGAAGCAGAGAGGTGACCTCTTTGCTTACAGATGCCATTTTGTTGATACACGTAAGCAAAGCGAATCATCCTACCTTCAATACATTTACTGCATTCTGTTTACATGGAAATTTGTGTCTTCGCTTCGGGTACTAGGATCATCCTACTAAACAGAATGCAGCAAATGTATAGCAGGTAAGATGATTCGTCTGCTAGGATGATCCTAGTGTCATGTAAACCCCCCTTAATCGGTAACAAGAATGATTTAGATTTTATCATATACAATAATTGGTATATATCGAGCGTTCTGATTGGTCAGGAATTGTGTATGATTACAGCACAGACGTGCAGATGATGTCACAGAATATTGAGGGCGATCTGATTGGTTGAAATAATTTCGAAGAATAAACGACTTCGTCTCGTGGCATACGTTGTCGTTCTCACTACATCTCTGACGACACAGCTGTGCATGCATCTATTTAACAATTAGACCTCGAGGGCGAATGGACTACGAGTCAATAGTCCATGCATGAGGCCGAAGGCCGAATGGGCTACTGATTCGTAGTCCATGAGGCCGATAGGTCTGATTATTTTAGTATAAACCTACTAATCGTTCAAATAAAGGGATGTAAAAATATTCTCGATAAAATCCTGAGAAATCACTGGAAAAACCAAGAGACCATAATACTAAGAGAGCGAAGCTCAGTATTGATGTCTGTGTCATGTTCGTGGCGGCTAAGGCTATTTTTAGTAACTTCGCCATCGCGCGCGCAAGGCTCTTAAACAATAGAATTCAAACGGTCCCGTCCGCGCGCGCGTCAAAAATCAAATTCTATTGGTGGAGGGACTTGCGCGCGCGATGGCGAAGTTACTAAAAATAGCCTTAGCCGCCACGAACATGGCACAGACATCAATACTGAGCTTCGCTCTCTTAGTATTATGGTCTCTTGGAAAAACGCAGTTCAGCGTTTTGATCCGCCATATTGTTTTGGCTACTAGTAGGCTATCACAAATTAGACCTCTAGTAGAGTAGCCAATCAGAATGCAGGATGCGCGATAGACTGTTAGTATGTTTATACTAATAGAGTATAGACGCAAATTAAAATGGAATCTAATACGTAGTTGTCGCTATTTGTAATAATTGTTAAATCAATAACCAGCTTAATGCTAAGAATCAAATCACTCTAATCCAAACGATATCAAAGCAATACCGAAAGAGAACACCTGTTTTACGATAAATGGTTTGAAAAGGCATTGTTATAACCTGTCATCTTGGCTTTTAGACGCTTATATTTATGCGGCTTAGGGTCTGCTATTGCTGTTATAAAGAAAACAGCTGGAATGAAAAGAGACACGCGCTTCCTAGTCTCCTTCGCAGCCGTTTTTAGTCTCGTCACGCGCCACGCGAATAAAAGAGACTACGCGCTTCCTGCCTATGATCACTGCAGGATCTTGTTTCACGTGAAAGCTTTCTGACTTCTCTGCGGGGCGTCCTCAGAAAACAAATGATGTCATATTTCAAGAAATATTACGAGTTTTAACATAAAATTTCAGAATGATTGATTTTTAGGCATAATTTGTTACTTTTTAGGACATGCAGTTTTTTGGGGCATTGCATTTGTCCTTTAAGGCTTTTCGTGGTCTACACCAAAGATAATTTTTCAAACGAATTTTAAAATGCGACAATGTAATAATTAGAAATTGAAGGGTAATTGCCCTATTTCAATTGTACAGAACAATAGGGTTTTGAACAAAATTATTCAATAAACACTATCACTGGAAATTTTTGCTCATTTCCAGTGATAGGAAATATCTAGGAAATTGCATTTTCCTATGATACGAACTGGAGAAAATGTAGGAAAACACATTTTCCTAGATATCTCCTAGATATTTCTACCATGCATAGCTAGGAAATCGCATTTTCCTAGATATTTCCTACCTTTTCATTTTCCTATGATAGGAAAATTAAGCCAATTTTATCAAATACGGTACTTTTCATTAATTCTTCTCGAGCGGTGTTATTTCCTATCGTTGGAAACAAGCAAAAATTTTCAGTGTATTTATTGCATTTGATGGCTGTTACCGCTTTTATTCGATGAATAAATTACCTTTTATATAAATTCTTCCCCCCCCCCCCCCCCCACCTTAAGGACCATTATCCTTAGCGTTCAAACGATGGATTGTTTTGGCTTCATAATGAAATAGGGCATTAATTTGCCTCTTAGGGGCTACTTGAACAACTGAATTCCCCCTCTCCTCCCCTCCCCCCCCCCCCCCCCCCCCCAAAAAAAAAAAGAGAAAAAGAATAGAAAAGAAAAAGAAAAAAAAGAAAAGAACAGAAAAACCTGTCCATAATGCCATGCGTTTTGATTTACAAGTAAACACTTGTATAAGCTATGAACGCTATAACGTATTTTATAATTGCTATATTACGCGCGCTCTGATTGGTCGAGAACAGTGTGTAATTACAGTGTGTAAGTACACACGCATGGATGATGTTATTGAATCTTACGAGCGCTCTGATTGGTTGATATGTATAGATTCCATTTTTCCGTGGGTCTGTACTCTAATAGATGTACATATGACGTCAAAATGTGGTGAGAACAAAAAAGAACGTGGCGTGACTGTTGTTTTAATCTTATTTTGACGTCATCTGTACATCTATTAGATGGATTAGATTAAAAATGGAATCTACTTGTTAAAAACAATACTGGCTATTTGGCAAAAACGCGCAAGAAGACTGAATAAAATTGATCTCAGGAGAAGCTTTTCTTTAGTTCAAATTCCCCTTTGATATTAGACATTGGAGTTTCCTTGATATTTTCTTAACATTTCTTGTAGTTCCAGTTGTTCCAGTAGCGGTGTCTTCTTGCCTGTTAATCGTACTGTTACTTGTTGTTGTGGCCTTGTACTTCATACGTAGACGAAAGAAACAAGATCGCTACCAACAGTATGCTCCCGTGTCCGGGGAAGCTATCAGACCTGAATATAATGTCGACGCTCGTAAGGAAGAACAGTGGCTAGGTCAGAATACCTTAGAAGTCCCAAGTAAGGGGTCTTCCGACGATTCGCTCACGCCTGTATCTAGTGACGATGCCTATTACGATGCTCTCGATAACCAGAGTGGTGAAGGATCGATATCTAGTCGGGACACGAGTCCAGTCGGGCAACCCGAAGGATACATCGGTAAACTATGGTTCGATGCTGTCTATGATTACAATACCGAATGTTTGACAATAGTTTTACGCAAAGTTGCTGACCTAACAGATCGTAGTAGTATAGTCAAGACTCGTGATCCTTCTGTTAAAATATCACTGTTGCCTGGCAACAAACATGTGGCTCAATCACGTTACAAAAGAAAGAACAAAAATCCAACATTTAACGAGACATTCGAAGTGGGTATTCCTTCAAATGAATTGAAAAGGACGACGTTATGTCTGACCGTCCTTGATGGATATAGAGCCAATCAACAAACAGTTATAGGACATGTAAAGTATCGTCTTTGTGAAGTTGAATAAAACTACGATAACTGAAGTAGAGAGAGAAGTTGACTAAACCTGCTGAGGTAAGCTTATGAATTATGTAGATTAAATACTGGGTTATACATATACGATAAAAAAACAGTAACGATGTTAGTATATCGCTCCCTCCCCCCCCCCCCTCCCCCCTCTCTGGCCATAACTCTTTCACCTGCGGGACAGCTACGAAGACTACGAGCTCAACCCAGCAGAAACAACGTTCAGGACGGGGGAAGGGGAAGTTGACAAAATTTTGAAGCCTTTATTGAAGGCACTGACATGAGAGCGAGGAAAGAATTACCTCTGCAAAAATCGCCACTGTCTCAAGTAGAGTAGATTTCGTATACATGATTGTGAAACGAACCGCGCCGTGCCGTGACCGTATCAGTGCCGTGATGTCTATAAAAACATTCGAAATTCCTGCCGTAACAGTGCCGTGATCGTGCGGTGCCGTTTTCACAGTCATACAAAATCTACTCCATAGTTCTGCCAAGCTTGTAGTTTCTGCATCGTTGTCGCAAGACCGCTTGACCGCAAAGGTTTCACGGGTGAACACACGGACCAGGCACGTTGTACGCACATAGTGATTTATAAGTTCAATCACATTAAATTTGTTGTTTGCAGGCTTCATCAGATCTAGGACAACTACACTTGTCATTGTCGTACTATCCAACACTACACCGTTTGACAGTTATCGTCTTACGAGCAACAAATCTCATGAAGCTAAACCATCGACCAATAGGTATATGGTATATACAATAAAGACTGAAAGAACATCTGTAATAACGACGTATAAAAAGAGAAATTACTTATGTTACTGACGTTTTGAGCCGTAGCCCTTCAATCAATCAATCAATCAAACAAGCATTTACATAGCGCTTAAGCGCTGTGCTCTTGGATAACAAATAAACGTTACATATAGGACATTCTGTAGAGTTCAGTTTTCAGTTTTGTCTTGAAGGAGTTGAGAGTAAAAGTCCACGAAGGGCTTATGCTTGAAACGTTAGTATTCTAAGCGCTTTTTTCCCGGTCTTACCAATTTCAATTCTCAGTATCTGTATACACCGACAGAGCACAAATTTGCTCACTCGCTAGTTTTCGTTCGTATTTCAGGTATATGTTATAGCAAAAGAAAATGAGGTAAGAGAAGGAATCTCCTTGACCCATCCGCATATGCCCCGTTTGATGCTATTTTTAGAACCTCGTCACCATGACCGCGCGGATCGAATCTGAGCTACCTCTTTCTCCCTCCGAAGTACTTGCTTCTTCCTCTGAAACATCACCTTCTTCAGTTTCTCCCTCTGAACTACCACATTCGGCTTCCTTTGAACTCCCACTTTCTTTCTAAGAACTAGTAATGTCTTCCTCTGAACAACTTGTTGCTTCCTCAGATACACTTGTTTCTTCCTCTTCCAAACTAGTTTGACCATTTTCGATTTTTTTGTACTCCATTTGCCTTTTTTCTCAAACGTTATACACCCTTTGGCAGTGAGGCAATGCGAAAGTGTTACACAACGATATTTTACGCATTGTCTTTCCATATTTTTTGGGAATATATTTTTACTCACTTTGCATTTATCTTATTTATATTTTACTCTTTTAATTGCATTTATCTTATTCATTTTCTTATTCATTTTGGGGTATATCTATATTCATGTTTTACTATTGTATTCTTCTATTTTTTAGTTCAAGCTTAAGCTTAGCAATAAAAACTAATCCGTGCCTGACAAACGAATTGGCTAATAATTTAATTACCGATGTTTTTTGGTATATGATAGTACAAATTTCTTTTGTTCGCTAATCCAAGGAATAACAGACTACGAGTTGGTCTAACACATTTTTAATTTCGGTGACTAATGGAAAACCACGTAAACATTAACTTGGCCTTGCTGGAAAACCAGTTCGCTCAAGTTCTTACTACCTTGTTTACGAGCAAAAGTATAGACTCCTCATATTTGTGCATATTGTTTGTTACGCAACAGGGTACACACCCAAACTTTTGAGCGAGCTGTTCTCCCATTAAGTAACTTATCAAGCAAAAATATTTCAATAACTTAATGAGTTTTAAATCTACGTATCTGGATACGGTTGTAACCAAGTTAAGTGTTTTGACCCAGAAAACACTGAGAAGTACGAACCCTTCTCTGTGTGCTTACAGTCAACAAAAGTTAATAAGCTTCGAGCCTGAACTTAGCAACCAATAGCGTGCTTTCTTGCACTGCTACGTCATGATTGATAGCTGAAAACTGGTCAAACCACTTAGGTTAACTTAGCGTTAACAAAAAAAGTATTGCAACCCAAAGTTAACGAGAGTTTCTGCGTAGTAACCGAAATGTAAGGAAGTCAAATTTTGCGCTAAATAAAGAAGAAGAAGAAATAGCCAAAAAAGTCTCTAGAGTGTCCTCTCACAAAAGCTCGCGCGCTCTCGAACGTACCAATCAGATTCACTCTAAAAATAGCATCAAACGGGGCATATGATTGTCCAAAGACCTAATACTCACGATTCCTTCCTTTACCTGATCTTCTCTTGGTGATAGTCAACAGTGGCCTAGTAGTTAGGATGTTAAACTCGCATCCGAGAGGTCGCGAGTTTGAGTTCTTGCTGCAGATCACTGTGTTTGTGTCTTTGCGGAAGACATGATATTTTAAAACACGGACAGACGATGAAACGTTTTATTCAACATTGTGCGCAACACAGTTGTACCATGTGTGCACCCTTGCAATGTTGCACGCAATGTTACAGAAACAGTTCCAGAGCGCAGCGCAACGTTGCGGCAACTGCTGCATGGGTGGACATATGTTAACAGCTCTGTGTTGCGGGCATGCGTGGCAGAAAACGCTGCAAGAATAGTTGTATTGCCTATCAAGGACTTAAGCTTGCTTCGGCCTACTCGGCTGTACAAATGAGTACGAGCATGGCTAGGATTAAGATGGGATAGGAGTGGCACCTCTACACTTGTGGATGAAACTAACGAGGTCATGCGGTGCCTTGAGACTGCTTTCCACTACGTCTACTTGTGCGCGTAACCAGGGTAGGGTGAAAGAGGTGCATTTAAAATGCTTCCCTAAATACGAAATAAATAAATTGAACAAATAAATCACGATAATAATGTCCTTTTCCTTTCCAGATTCCTTTGCAAAAGTTTCCTTTTCTATTGGAAACAAAATCATGAAAACTAAAAAGACAGTCGTTCATACAGACTCAACCAGCCCGATGTTCAACGAAGCTTTTAACTTCACCGTCAACGAGGATGACCTGGGAACTAGTACTTTGTTAATATCCGTCATGCATGGCGGGGGAGGTGTTGTAGAGGACAAGCTGATTGGACGAGTTCTCTTGGGTGGGCGTATGTATGCACGTGGTAGGGCGTGTGATCATTGGATTGACATGATGGCTAGTCCTAGGAAAATGATCAAATGTTGGCATGAACTACAACGTTGACGCAGTGGACCCAGTTAGTCTGTACTGTCGGTCTTCGGGTAATAGGAACAGGAAATTCGGGTATTTAGGAACAACAAATAAGGAAATAAATAAGATTGCGCGGTGCAGGTCGGTCTGGAGTTGTCCATTCGGGCAAAGATTTTCCTTAGCGGAGAACGAACAAAAAAGTGCACTTTTTAAATTTCTTCGCCTACATGGACACCTTCCAACCAAAGGGAGCTTAAGGAGAGGAGAGGGGAGGGGAAGGGAGAAGGGAGCCGTCAACGCAGTATAAAGACCAGGGATGACTTCAATAAAACTTTTTAAGCGGGTGTTACACGAGGTGGTTTGCAACTGAAATGGTGTTTAAATATCATTTTGTGTGCCATGTCACATGGCATCAACTTTTCGCGTTGCGCGAAAAATCGTCGTCGATCCCGTGTAGAGTGATGGCACTTAACTCGTGAAACGAAATATAATAGTCAAAGTATAGAAGTCAAATAGACACAAAAGTGAACAATGGAATAAGGGTTTGCTAATGTGTATCAGCCTAAAGTCTTGCTAATGTGTATCAGCCTAAAGTGGTTTTCATGAAATAAAGTGTATTTTTTAAAGTGTAATAGTCAGATTCATACAATAGAAAACAAAAGAGTTAGAGTGTAATAGTACTAAATACGCTAAAGTGTATTTCACGGGTTTATGAAAACCACTCTAAATACCATCACTCTAGAGTGATCGATCGCACTTAACTCGTGCAAAAAACTAACTAAATAGTGCAAAGTAGTACTAATTAATCCATGGAAAACAAAGGATATGAGACTTTTTAGTATTATTTAGATTTTGTACTTTTGCACGGATTTAGAGTGATCGCACTTAACCCGTGAAAAAGTACAAAATCTAAATAGTACTAAATAGTACAAAGTCCTTTGATTTCCATTGTAATTTTATAGTGCTATTTTGCATTATTTAGCTAGTACAATTTCACGGGTACCCGGTTAGAGTGATCGCACTTAATCCGTGAAAATGTACTAGCTAAATAATGCAAAATAGCACTAACAAACAATGGAAAACAAAGGATTATATATTTTTAGTACCATGTAGATTTTGTACTTTTTCACGGGTAGACTAAAGTGCGATCACTCTAAGTGCGATCACTTTAGTGCGATCACTCTAACATCAACTTTAAACTTACAATCTACTTGTGTCACTATTGTTCTAGTAACTACACTTCTAAATTAAAAACTTAACTGTATAACTTTTCATTGAAGTCACCCACACAAGAAATTTAAACCAAAAATATTTTTAGCAACAAAGTAAAGCGACCATATTTTACGTCGATAACTCGTGACAGTAATTTGAGTAACTGATAAGCTTGAGGTCGACGGCGCTCATTTTACTCCCCTCTCTCCATCAGTGCTCCGTTTTAAGGGTATTTAAAGCTACTTAAAGCTACACAGAAAGGAATGAAGTTCAAATAAGGATGTAAGATCCTGGGATCGAACTTTGGACCTCTTGCACCGAAGGCCGCGCACTGTAAACCAACTGTGCCGCCATCCTTGCTCCTATGAACAGGCGTTCCATGAAGAAGAAATCACGGGAGAAGTGTTCCGAGTTAAGAGGGGCGTGGTTAATTATTAATTGTCTTAGAAAGTGCATGGGAGAACCATAATTGATATATATCACTCTATATAATTATATTTGTATTCTTTTACGTTAAATATGACATGAAAAGTATATGGATATTTTTTCAAGAATGGTATAAATAATTGAGTACAGATGCAAAACCGTATATCGAAATAATGAATAACTTATACTTGTGGCAATAAATAGCTATAGGTAAATGAAAAATATAATGAAATAGTTTTACAGAAAGAAGTCTATTTAGTTAAATGTAAAAAAAGAGAGGTGAATCAAAACGATTTTGCGAAACAGTTCCAGTGGTACGTACGGTTAAATTAAACGCGTAAAGTTCTGCTGTAATTGCCACAGGGAGCCCAAGCTCGATATTAGAGAATAGGTGATATTTGCCTATTTATTTAACGAAAATACCCCCTAGTGAAAGATAAAGAAGAACGTTTTCGTTAGAAACGCTTAAATGGCGCTGAAACTCAGCCACAAAGACGAAAGCGGCAAAATTAAGAGATCTATGCCAAAAAAGACATGATTATTGCCAAATCTTGAAAAAATAAAGGATGATTAGGATGATTTGTCGCTATATACCTTTACTATAATAAGCCACTTCACGCTTTCGTCCGCCATTTTGAATTGGGGCAAACGTTCCAAAATTTATAGAAATCTGGATCACTTTGACTTACCATAACTCGGCTTGAATTTGTTGGATTTTCAAAATTTAAACTTCAATGATTTGCAGACATGCATGCCATATGTCGGACTGAAAATAAGACCAATACAAGTATTTTAACTACGTTTTACGAGTCAATCATTTTTCGCGAATGATCTTAATATTTCAGTACGTACCGAACGTTTTATTTTGAAAACAAAAATCCTCTTTTTCTCGTCTTGTAGTCTTCCAATATTTATCATGTAAATGGTCATAAATATCAAAGCCAATGTCGTTTCAAAAAAAATATTTAAAAAAATACGAGTTATGAAAAGCCAAAGTGATACATATTTCTATAAATTTTGGTGCGTTTGCCCCAATTCGAAATGGCGGACGAAAGTGTGAAGTGGCTTATTATGCAAATATCGAGCTTGGGCTCCCTGTGTAATTGCGCGCAAAATCAAGAGAGAGAAAGTGACAGAAACAGAATCGAGGGCAAAAGCCGGTATGATTCTAATCCCAAACATCTAAATTAAATCGTACAACTTTCTCGTCTTTAGTAGGCAGCTGCACCGCAAGTGTCTCATTCCCTGTATCAAGTACTTGTAAGTTGTTAAAAGACTTGGTCAATATTGCAGCTTGTTCAATACTAGCAATACCAATCTTTCTTCTTCGTTGTGTATTTGCATTCATTAATGGTCTACTGGACGTTGTATCCTCTTCTTGCTTAACCAGTGCTGAAGATAACGTGATAGCACGGCTGACACTAGCCCATCCTAATTTGCGCTCTCGTCTTGGTTCAGCTTCAGTTTTTACGGCTTCTCGTTGAGTTGTTGTATCTGTTTCGTGTTTTTCCGACGCTTTAAAAGAGGGCGGGAATGTTTGCGCGCGCTTACGGTCATTGATAACAGTATTTACGTTGATTGCTTTTCGAGTTAATTTACGAAAGTTGTCCAAACCTGTTCCAGGCTTAGGTTTGTCTTCGTTAGCATCTTGTTCGTCTGAAGTTGACTCTTTCTTGTTTGACTCAGAATTTACCAACACTGGTTTATGCATATTGTGTATTGCTTCTGATGTTAGCTGTCCTCTTTGCTTTAAACCTTTCAATAAAGCCGTAGCAATAATTGAATGACCAATTTGACGAAATTTGCCTTTAATTCTCAATGTTTCTTCCATGGTCAAAGAGAGCTCTGTGTTATCTTGCTCACACGGCCGAGGTCTGTGATGCCCAAGAGCTGTTGCTGGGGGCGGCTTCGCGGGTAGTCCACTCGTTAAACTGCTTTTTCTAACTACGGTCGTCATGGAAGTTTCAGGACGAATTGGTAATTGTTTTTCAAGCGATCGAGCTGCCATTGATGTCTGATCGTTTGAAGGAAATTCTGTTCCAGAGTCAAAGAGAGGCGGCTGTGGACTTGTTGATGGCGAATGGTTGTTTATTGGTGGAAGACTGACACATTCGCTATTTTCGCTGGTCTTGTTACTCTGCCAAGAGTTTTTTCTACTCGACGGCAAAGTTTCCAGGCATTTTTGTGATGGAGTGGTTAATGTTCTAGCACTTCGTGGATTCTTCGTATCCTTTTTGTGCCATTCCACTCTTTTAACAAGCAACATATTGGAATTATTTGTTCTTTCGTTCTTTTTATCAAATCTTACATTATTCTTCTTAGATTTAGAAGCAGAATCGGATAGTAGTTCTTGGTCGGCGTAGGACTTTGGTTTGAAGCCGGAACGTGGTAGGCCATAGCGTGCATGTGCTTTCTTTTCCGCGTTAGTAACATCTTTATCGCTGTTTTCCATTCTTTCCACTAACATAACTTTTCTCTTAAGTGGATCCCGTAATTGCTTTAAAGTCGCTTTAACTTTACTTATCTCTCGAAGCTCTCTTTCCAAAAGTCTTCCTTCACGTTGAATTACACTAATTTGTTTCTTGAGTGCTATTTCATGCATTTGATTTCGATGTCGGGCGACTTTGTCGCTTTCATTCGGCGATAACTGTTTCCCTCGGTCCATTTTGACCACTTGGGACAGCAATTTTCAAGTTTTTTTCTCCCCCCAATTACATAGGCAATGTATTATACACGACTTTCTCTTACGAAACTATAGCTTATAAAGAATGCTAATTGATTTTGGATCTGTATTTATGGCGTGCAACCATAGCACCAACCGCATACAAAAGAGGCCATTGACATTAAGATCTCCCAAGAGAATTGGAATAAAAGTAAATTAGAAGAACAGAGATTAACAGCCATTTCGTTATGAATTGATGGTAAACAAACACATTATTTAGGAATATAATGCAAGGATAAAATGACCTGATTTAGTATTTACATATACCAATTGACCAGCCAATGTGTGCTATGCTGCTGATGAAGACGTAATAATGTTTGAAAATGCAAGCGGCAAAAACAAAGATGCTCCAAATATACGTCATCACCCTTTTATCCGTATATTACAATAAAAAATGATAAAGATTCAATGATAATGTCATGCAAAACAATACAAATGATCATATAAAACGTCTGCACTAGTTATTCGCTGATTTACTCCAGACCTACCTCTTTTATTGCAATATGGTGTGGGCCTCACCTATGAAACTATGTAATTTACGTAGTTGCATCGTCATCTTGCAAAAACGCACAATAGTAGAATAATTTGCAAGTCAAACTTGATGACCATTCTTGATATTCGTTCAGCTCGGCTAGCTGTAGGTCAGTTTATGTACTTCTATACAATAATGATGAAAAGTTGTTCAATATATTTGCTACACATAGACAAACTATACATTCTTATAACACTAGATATGCTTTGCCGAACTTCTGCATGCAGTCTGCCGCTTTGTAGAACAAGCATAAGTTAATTCTCAGTTCTCTATCAAGACCAGTTCTATGATACTCTTGACAAAGAGTACTAGTACACTCTCTTATTTAAAAAAAATGAAACTCTCACTTATTCAAAAATACTAGACATTACCAGGATGTTACTAGTATAAACACATATATTATAATGTATTTATTATATAGATATCGATGAGATACCAGGTTTTTTCCAGTGTCGAAAACTTGATATCAATCACATGTGAAGATATCATATCTTTCACATGTGAAGATATCACTGTTGGCATAGTAACCGGTATTTTTCAACGTTAATTACGGTATTTTCAAGTTGTTTTTCTTATTTAAGTCTCATCGATATCGCTGCGCTCACTCGTGAGATATCAATTGAACACTCGAAGATAAAATTAGTATCTCCGCGCGGCCATGTAATATCCTCTATATTCAATATTAGCTCAATAACATATCGATATATAGAGTGGTTTTCATAAACCCGTGAAATACACTTTAGCTTATTACACTTTAGTAAACCCTAATACCATTGTTTTCTTTTGTTGTCATCTGACTATTACACTTTAACTAATAGTTTTTGTTTCACGGGTTTATGAAAACCACTCTAATAACTTTAGTTTTTTCTTACATTACTTCACTGGCTCTGATCTTATAACTACTTAATATACATATTCAATACCAGAACGCTTAAATCAATTGTTGTTAATTACTGAACTAAGTTAACGAGGAGATTTAAGCTCGATAAGCTAAGCCTCGATCGTGGTTTCTTTAAACCTCCTCGCCATTTTCTTTCGCTTTTATCTCGCTCTTTCCTCCTGGCTTTCTTTCTCAGTACATTTAAACCCAGGGTATGTACATATTGTAATATGATGTATCAGTATCAGTGCCGTAGCAAAGAAAATTCTTTTGGGGGACCCAAAGGGTGCATAATTAAGCTAAATTTGTTTCCAAAAGGCCTTTGTTGGAAACTTAAAGGGATTTTCAAGACTAAAAGGTGAGGTTTGTAGGCGTAATCCATCTTTTCCGGTATATAACAAATTATTGTTTGGGGTAAGCAATTAATTTCGGCAATCAGTTGGGCCATGGAGTGAAAATGACATGCTCGAACAACACTGTGGAGCGTATGTATATATTAACATTTATGTATCTAAACTGTACTGAATAGAAAATTTATCTATCTTTTTGTAAGTTATTTTGTAATTATTCCAAAAGTGGTGAAATAAAAAATGTGGCAAAATGTCAAATATTGGAGCCCACCGCCGGATAGCTTTTTCGTGGAAAAAATGAAATGCATATGCATTTGAAATTGGCGTTTTTCCCTCACAATGACTGTCTTTTTATTTTATGATCGAGGCCTAGAGCCAAACGCTTGTCGCCGTCAAAGAAACAATTCCAACAGTTTGGCAGTGACTCAGCCAACTGCTTTTTAAATATCGAGTGGTGAGGAGTACATGAGTCCGCGCAAATTTTTGACACACCCTTCTCGATTCAATCCTCGCGCTGTTAAAGCTTCTTAAAAGTCTTTTATAAATATATTGCGGCGGCGGCGGTATAAAAATATTTATTCGCGTACAAATACCCGCATATAAGTAACAACAATGGACTTAACGTTTTTTAAATTAGGGACCGGTCATTATTTATAGGGGGGGGGGGGGGGGCTGGTGGAAATGACTAGAAATGTGAGTCAGGCACAATTTTTGATGACCCCACCCCGCCCTTTCCACATACATTCTCTTATAACAATAATGCAGTGTGTGCATGAAAAATAATGACCCCCCCATATTTCCACCAGCCCCCCCCCCCCCCCCCCCCCTGTAAATAATGACCGGTCCCTTATGTCTCAGGTTTCAGGTATGGTACTGATACTGATAACCGGCAGTATTTTACGGCTGATTCATGTCACTGATTTTTACTGATTTGGGCAATACTTTAGCTGATTTGATTCATGTAACTGATTTCAATATCTGAAAAATCTCAATAAGGAGTCGATAATTTTGTAATTAAAATTTGCAATTCGTGCAAATCTCCGTTGTTGTTTACATTTTCTGTCCTAGTTTCTGTTGTATTTCTGTCAAGTCGGATCGAGTGGATCGAGTAGTCTTTGAAAGGAGCTAGGCGCTCGCACGCACGCACGCGTTGTTGTGCGGCATTTTCCCGCCATTTATGTTAATGAGAAAATCGCAGCAGGTTTCACCTCCACGATTTCAGAAAAGAAGTAGATCTTTCTTTTTATAAAAATACTCCGTATAAAATCCATCTACTCAAATAGATGACAACCCACAAGAGACCCGGCTAGCTAGGTGTTTCAAAATAGGTTTTCAGTCGTTTTGCCTCCACTGCCTCCACTGCGAAATTTTTTTTTTAGCCCATCTGATGCTGATGCAAGTCACTGTACTGATAAGGTGTCCAAAAAAGAAGTCTCACGACTGAGCAAGTTTCGCCGAGTTTAATCATAGTGAAATCTATCAAAAGGATGTTGTTCTCAAGTCAATAACAATCAATGGCTAGCTCGTATACGGTGCAGAACTCAATTCAGACCCAAAAGGTACTATCTGGTTCAAAATGTGCGGTCCATGATTCATCCAGGTAAGCATTGCATTCAAGTCCATTGCCTGATGATAGCAAAATCATAGTTTATTGTTAAAAAAGCGACTATGAGATGCTTGATAAAATAGTCAGAACCATTTTCGTGCATGCATGGGGATTTTTGAGATTTTCCAGAAAGGCTGAACGCGATCGATGCTATCGCAAAGTCTTGAGTTGTGTAGTCAGAGATTTTTTGAATACCTTCCACAGCTACACGACAGGTACGAGCAAATCATATGTATGACAAATGTTATTCGTGACAAATGTTTTTTGCAGTCGTGTGGATCAGAAGATTTGACATAATTTCATATGATTGACAAATTTGCTCGTGCCTTCGACGGGGTAAATGCACGGATTTGTCATAGTCAAATTTGTCCAGTCACTACGTACTGTTCACAACTTTCTGCTCTGTCATTTGGTCTGCTCTGTTTTGATGTTCTCTGCTCTGTTCTAGACTTCTGCTCTGTTTTTGGTCTGCTCTGTTTTGATTTTTATATTTCAAGCATCTGAGGCACGTAAGATTAGAGCAGATTTCGTATGAGCGTGAAACGGACCGTACCGTGTCATGCCAGTGCCGTGTTGTCTCAGATAAAAACATTCCTCCCGTAACCGTGCGGTGCCGTTTAGTCATACGAAATCTACTGACTGACTGACTGACTGAATGAATGAATGACTGGTTGATTGATTGATGGATGGATGGATGGATGGATGGATGGATGGATGGATGGATGGATGGATGGATGGATGGATGGATGGATGGATGATGGATGGATGGATGGATGGATGGATGGATGGATGGATGGATGGATGGATGGATGGATGGATGGATGGATGGATGGATGGATGGATGGATGGATGGATGGATGGATTGATAATGGTGCTAATGATTCGATTTATCGAATGATCGACAATATGACAAAGTTCTCTGAACTTCGATAAAATAAAACCTAAGCATATAAAAGCTGCTTTTTACTAAATTTTCCTTTTCCTTATCATAAATGCAGATATCTATTGCAAATTTACCTACCGAAACACCGCGTGCGTTTCAGTCAAGAGTCTATTCTTGGGTCAAGTACTATACTCACGAATGCTCATTTTAAATCATTAGTTGTAAACACATGAACTGCAGTTACAGCAAATACGGCATCCGTAAGCGGATAAGTCTGTAATGTGTAAAATAAAGGTCCCTTTATACGAAGAGGGAGCTCACTGTACTGTCAAATTGTTCGGCATCTGAGTTACTGCGTGACATGTTAGTCAATATGAATTAAAAGACAGTTGATTTGTAGTCAACAGGCATGACAAGGGGATTAGACACTAATCCAGTTATCAGCTCAAACCTGATCCATGTCAGTCAATGTTAGTTTAGTTTTTAGACAAGGTTTTGTACTCTTTATACACAACCCTAATACATATTTTGAACACGGCCCCATTTCCCTTTGGCGTCCTTGGGAAGTACGGCTCCTGGATCGGTTACTCTCCAGTTATGTTGAAACTTTTCACTCGTGATAGGAGTCTGATAGCGAGGGTTTCAAATGTACCACAGGACAAAATGACTATGAAAGCTACTACCGTAGTCATGTTTAGTGAGCCACTCAAGCACAAACAATTGAAAAACGACTGAAATCAAGGGTGCTGACTCGTAGTCCATGTGACTAGTGCCGCAAAAACAAACAAGCAAACAGACAAATAAGTAAACAAACAGACAAAAGAGGTGCAAAAAAATTCATGGCACAAGTGTAAAATCAGTTTCGACTTTCATTTAGGATAAGTTGACCTTCCGTTGTCTCAGTTTCCCTTCGGTTCCTATTTTTCCTGTTTCAAAAAGTGGCATGTGTTAATCTGTGACATATTTACTTGTTTTTGAGCAGTCAAATGATGTTGGCACGCTTTTTCAATAATTGACCTCCTAAGTTTACACATTTTATAAAATCATGAGATGTCTGAAATCTTAAACAAAATACTAAGGCCCATCCACACTAATGATCCGGAAACTGAAATTTCGAAATTCATCCACACTATGGCAAGTGAAAACCAAACAAATCCAACAAATTACATACAATAATTTGGGGCTCAGATAATATATATAGACAAATACTGACTGATATTGAAACTGTTTTTTACTCATCCGAGCAGAACCGCAGCAAGTCAATGGCCTTGTTTGGTCTTTTATAAACATTGATATTCATTCCACATGGTCATGAGCGCCTCACATTCTGTGATGATTCCCACCAGGCAACTATTTAATAGATAGTGGCTTTCATTCTTCTTTAATACAACCCGTTGAATTTTTTAATTTTCAATTTTTTTGTGAAAAATGGGAAGAATTGGAAAAGAAACAAAACAGAAGAAGAGAAGAGAAGAGAAGAGAAGAGAAGAGAAGAGAAGAGAAAAGAAGAGAAGAGCGTCTAGCAGTGTCAGCAGTAAAACGTGTAACAGGTATTAAAGGAACAGAAGGAATAAGCAACAATGTTTTCCGTTTAGAACCATGGCCGGACGTGGGAAGATACTTGAACCAAAAAGATAAGAACAACTTACTTAACAGACGTAATAACGGCTGACTCAAACCATCTGTGATGAATAAAACATAGATGTCTGGATTTCGACGATTTTCATTATTATCCAAGCCCCAAAATTTACTCGATATTGCATTCATCAACAGGTTTTTAGGCAACGGAACATTCTAGGTTTTTCCATGATTTTGCCTTCCACACCCATTGCCATAAATAATCTTATGCAAAAACAAACTGGTCGAGCTAAATACTTTACATATTCGTCATATTTCAAATTTGGGCGTGGAAAATCTTATCCTAGACCAATCACAACACTGCAAATGACTAATTGTCCTATTGTCCAATAAGCTTGCGCTCCACCCGAATTGCCCTAATTAGCATAGAGTTCTTGTCCGGGGTTATGTTTGCCTTCATTGCTTCTAACTAACTTTGGACAAGGCTAAGTTTTCGTAAGGAGAAGCTGTTGTTTCGTTGAGGCCAATGGCGAGTCAAGAGTTTAATATACGGCTCGAAGGTGGCGGGCCGTGGGGATTTCGACTGACTGGTGGAAAAGATTTCTGCTCGCCTCTTTCAGTTAGCAAGGTTTGTAGATGTGCAAAGTGAAAGATTGTCCATGACGTGTTCTCGTCTCATCATGGGTTTGTAATAAGTTTGCCTTTGAATTCTAGATCACGCCCGGAGGTAAAGCCTCATATAATGGCTTGAGAGAAGGCGATGTGATTGTGTCCATCAATTATGAAGACTGTAGAAGTATGGCTCATATGGATGCCCAGGACGCCATTAAAAACACTGGCAACACTTTAGATTTGAGTGTCAGACGGTAAGCCCTGAATTATAGACCTTTTTATTGTAAAATCGACGAACCAATTCCACCTCCAATTGAGTACAATATATCGCCATTGACTACTATATCAATATATAAATGTGAGGCAATTCCAATCGCCTAACATCTCGATGACTACCGACTGCTCTTTTTCTGACCGAAGCCAAATTCCTAATTTCTGGATTCTAGCTGATTGCTAAAACTCCCTTCCAAAGTACTGTATTAATTAATAAATCAATTACAGGACGACTGGAGGACGTTTGAATCACATCTTGGTCCATTTTAATCTTTTATTTTGTTTAATGACATTTTCTTGTAACTCGATCGAACGAAATAATTCACAAAATGCGCTTAACCCCATACCAACCCTTGATATATCTCTAGAAATGGATTTGCTTACAATAGGCAAATAAATCTGTGCTTCATGTACAATTACTGTTGACGACTAGAACTTTATTCAATCTTCAGTTGTATAATTTCCTGATTTTTTAGAGTCAAAACTAGTTGTAGATTTCATATCACCTCCTGCCGTCTTGTTTACTTTTATCTATTTTCCTAACGCCGTTCGTCCACGCCATAAACTTTACATAAGTTAAATCATCTAATACCTTGATGGCTTGCGAGTTGAGGGAGTGCTTAATACACAATGTGAAATTTTATTTCTTTTATTTTTAATTCGTTTTATCGAGTTGACTATGTTGTTAACACCTAAATGGGGCGTCCAGGGACCTTAGGATAAGTAGTTGCATAATTTTCCCGTGTTACAGATGGAAATTAATTGGCCATTTGAATGTTACAATTAGTGATAGAATTCCCTAAGACGAACTTGACAGAAGCTGTTAATTGTAGCAATTTAGGAATCAAATTTTGAAAGATAACAAAAAAACCTAAATACATCCTGTATGTTACTTTTACTTGCACTTCAAAGTATCATTAAAAGCCTATCACAGTCAGATACACAAATAATGCATTTTTTCTAACAAAATGTTTTTAAAACTGAAAGCATTTTTCTTATTTTATTTTTATCCATACAACATTTCTGCAATGTATTAGTTTACCTCTAAAATTACAATACATTTTGGTAAAATCCCTGTGGCTATAATATGTGATTTAAGAATGCATTTTTCAGTGCAGTACAAATATTGGAACTGAATTGATATGTAGTTGTTTGACTCTTGATAATTTTAGTTTGATGGCTGAAAAGCAAAGTTTTTCTTCCAAATTCTTTGATCACCAAGGTTCGAAACCTACGGTGTAATATCAGGAACTTTTAATTTTTGTTTTATCAGATGTTCAAAGTTTATTTGTTACAGTATTTACTGAATTTTAATATATTTCCAAATTTCTCTTCAATTGAAGAAGTTATATGTTTTAAAATAATTTTAAAAACTGCACAACATTATTTAATTGCCATATACAAACTCAGTATTATATTTACAAAACAAGTGTGAAAAAGACAAGCACTGGGGCACTCCTGAGTTACGTACATGTATGTTTTTTGTACTTCATATGTACTTATGTCACTAGTAAAAAGACAAGCAATGTTGATGAGCAGTACATTACTAAGTCTTTGTATGTTGCTTGTGCTTTGCTTATGTCACAACTAGTTGAAAGATAAGCACTGCTAATAAGCAGTACATTACTGAGTCTGTGTGTATTGCTTGTGCTTATGCTTATAGTGAAAAGACAAGCACTACTAATTAGCAGTATATTTCTGAGTCTGCATACATTGCTTGCAATTATGCTCATATTACTGCATCACTACCGTGTATTGTACTGGTCAACGTTATACAATGATCACAATCTTGTTCACGAACAAGAATTTTGTTTTGGAATATTTAGTACCTAAAGTGAAACAATGAAGAAGAATACATTACATCTATGCACAAACCAGTTTTGAAAGTTAGAGCAGTAAATTGTATCCATGCAGGAACTTTAGTAAGCCAGCTTGCAATGAGCCAGCTGTGAATAAGGTAGTCACCTGCAGTATATACACCATGATGTTTGACCTTGCATACCATCAATGTAACTTAATTCCTTTTGGTCACTTATTCATAATCAAATTTGTTATGTCTGCTCAAAATTTTTCTTGGAGCCCTGAAAGTACAACCTTATTAAGCCATAATTATGATATAAGGACTGTAAACTTTAGTTTACATCAAAAGTTTGGTTTATTTTTTATTTTCAGAACACAATATAGTACAAAAGCGATACTTTGTATGTTGTAAGGCTTGGTCATTCATGTGCCAACCCAGAATTGATTGGCTGTTTATTGTGGAAATGGTTGGCACATAGACCCTTATCACGCCATCGTGACATTATAAAATATTTGATTTATCGGGAAAAAGGGAGTTACCTATCAAAATTTGATTACATTGAAAACTAGTAAATTTGCAAAGTTTCGTAAAGATTGCCCTTAAACTGACGAAGATATGAATTTTTAAATGTAAGCATTTGGTGAGGAATTTTTGTAAAGAAATGTATGTGTTGAGCATGATAACGAGGCTCGCCATGCATGCGATGCCCGTCCCCATACATTTCTTTGTAAAAATGCTAAGTTTTAAAAATTCATATCTTTGTCAGTTTAAGAGCAATCTCCCCGAAACTTTGCAAATTTACAAATATCGATAAGACAAATTTGATAGTGAATTCCTTTTTCCGACAAATTAAATTGTTTATAATGTCATGCCAGCGTGATAAGGGTCTATTAGCATTGCAATTTGTTTGTTATTAAACATGAAGTATTGCTATACAATTTTTTCTGTACCTTCAGAAATATTACAATAAATTAAATTATTATGACAGTACTAGAAATACAAATTTACAAAACGAGGTATAGGCACCTGAAATTACAATATAATTGAGCCTGCTGACTGAAATCAAATGCAAAATACTTGCAGTTTTAATTGATGTTTAAGCATGTCTAAAAATGGAGATGGAATGAGGTCCCTACTTTTGTCAAAGACCAGCTATTGTATTCTATAGACAACCTACTGATATTGCTAATTAGTTTATTTAAATGTTTGATAGACTTTTGTTATGCATCACTAAACATTGATTGAAGCAGAATACATGTAGCCAGTTTTATTAACTTAAAGATCAATGATAAATTCTTTAATCTTCTATAGAAATAATAATTGTTGCCCATTTTATATCTGACTTTCCCTGTCCATCATTAATATACATACCAATAATTGGTAATTAATTGTGCGCTAGCTCGAAAGTGTATGTTACTTTAGCTCTTCAGAACTTTTACCAATGTTTTATTTAATAATTCAGCCTAAATCATTACAAATGAAATAAAATCAAGGTTTTGGACTATGCATCCATCACCAGGATATTTAAATCAATGGTAATATGAAGAATCTGCTAAAACTGTTTACAATGTAAATTGATTGAGAACTAAGACAGAGAAAGTCATTGGCTAAAAAGGAAATTGAAAGGAGCAATTAATGTATTAATTGATTGAACAAAGAACTCTATTCCCAATAGAGATCATGGAAGGGACTCCCAGAGGTGTATAAGCTTTTAATTGAACACTGACATTTCAATGTTTTATCTATTCTTAGTTCTTAATCATTTGCATTATAGTCAGTTTTAGCAAATTCTTCGTTTGACCATTGATTTATATCCTGATGACATATGTGTAGTCCCAAAAAGCTTGATTTTATTCACTTTATTTGCCAGAGAAATTTATTAAATAAATAGTTATTATGAAGGTACACAACAGCATATTAGTCTTGGATAACAAATTTATTGTTGAGGCATTGTCCAGGGACTAAATATTTGCTTCTGTAAAAATAAATGATAATGCAATTAATTCTATAAAAAGAGTTGTTGTGGCGACAAAATTTTGCCCTTGGGATATTATGAACCATCAAATTAAATTGGTTTTAGAGGTCATGTGCTAGGACAAATTAAAGTAAATTGGCATTCATGCATATATACATGTCTTCACCCAATTCATGGTTCCACAACTCCTTACTATGTCTGACAAGCCAACACATTTTATATAAGAAAACTGCACATGAATAAGTATGAATTGCAAAGTATTGTATTAGTAGAAATTTTATTAGATAAATACTGTAATCTTCTACTAAAATGAAACTTGATAAAACTTGTCTACAAACAACAATCTAAAGATCTTGTTTGTCGGACATAAATTATTCCACTGGGAAATCTGGATATGGACTGATTGGATGTTTGTTTGTTCACTATTGTTGGAGTGGAACTATGAATTAGACAAGTACATGATTGAAAGCCAGAACAACAAAAACAGCTAGGCCCAATTTTCTCAATAATTTAAACCCTTCAACTGATTTTCACAACTTAAGGAAGCAGTCTGAATCAAGTAACAATTGTTGTTGATAATTATATAAAGACAACATGGTGGTCATGGTGGTCAGCAAGATGGTCAGACATAGCTGCCAACCCTCATCATCGCGGTAACTGAAATATCGTCTATCTTTCTTGAAATATTGTCTTTCCAACCCAAGCACCTCAGAGATAGCACAGTGTAGCCTCAAGTACATTTTGTCCCACTTTGAGTCTCCTTTTCCCTTCCCACTGAGCGCAAAAATCGACCCAATTGTAAGGAAAAAGGTTGATCTCCAGATACGAAAGCCTTGGGGGTTGGCAGCTATGGTCAGATCTTGCATGAACTTCTACCACCCAAAAGGACACACTTACTTCGCAAAAGAGAACATAACTGTGTACTACAAGAGTCGATCAACACAGAACGCTACATTCAAGCATTTGTAAATCGTTGTCTATTTTTTACGCCATATTAATACAAATGAATTGCCTTTATTTTACATTATTTTAATTATATATATTGTAAGTTAATTTTCACGTTTGTTGAATCTTTATAATAAAGACCATTATTATTATTATTAAGACATCAATCAAGCAATATAAAATGTGTCTGCATGTTTCTTTACTGTAATATAAAATGCTGGGAGATTTAGAGCACAATTAAGAAAAGCAACTAGCTTATAGGAACATAATTAATAAGACATAGTGAAGTGTTCCTCTTGCTTTTTGAGTGTTCTTCATCTTCCAGAAAGTATATATCACAGTAAAGAGACATAAGCAATCTTTTTATATTGCTTTTATGAAATATTTTTGACATTTTTGTGAGAGCCATGTCTCTGTCCTCTGATATAAATGCAGTTGCCAGTCAATCAGTGTGCATGTTATGTGTATAACTCAACTATTTTACGTGCTTTTCAAAGCTTTTCCAATCAAACAACTATATATACACACTAAACCATGCAATATACAATATATACTAATTAGACAAGGTAATACAGCAGAGCTTTCAAAGCCGTGTAATATATACACACATACACTGTATTATGTTGCACTCATTTTGGCCTTTATCCCTACTCAAAAGTTCATACTCGCATAAGCTTGAATAAATTTACTAACATCATGAAATAATATGACTCTTAATTCAGTGGTGACAGTCCTAAAACAAGCCGTGCTCCACTGACACAAACAGACGTGGTTCATTCATCTAAAGTTGACCATAAATACAATGCTATCCCTAAACCATTTGGCTCGCAAGCCTATCAACCACAGAGTGCTCCAGCAGTAAGGACTGGTCCACCACCCACTGCACCTAAACCATCTTCTCCTATGTCACCTGCTTATTCACACTATACTGGTGGTCCACCTCGCGAGTAAGTCATCATTGTATATAATTTATGTTTAGTAAAGCATGCATAACTTACAGGGTTCGTACACCTCCTGGAAATCCTGGAAAATCCTGGATTTTTATTTTCTTCCTGGAAAGTCCTTGAAAGTCCTGGATTTTTTAATAAATTTTTAACTCATGGAAAACAGAAACAAATTAGTGTACATTTACTGTGCATAAAATTATACGTTCACGTAAAAGCTCCGTTTACATTCCTTAACTCAGCCAGCAAAAAATATTAAGCAAAATGTACTTTGCTTGAGTGAACTAGTGAAAATCTCCTATAAAACTCCCAGAAATAATCTGAAAATCCTCCTTGAACTCTTGGATTTATTGAATTATCTGGATGTATGAACCCTGGTAACCTACTTGTACATGTATGTCATGGATAACAAAGTCATCTTTACTATCACTGGTTCACATGTGACATCATGGCAGCCATCTTGGCTGAACTGCAGCAAACACTTCTCATAATGAACTTCTGTTGTTTGTTCATCCAACATGGCTATAAACTGCTTCAATGTCTTTTAATTCTCAAATGAATATAGTTGAAACACAGCAATTGTAAACAAAATAAATTAAGGGTTGCACAAAAAATGACCCAAGTGACTTTTTGATGGATGTCCAGATACTGATATTTGCAGAGCATAGGAAAGTTAATTTGTATCATTTTATACCATTGAAATGATTAGACCTTCAAATGTCAGTTTATATTGAATAAAAAAAATTCACCAAGGCTGAGAAGAAATTGCATCTTATGGCTTTGGAATGATTGAAATAGTTGTAGGTCTTTGCTAAAATAGACATGATTTTGAATTTTTGAGTACCGGTACTTGTAAAGTATGAATGCTGCAACATGATACAAGTGTATAGTATAAGTGTAAACTATGTATTTGTATTGGACATCCATTCTATCCCCTGCCCTCTGCTCTATTCTATCCATCCATCACTATTCATTTCCACAGGTGAGCAATGTATGTAATTAGATACACTAAAGCCTTGTTTTCACTACAATGCAAGCACAAGAGCAAGCAGAAGGATAACATTTTTTTGATATCTTGTGCTTGTCCTTATGCTTGTGTTTGCATTATGCTAGTGAAAACAGACAATCTTATGCTTGCGCTGGCTTCACTTGTGAAAACAAGGCTTAAGCCATGGCTACCCAGACAAGTTTTTGCTTGCAGGCAACACAATTTTTTGACCTCACCAATGTTACAATTTCATGCACAATATTTGTTTATGAAAACCAGTCTTTCATGTCACTCCAACTTTATCACTAGCATTTGTCCCTTGTTTAGCTACCACGGTAGTGATGTCATTGAAAGAATCATGTCTACTCACCTGTGCAATCAAATAATCACTTGTGTAGCTGCAGCTTTAAGTTAGTCACCATTTAGTTTAAGCTATTCAAGATAGGGATGAGAGAATCACAGTGATGAGAATGAGCCCTCAAACATCTTGTTGAGATTTGTTGTTCTTTTAGTACTGGCAGGGATCATACAGATGATGCTGACTTGAGAGCAAGAAAGAAGGAGATTGAAGAGGAAATGTTATCTCAACGTTTTAAACTTGCCATTTCTGATGATGGAGAAGGTAGTTACAAAATTTCTTGTTTCATGAGTTACCAGGGTAGATTTAGGGAAGGAATGCAGGGGGTGCTCACCCCCTCCTAGAGATGAGTTTGGGCCCTTTATTTTTCCATATACTTTTTCAAAATATCCTCTAAATGGTTTCCAATTTCTATAATGTGTAATACCCCTATAATACCCCTTGCTGATGCATAATCTGGCCTGGATCCACCCCTTTTTACCACATTACTGTTGTTTATGAGTCAAGTGATGTAATTTCCTTAATTATCCTGACATCTTATGTTGTAGTGAATTACGATGAGTCAAGTCAAGTTCCAAACTGGGGACATCCACCAGACCCTAATGTGCAGTCAAAAAGTTTTAAAATGTTACAAAGACATTTGCAAAAACATGAAGAAGATGGTAAGGATTTTAGTGTGAAATTACAGTAATATTGGTTATAAATTACAGTATGCCACATAAATAGTGAGATATATTACTTTTGATGTGGGGTTTTACAGATGGTAAAGATTTATGACACAACATACACTTATAGTGGTGTATGGTGTGACAATTCAGTAATGGTTTGTGGTGTGACATGCAGTGATGGTGTGTGACATACACTTATAGTGGTGTATGGTGTGACATTCAGTAATGGTTTATGGTGTGACATGCAGTGATGGTGTGTGACACTTATAGTGGTGTATGGTGTGACATTCAACGATGGTGTATGGTGTGACATGCAGTGATAGTGTGTGACACTTATAGTGGTGTATGGTGTGACATTCAGCAATGGTTCATGGTGTGACATACAGTGATGGTGTGTGACATACATGTACACTTATAGTAGTGTATGGTGTGACATTCAGCAATAGTGTATGGTGTGACATGCAGTGATGGTGTGTGACATACACTTATAGTGGTGTATGGTGTGACATTCAGCGATGGTTCATGGTGTGACATACAGTGATGGTGTGTGACATACATGTACACTTATAGTAGTGTATGGTGTGACATACAGCAATGGATTATGGTGTGACGTTCAGCGATGGTTTATGATGTGACATTCAGTGATGGTGGTATGATAGAGCGATTTGGTATGAGCATGAAAATGGCATTGCACGGTCACGGCACGGTTATGACAGAAATTTTGAATGTTTTTATAGACATCACGACACTGACACGGTTACGGTACGGCGCGTTCTGTTTCACACTCATACGAAACCTGCTCTATACATTGATGGTGGTGTATGTTGTGACATTCAGTAATGGTGTATGGTGTTACATTCAGTGATGGTGTGTGACATACAGTGATGGGTTATTGTGTGACATTCAGTGATGGTGGTATGACATACATGTAGTAATGGTAGTGTATGATCATGACAAACAGTGATTGTATGTTGTGTGACATACAGTGATAATGGTGCATGGTGTGACATGCAGTGATAGTAGTGTGACATAGAGTAATACTAACCAGTGCTGTAAATGTTAACTAGATGATTTACCTCCACCACCACCTGAAGCATATGAAGCTGAAGACGATGATCATAGTAAAGTGCAGTCAAAATCATTCCAAATGCTACAAAGTGCTGTTGATTCAGGAGGTAAGTACATGGCCCTGTTAAAATTTCCTTATCTGCCAATAAATCATTTCATTTTGGTTATTTGGGTTGCTGGTGACACATTGGCCCTCTGCAGAATGATTTAACTACAAAGACAACTCCTTTTCTGATCTTTCATTAATTACTGATCCATCAATTAATCCTTTGGGAAAGAGCTTACATGAATCCATACAAATCATTGTCTGATTTCTATAAGCTTCAACACCAAGGCTGATTGAGAGAGAGAGCAGAAAAAATCTAAATCTGACCCAAGGTTAAGAAGAATATGAGCAATAATACAATTGTTTTTTTTCCTAAAGACATCCATAAACCCCCTAAATGCTGGTCTAGACTTGAACCAGCACAAAGACCAATTCTTAACCAAGATAGGCTGCTAATTGTTTAGAGTTATAGTCAAACCTCCGATAATGGACACTTCTGATAATAAAGCAGACAGCAACCCAATGGTCACTTCTCCTGACAAACTCAAAAATTTTAGCCTACCATAAGCCAACCCAAGAAGTGTCCACTTATAGGAGGTTTGACTGTATAATACAGGGTTTTCCTTTTCTGCTGGCAACTGGCAATTTTTGCCGTCTGTGAACAGCTCCACCTGTGAACACTCTGTCACATCGAATCTTTGCTGTCAAGAATTTTTGGTGTTTGAAATAATATTGTTACATGCATTCAATAATTTCTCCACTTGGTACAGTTCAATTGATGTCTACTTCATTTGAAAAGGAAAACCCTGATGATATATTGACATCACGTACACGAGAAACGGCAAATGGTAAATGGCAAAGAGGATCACGTGACCTGCTTTTTTTGCACCTGGCGTTGCTGTTTCAACTCGAGGATGGGTCATTTTGCATTCGCCATTAACGTGAAAAGCCTCTCTTTTGTTTGACTACCAAACACACAATGTCAGGTGCAAAATTTGTAAGTCACATGTTCCTCTCTGCCGTTTGTCGTTTCCTTCATATGTGATGCTTAATCTCTCTATTATTACATTTATCACCAGAAACTCCACCCAGTGTTTTTAGTCGTGACAGAGTTGATCGTCCCAAACCTTCAACACAACCAATGCCAACTCGTCCAGTTATGCCAATTTCCAAGTCAACCCCTGAATATACTTCACCAGCACCTCCTTCTCGCCCTGGACAAGCACCCCCAGTAGCCTTGCCTGGAATGGCTATAAAGGAGCCAGCACACTCCTCACAGCCTAAGATAAAAACACAGCGCCCACAAGCACCTTCTTATCAGCATCCTCCATCAGCACCTCATCCTCCCAGAGCACCTGCATATGGCGGTAGTGGGGGTGGTGGGGCTCAAGAGATTAAACGACAACCTATCAAACCACCACAACCTACTGATGGTTCACGTACTCCTTATTGTGATGCTTGTGGAGAAGAAATCTTGTAAGTCCTAGTCTAAGAAACGTCGTCTTGTGCCAGAAAGACCATATAGTTTTTTTGTTAGCCTCATTCTTCATCATCATCAAGTCTCCTAATTCTTAGAATTCTTTAATTTGTGTGTTTTTTTTAATTATGTCAACTGTGGTACATGGAGGACATATGTGTACATCGGTGGTACTTCTGGTACATGTGCCAAAACAAAACCAGACTATTTTGACTATTTATTCCTTACCGGTTCATTTATTTGTGTATTATTATTGTTGTTAGTGGGCCTTTTGTGAGTGCTATTGGAAGATCATGGCATCCAGACCACTTTACATGTGCTGGTTGTGGTGACTCGCTGCAAAATCAAGGTTTCATTGAAGAAGGTGGCAAACTTTATTGTGAGAAGGATTACAACAAGCATTTTGCTCCACAATGTCATAAATGTAAACAACCCATTATAGGTGTAAGTACCAACCATGTATTGTACTGTATATTTGGGTGTGTTTACTTGGGCAATTTCATTACAGGACAAGTTTAAGATGGTCTTTTTTTTAAGTGAGAAGTTGATGTGAACAACAATTGATGTACATACAATTCATTTATGAACAACAATTCATGTACATTTTCATTTTCTTCTTCCTGGGACAACATGAAGACCTTTTTAACCCAGAATGAATGCTATAAGTGTGACAAACTCAGCTGTGACAAAATTGCCAATGTAAATGCACCTGCCTCAGTCTTGTCCATAGTAGTCTTTCGTACCCCTTGTAAGGCTCTTCACTCAATGCTCACTCTAGGGAGCATTGTGTGAGCAGCTTTCGGCTGTGAAGGAGACTATGCACATAATTAATGCCCTTGGAATTTGCAGCATGTTTGAATGGAAATGTTTACACTTAAGGCCGTGTGCAAATGCTACAGCAACAAAATCCAACATTAATTGTTGGCAGTTGCTGGTTGGCAGTTCAAGTGGCCCCAGCATTGTTGTGTTATGCTCTGAACAGAACAATAGAATGTTGGACTTTTTTGACATTAAGCTTAGTACCTTAGTGAACATGTTCCAAAGCATGAAGTGTGCACTGCATGTTTCATCAATATATAATGAAGTATATAAGTATACTTATATATTCAATATGTATATAATTTACCAATTCTATGTTTCATGAAATAATTTTGTGGAACAAAAATCTGTCTTCAGGACAAATCCTATGCAGGGGCATAGCGAGGGGGAGCCAGGGGTGTGATCGCCCCCCTAAAATTAGACTTGAGCCTTCATCTGAAGGATGATGTCAATCATTCAAATGTTATTTCAAGTGTACTCAGCACTTGAAAGAAGTTTGTTTTTGTTTCTCGATGCTGGACAAATTCCCACGTGCTTTTGTCCCATATGGTTCTTCCTGGGGAAATTAGGAAATTAGCATATTTTGGCGGGAAGTGGACCTTAAAATTTAACATTTCCATCGACTACCCCTACCCCCCCGCCCCCTTTCCCCTTCCGCCCTTTTGCTCGGGCCTCGCTACGCCCCTGGTCCTATGAATCCAAAGTGAATAACATCTCCTCAATAGCAAACACACAAGTGGAATCTCCTCTGTGTCATGCCCCTGCAACATGTCTCCTAACGTGTACTGAGCTTAAAAGGTGTTCAAATGCAAATCCAACAATGTTGGAAGCGTTTTCATAGGCTTTTAGATGTAACTAGGACAGTATAACCAGAACACTGAGATACGCTAAAAGCGGCTTAGGCAGCCACATTTGATGTAATGCCCCTTATTCAAGCTACCCTTAAAACTCAGTTTAACTGAGTTGACTTACCTTGGAAGCCAATCCAATACCGTTGGCTGGAAAATTTACGAATTTACGGAATTTACAAAATTTACGACAGTTACGGATTTTCGAAGTTACGAATTCACGAAAATTACGAATTCTCGAAATTACGAAATTGCAAACGTGCAGTGCTCGCAATTGGCTGGCATTCGAACAGTAATTCTCAAATTGGCCCAGAAGCGAGGCAGTACATCAAGGGCGTGTTCCTGGTTATACTCTCCTGGCGTATCCAACGACAGCATTTAGTAGGGGGGGAGTGGTGTAATTGTTGGAGAGAAGTGTACCACACTTGTCGTACGTTCACGCCTTGCTGCTCTTAGTTCCATCATACAAAGCTTTTGTTGTTATTCATTCATTTCTGCTTCACTCCTATTTGCACGGTAGAAGATGTGTTCAAGTTATTATCGTTGTCGTTGTTGTTGTTGTTGTCTAATAACATATTAACATCATATACAGTACTCATTATACTGTATGACTTGTCCTGTCACGTGATAAACCTGATTGTGTTGGGTCATTGCACATATTCGATGGTTATGGGGTTATAATGCACGTTCATAAATAGCGATTAGCACTGGTTCCCTGCTAACAACTTTATCTCATTTTATGGTCGTATTAAACTAGCCAAAGTCCGACGTATGTTGAAACTTCAAAAACTCTTGCGATATACTACTGAATTCGGTGGTTGTAACATTAGTGTAAATCGTGAGTAACAATTGGCAATGATGCCCTGATGCAGTGTTAATCGCACTTTAGTGGTACATTATACATAACGTGGCGAGCGAACGGTCCTACTTTTTCGGAAATTTGTCATAACTTCGAAAAATGTTCCTTCAGTGTAATAATGACTTTGCGATCTCAGTTAGATCTATCGTCGGTGATTTTGGCACAAGGGATCTGCTACAAGAGGGCACGGTACAAGGAATTCTTGGTCCATGGTACTGATCTCCTCTTATGTACGCTAATATCACATAACTCTTTTGCTAATGTGCATAAGCTAACAGCATCACTAACACTGTTTATGTCATATATCCATAAACACGTCCACATGCCTATCGGCTGTTGAGCAATCAAACATCAAAGAAGCACAGGAATTCTTACTAAGATTAAAATTGTAACTAGTTAATGCTTTTTGCTGCTATTTAAAAAGCTATAATACTCTATGCTTCGTTCTGTCTTCAGCAATCTGTGTGTTCCTTTTTCAGCCCAAAAGCCTGCACGCTTGCATTTTTCCCACTAAACCCCAAAAGTCTTCAGTACCATTGCCGTCTTCAGATATGCTTAAGGCAATACGTCAGGGGAAAGCCACTGCTAAAGTCCCCAAACAGCGCCAAGCTAACCCTTCATTATCTGTCAAGAAGAAAAGTATCTCTGATGAACGAGATTATGGCAAAGTTCACTATCCAGTACATGGAATAGATTATATGACCAGAAAGGAATCTGCTAGCCACTCTAGGTCATCATCCCTTTCGAGTGACAGCCGTAGTGGCAGCTTCAGCGGTGATGCTGACGCTCTGATCTCACCCAAAACCGTACAACAGTTTGAGCGTCTTCACCATGAAATGACGTACGTAGAACCAGGATCTGGGTCCATGAGAGACAGAGTCATCGAACTCAAAGAAGAATTACGCAAAGCAGAAGAGGGAGAGAGGGTTGCAAAGGATGGGAGAGCTATTGCGGTTCAACGCTACAGGAAGAGCAAGACTCAAGCAAAAGAACTGAAATTGCGAATTCAAGATACAGAGGACAAGCTGCAAAGAATGGAGATAAAGGTGCAAGAAGCACGCGGTAGGCTTTATGAGAGAAAACGTATCGTCCAGGAATCGTTAGGAAACCAGCGAAGAGCCGAGAATGTTACCAAAGAAACAATTCGAGCAAAGCAAAACTTTGAGCATGAGATCACTGGAGCAAAGGCTGCTTGTGATTCTTCATTGGTTCGCCTCCGTGAAGTCTCACGTCGTCTGACAATAAAACAAGCTGCAATTCAGAATGCAGAGGATCATCGTCAAGCCATGGTTGCCCGTGCGAAAATGTTGACCGATATGAAAGAGATGTACAGACTACGAATCAAAAACATCCACTCCAAATCTGCGAACTTGTCCATGAAGAACGAGAAACATGCCCATCACATCAACATTCTTCAGGATTCCATTGCTGCTTATACAGAACGTTTTAAAAGGGCTGAAAAGATGTTGCTGCCTTTGAAGATGTATGTGAATCAACTACAAGATGCTGTGGCTGCGGAGAAAGCTAACACGACTCGTTTGTCTTACGAGTTGGCGTCTTATCAACAGCGTCTACGAGGAGCACAAATGTACAGTGATCTATGATTACTACCATTAGTAGCTTTAAAAGTAATGAAGCGGCAAGGAAGGCTTTATTTTTAGACAAGGGAATCCAATCTCGCCCCAAGAGCTGTTCTAATTTTCATACTGCACGCGCTCGACCCGCGGGAGAAAGAATGGCTCTGGAGACGAATTGGAAAGGGATCATCCTTTGCAGTATGTTGACGTACTACGAAGTGCTAGTAACCCCGAGTAGGATAGATATTTTCAGTTTTCTATGATTTAGCTTTAGCACAAATTGTAGCATTAGATACGTAGCTGCACAAAGACTCGCTTGTCCACACCCTTAGAACTTAGGAATATTAGAAATTATTTACTTTTTTTGAACACGTATCTAGTTATTTTCATAATTATTTTCAAATTAAGTCCTATGTTGTTCAAACAGAGGTGCATGTCAATGGCGCTTTTATTTTTTTCTTTTCGTTATCGTTTTCTTTTCTTTTTTGCTTTGTTGTTGTTGTTGGTGGTGGTGGTAGTGTTGTTGCTGCTGCTGCTGTTGTTGTTGTTGTTGCTGCGCTGATGCTGCTGGCTGTTGTTGCTGTTGTTGTTGACGTTTTTGTTGCTGCTGTTGTTAATGTTGTTGTTGTTGTTGTTGTTGTTGTGTCTATTCAATGTGATGGATGATGATTGTAGTTTTGATAAGTATGTATTATGTTACCCTTTGTTTTACTTTGGTACCTTTTTTACTCAAGCCATCATGATTTCTTTATATTTCGGCATCCCTCTTACTATCAGTGTGGTTTAAAATACCTATGGGATAGTATACTAATAACGGTAGAGGGTATGCTGTCTATCTCCTTGAAGAAGAGATGAGAACATATGGATGGAAGGAAAGGAACGTTCAATATCGAACCGTACCTTTTACTTTATCAGCAGAAACTATAGTTTACTACGCTCCCGTGTTTAGGCCTGGTCACGCAACGCTCCCGGAGCATTGCGTGACCAGAACTAAACACGGTGGTGTAGGAGACTACAGAAACTACGGTAAGTACTTGGTGTATGCAACACCAATTGTATGCAATACCAAGTGTATCAATATGTATCATCTATTGCATACACCAAGTACTTACCGCGACTACGACTAACAGTAAAAAATTGCGATTATTATCCACTCTACAGAACCAAATATACTACTTAGTAGAGTACATTATAGAACTTAGCAATGCAGTACTAGAGTGCATTGTTGAACTTAGCAATGGCAGACCACAATGGCAGCCATCGTTGTGGGCTAGGACAATAGAACATTTTTGAATTTAGAACTCTATTTAGGGCTCGGCACACGATGCAACATTTTCTACAACTTTGCACGCAACACAGTTGCACCCTGTGTCCAACACCACATTGCTGGGTGAAATGTCGCAGAAAAAGTTGCAGAAGTAGAACTCGATCCTAATCCTGAAACTGGTGTGCGCAACTGATGCAGGGTTCGACACACGGTGAAACTGCGTGTTGCGCTTAATGTAGAAAACGTTGCATCGTGTGGGTTAATACTTCATTTATGACCCCATGATATGACACTACTCAAGTTATAAAAAGATTCCACAGAGTTAATATAATAGATAACTTGAATAGTGCCATTTCATGGGATCATACATGAAGTGATAACCCTAGTGACTTAAATGACTGTTTCATTTCCCTTGGGAGAAAAGCTTTATTATTTTGACCATAACATGGCTGTCACGTAATCTCTCTCTAGAGTATCGCGAAAGAGAGTTTTTTAAAGGAAATGACTATTAACGTGCCACAAACTTACTAATATATGGCAACATTGTGTTGCTTGTAACAAAGAAAGTGGTAATATATTTTTATAATCCGCCGTTATTTATTAGCAAAAGGGTTTTAAAACCTACCCTTAATTAGGAAAATTAATTCTAAAATTGATGGACAATTCGGCAAGCAGCCCAAGTAATATTCACTTACAGTCATAGTCCAATCTATCCAAAATAAAAGTCATATCATTTTAGAGGAAACCCGAGTAATACTTCCTGCGGGTGTAATCAAAATCTAGGTGTGCACTGCGGAATAGTCGGAGAGGACTTTTAGGGAACAAGAATAAGGGCCCGTTCACATGAGAGAGGGTGCCCCTATGTAGTAGGGATAACTCTTGTTTTGTGTCCCCCAGGGAAAAGAAAACAAAAGAGTTATCCCACTACATAGGGGCACCGTCTCATGTGAACGGGCCCTAAAACTGATATCATACCACCTGAAAATTTTTAAGGAAGCCCGAGTGATATATTCACTCACATTTAGGTGTAAACTATGAATCTATAAGCGCATGTCTGAATCATTTGTAGGTAGCAAGAATAAATGATATTGAAATACTTGAACCTCATTAATACGGACAACAAAGTACGTAGTCCGTAATATAGAGGATTCCTATATTTAGCGGTTTCATAAGGAATCTCCATTGAGACAAGTGTCCGGTTAATATAGGTGTCCGTATAAAAGAGGTTCAACTTTAGAACTCTTTCAAAAGCTATTTTGGTTACTATATATTTTTGTATGTGATTATATTTTTCTAACTTAAAGACGTCAATCGCTGTGTGATAGAATCACAACAGTCTATGAAAACGATCTTGTATTTACTTAGATGTGCATGTATCAGGTACACAGCTATTCTAATGCACGTTTGGCATTTTCATTAAATGTCACAAGAAAAGAAGTTGTGTGAGTGTTTTATCCATTATTTAATTGTGGACCTGGAATCTCCTCTATCTTGAACAGTTTCGAAGTTCCTTTATCTTGAACAGTTTTGAAGTTCCTATAAACAGATTTGGTTGAGAATGCAAACGCAAATAATTGGTCCATACCAAACAGCAGTATTGTTGCCTGGCCTGAGTTCCTGAGAGACTAATGAGCGTTAATCCAAGATTAACGCTTAAGAAAACCATTGGTTATAATCCTGGATTAATACTAAGCTGGCATTCAGGAACCGGCCACTGATAACCCCAGTGCTAATCCTCACGGCAATGTGCATCACGTGACAACACATCGAAAGTCACGTGTTACTAATCGTGTTTGGTTTGTTTTGCAATGACTCCAAAACACGTGACGTCAGTGTAACATCGTGTTTTTCAAAACTTGATAAGGACAAAGGTCTCGTGCGATCACATGATCATGGTAACCAATAGTGTTTGACTTAAAACCACTTCACGTGACAAGGACAACGTTACAGTTTCTAAGATCATATTTCACTTATTGGGGGGTATGACTACTTTGTTTTGCAGCCCTGTGTACAGGCTATTGGTAAAACTTATCATCCTGACCACTTCACATGTAACAACTGTAGCAAACAGATTGGCAGTGAAGGCTTTAACGTTGATCGTGGTATGCCTTACTGCGAACCTTGCTATAAGAATATGTTTTGCATTAAATGTGCTGGCTGTAGAATGGCTATTGGAGGAGGAGACCGCTGGGTAGAGGCCATTGGAGACTCGTGGCATGCCCATTGCTTTAAGTGCTCTGTAAGTACCACCTATAATTATTGTTTGACCGATATTTTAGAGCAACTTCGTATGGCTAGGATAATCTCAAAGCACCAGACAACACTGTGCCCCCAAGGTGTCAGGTCGCACTTGTGGTGGAAGGTCACAAAAACGAGCCTAGAGTTGCCTCCTATGAGATTGATTTTGGTCAAAAATTTACATACTTATGCAGCTCCACAGTGTGCCGTACCTACTTCTACCAAGTCCGATTCTGGAGGCACCTTGGAGGCATGATTGATTCAGACAGTGTGCTTAATGCTGTTGAAACACTCTTGGATCGCATAATGCAACACTGTCGAACTCGTGAAAGGTGCCAAAAATAAACTTGCCATACTGAACTGATTCAGATGTCATCTTCTGTCATACATGATTCGGCAATCGGCCACGTTCGATATGTCAGCATTCTAGCGTGATGGCGAGGCTTCCAGGAATAAAACGATGGAAATACCACCAAACTATAAGAAAGCAAGTGTATATAATGGTGTAAATTCTACAATAATGCTGTTAGGTTGTGATCTAACTAATTTTTCAACCAAAATTCTAAATTTATGCCATTGGGTAGAAACGTCATTTATGGTACATTAAGTTTATTCCTAACACTAATAATACTTGGGAGCCATATTTTTGTATCTACATGACGTACCATCCGATCCAAGTCTCGCTTCAAGCCGGAATTTTAAGATCTCGAACGCGGCCTATTAGATATAGCACACGACCCTAGCAGCATATAGAATGGGCCTGATTGAATTGTTTCCATCTTTTTTAGAACTGCCACAAGCCGCTGGAAGGGAATCAGTTTTACGCACATGGTGGCAAACCGTACTGTGTTTTGCACGGTGCCTCCTGAGTAGAATACGACAACAGAGTACAAATCAATGTTCCATTTTAAATTTGTCTTTTTAATTAATAACTTGTTTTATATGGTACAGTCAACTTTCTCTACTCATGGCACTGTTCGGAGAGTTGCTTATCGAGAAATCATATATCTTTCTTTTTCTTTTCTCTTTTTTCATTCTCTTTAAATGCCTCAATGCGCTTTGTGTTAGGTCACTGGGGCAAATTGCAGCATAGTTAGCACTGTGCATACTGATCTGAATATCAATACCTTTCCAAGGTATATACTTAGCTAAAATAAATACGACTTGTCGCGGTACTGTATTGTATATGATGATTTTTTTGCTATGTCGCCTTTGGACCCGGTGTCATATTCTAGCGATCTGTTATTTAGTGCATCGAAAACGTAAATGCTTCAAGTCAAAGATAGACCAGAAAAAATCGTTCACGTAATAAATTTATTGAAACTGGAACTCCATTCTTGACTTGGAACGACGTTTCGTGAAAATCGCAAATTGAATTAGTGAAACAAAAAATCGAGAAATATATGAGTATATTTTGTTTGAGTTGGAAACGTACTGTACCGCGTCATAACTTGCGTAAGGTTCGTGGTTGCGGTACAGAAAAGATAATCAGCATTTGAAGATAAATACCTTATCATTAGTGTAGAAATAGATCGAGAACTGAATATACCGAGTAGATTCCGTTCGAGTGGGAAACGTACTGTACCGTGACTTACGTAAAATTCATGGTTACGGTACAGAAAAGATTATTAGGATTTGAAGGGAGCAGCGATAAATGTATAGAGTGGATTTCGCATGAGTAGAAAATGTAACGCAGTAGCACCCCTCATAGTTACGGTTGAAGTACAGAAAGATTGCCAATCAGGATCCGAAGTTGCGGCACAATTATGGGAAAAAGAAAATCATACCGTTCCGTTTTCCACTCGAATGAAGTCTACTTTTTCGGCGTCATACACCTTATTCCAAAATGGCGACGGTGGGTGACAATCAGTAGAGTAAAACAACCAAAACATCAAATATCAAGGCTTATTTCTATGTAGGGTAAAGAAAAACCCCATGAATAACATGAATTGTGGACCTCGATGCCTCGCTTTCATGCTCTCTGCTGTCACTAGTGTCCGCCATTTTGGAATTAGGTGTATTCCAGGGTGAGTTGACTGTACACCAACTGTATACAGTTAAACGTCTTTAATACGGACATCGAATACGGGCACCGTAATATAGGGTTGTTCGCTTTATAGAGGTCCATTTAAGAAGGGTGTCCGTATTAGAGATCTAAGGAGTTTATAGATGGTATTTTTATCCTACTTTACTCTAAAACAAGGCTAACCATCAGCAAATGAGCCTACGGTCAAGGATCACAGCGGTGTTTCTCAGATGCAAAAATTATTTTATCGCTAATGAATTTACAAGACCATAACAGGGGCGACGCACATATTCCCAAGTATTCGAAAAATCGATTTTATGTTCAGTGATCGATAAACCGATGGAACATTGGACAGTTACTGGGTTGCAGTGACGTCACGGCAGCCATCTTGGATGAATTTCAAGCGATGTCGTTCATCCAACTTGGCTTTCACTGTTCCTCTATTGAGCTTTCCTGTGTTCCCTCTCAGTTATAAACTGATTAAATGAAAATGCTTCGAACTATTTGCATCAACACTAAAAAACTTAAGCTTTACGTACACGAGAAACGGCAGACTCCAAGGACGATCACGTGACCTGATTTTTTAGCGTCTGGTATTTCCGTTTAAACGCAAAAATGCGTCATCTGCCGTAAACGTGAAAAGTCTCGCTCACGTTATGCCAAACGCGCAACGCCAGGCACGAAAACTGCAGGCCGCACGATCCATTTTGCAGTCTGCCGTTTCCTGTGTACATGAAGCTTAAGCCCTAATGTTCCATTACACCTTAGCTGATATATATTAGAGTTTAAGCTGAATGATTTTTATATTGATGTCAGTTATCATCGGATGGTAAATTTTTAGCACGTTATAAAATGTCATTAATATTAAAGTAATTCTTCCCCCTCCCCCTCGGGGAAGTTAGTCGATTGTTAGGAAAATAAAATCTTTTTAGCAGAAGTTGTACACTTATTACTGGATTATTGAATTTATTAAAACTTTCAATCAGTATCGAGGAACATTCTAGTTTTCACTTGTTTGAAAACAAGAAACTGTAATAACGTTCACTCGGTAACGAGGAAGCCCGAGTAACAAAGCTCGCTTGCAAAGGCTATCTGGGTAATTTTGCACACTTACTCGTTTGACGACCGGAACACAGATCTAGACTCGGTCTACCACAGGTAGTCCAAGTAAACATTGCGTAGAATTGCGAATAAAGCAGGACAGCTAGGCTTTTATTTAGAGGTTAACGCACTGAGCCAGTGAGTTATCTGGATTTACCTGCACGAATTCGCTAACAATGAACGAGAAATTTTAAATACTGCACGAGGCGTTAGCCGAGTTATTCCTGATAAAATTTCTTTACCCCCATCTGAGAGAACTTGTGGCGACCGACTTTCTAAACTTTCTATGGGAATTTATAGATAGGGCTTGGGAGGTCGACTAAGACTACCAAGTATCATATGAAGAAAAAATATTTTAAGGTTCACTGATGGGAACTTCAAAAAGTATCATGAATTTTTTTTCCGAGACAAAAAACTTTTTCAAAGTTTCTTCTACTAAAAATTTCTCGCCGTCCATATGTTGACAGAGTGATACGAAAACTAACAGCAAAAGTGTTTTCTGGAGGTCTCCGCAGAAGAAAGGGAAATACCCCAAAAAGACAAATTAGATTTTGGTTGTATTTGTTTATTTAAAAAGTGAAATTGGACTGCACACTAAATATAAGCACCCTTGTATCAAAATATACACACAATTGAAAACAATGCTTCAAAATATCTACTCCATGCATATAAAATATACCCATACCATATAATATATAAATTACTTGGGCCGATTCTTATTGGTTGGTAGGACCCGTGACGTCATTATCATTTACATATACCTATATACATAATCATCTTTGATGACAATTATAAACCCATTTATTTATGATAGTGGTATTTAAACATACCTAATTGCTAATGCCCTATCTACTTAGTAAATATAAAGGCGTTGGAATTGCAAATGTATTCAAGAAAATTATATCAAATTTGAAAGAAAACTATACCCCATTAACGGCCAAAGTTATAAAAAATGCTTTTCAAAACAAAGCTGGCGCCGTATTACGGATTGTGTTACCAGTGTAAACCACATTTGCATATCATGATTGCATTACTTTTTGATCCGTATTTGCATATCATTATAGCGTTACATTTATGGTCCATATTTGCATATTGCGTTACATCTGTGGTCCATACTTGCATATCATTATTGTTACTTTGTAATCAAAATTTGCACATCATGATTGCGTTACAAATGTGGAAAACACTAATAAAAATGCTATCAGAGATGTAACACAGTTCTATATACATGTACATGTTGTTGCGTTTCTTGCATGTCGTAATTGCTAATTACTGGTGTGGACTACACAGGAATCCCGTGATTACACTACCTGTTGGCCACAAAGGCCTGTCGTGATTGCGTTACAGTTGTACTGATTTAGCGTTGTCTAGTGTGGAATATAATGATATTCACTTGTCGTCTTTGTTGCGTTACCTGTGAAACACAGACCTGTCGCGGGTGCATTACTAGTGTATTTGTTTAGAGTTGTCAGGTGTGCGGTATGCACAAATCGTTATTGCGTTACGTTTTGGTCACACTTACATACACACATTTCGTAGCACGTTGCGTTACCCGTGGAATCCACCCATCTTGGCTTTTGTTAGCATTATAAATAGTGTCTTACTGATGTATTGTTTATTTTTGTTATTTGTTTTTGTATCTACTGCAGAATGCAGTAGATACTATGTCATCGTGTTGAAAATGGATATACTTCATGCTTCACTCAAATTATGAGATCAGGGTATATTGGTATTCACCAGAACATGTGTGAGTTTCGACACGAAGTTCTATGCTTGTTAACAATAGAAAGTGTTAACAATAGAAAAGTCGGAATATTTTCGGAAAATACACGGGAACACGGACATGACGACTGTTGACAAGCTTGACAGGAATTCAAGTCAAAAATCTTGGTAAGTGATGTTTTTAGCAATGTTTTTATGCCCATTAATAAGGCTCAGCTTTAATAGAATGTGTCAGGTTTATTCTTATGGAATTTTTAAATCAATATTCAATTTTGAGGTCGTTTTTGAGCCGGTAAGTCAATACAATATTGAAGTGTTCGTCTCGATCTCGTTTGAGCCTTTCGCAAATGTTCTATCTTTTAGCAACAGTAAACAAGTTTACACCGATTGCATGTAAACTATCATCAAATAATTCACTTCATTATATAATATTTCAGCTCCTATTTAAATAAAAAAATGTAATGGCCTACAGTATGTACGAAGACCTCAAACCGTGGACCTTGATTGCAAGGCCAAACAAACACTAGCAATTCCTTTTATAAAACCTATGACACTGTCTATGAAAGCTGTCTCTATTGATGGACGTAAAAACATTGTTAAGAATATCACTTACCAAGTTTTTCCGAACATTTAATTTCCGAAAGACATCAGTTGAGGTAATATCAAACTGCCCTGTCCAACTCCATAAAATTCTTCAACATTCTTCATGTTTTTCTTTCAATTTCAATGCATTTCACATTGTCAAAAATATTTCTATAACACGTCTGCAGTAGATACATGCACCTTTCAGGTGCCTTTTATTTTTATTGTGTTACCACACACATGCATGTCGAGATTGCGTTTTCTGTGTCGGTCACACATGCATGACGTGCTTGCGTTACTTGTTTGGGCTAAATATTCTAACGAGATGGCATCACGCCCCTGTGTAGACCACACTTGTTGGTTTTGTTGTGTCTACGTCAAGACTGTGGACCACACTGAAGACCACAGGCGTATGTCGTGATTGCGTTACCTGTGTCACACACATGGTTCAACGTGCTTGCGTTATTGTGTAGAACAGAGCTCAGTTGTTCGAAAGCGGGTTAGGCCTGGTTTCCACTATGACGCACTTGTGCTTGCGTCGCTATAGTGAAAACCAGGCTTTAGCGATCACCCAGGATCAAATCTAAATTAAACCATTAATTTTACCAGCGCCCTAACCTACTTTCGAGCAAGCTAGTGAGACCAGAACTCTATATCGGTATCGTCAGTTAACTTAGAGAAGGAGTTTGTCATAAAATCGATGTTTGAGCTGCACTATTTCTACGTTATTTTTATAAGATATAAACAACCTTTAAAACTTCTAAACTATCTGATATTCATGGTACCTACAACGTATCATGATTATTCATTAATTGTTATTCCTGCCCAGACTTAACTCTGTTGTGCCCTACGGCAGTAATATCCCAGAAATTGACATTTTTCACAGAGCTCTTGTGGGTGCTCTTTGGTCTGATCGGACACGTCCAGTCCATCTGGTTTGTCGAGTGGCCGTTGTTTGTGTGGATAGACATTGATAAAGCACTTAACACACTGTTGTCCCATGTTGGCCCAACTGTTACCACTCATCCATTTACGCTTACATAAAGGGCATTTGAACTCGCCAAAGCAACGTTTCTTGCCTTGATAGGGTGTCAATCCTTCTCCTTTTGGTCGAGCCTATAACCATAGAAAAAATCTTTGAATATGTGAATCATTAGTTGACGCAGCTGGACCTACTTCAAGAGGGGTCCGGGTGGTGCTCCTGGGGTGCTCCTCAAGTATACGACGTACATTGACTTAGTAAACGCGACGCAAAGCGAGAACGCGACGTTCGTGCGATTATCGTGACAACGTCGCGAATCCGCGTCCAAGAAGCCATTTCACCTGTTCTCATGTCCTTTTCAAGGGTCACTTTTGTTCGTCAATGCACGCGCCGCCATTTTTCACATCGCATTTTTTTCTGCTGGGGTCCTACCTAATATGGATATGCGGCAAAACACAACTGTAAAGCTGATTTCTGGTATTCAAACTGTTTTAAAAACGTGAAAATCCATTTGCTATCATTTCATTGGAATGCTGCGATTTCGTTAAACAAGTAACGAAGTAAACCCTCTGACTGGATAAAATAGTTCACCAGATGCGGTTTAGTGGTTCAATGAAGGGCTTGTTCTCCTGTGCCTCCCCCTCCCCCGGATCTCGCCTCAAATCCCCCACAGTCGTTATGTTTCAGATCTGAACCAAACATTTCGCGCGCTACGGATGCACGCTATTGTGAGCTTGGAAAGCGTTACGTTTCTATACACTTTGTACAGAACGGCGTGGGAGGGTGATGAAAATAGCCAATTAGAAAGTCGTCTGCAAATATTCGAAATATAAATATCAGACGATTCAGCACGTGCTGGAATGTAGGGCATTGATTACACCTCTTGACCAGTGTCAAGCTTTGACAGATGGATACTGAATCGTTTGTCATTGCAACAGTGATTACAATTGATTCTTTTTTGCATTACACATCCACAAATGTTTTAGTTTGTCGTGAAATGCAAGCTCCAGGCAAGTAACTGATATGTCCAGTCTAGATGCTTGAAAATACACGCGTAACACCATAAAATGATTCCAAGAAAAAATTGTTGAAGAGCGTAGTCTGAGTAATTACATTTGTTATGCCTGACGGCCATGCACTTTCTATGCTTCCGAGAGTGCTTATACCCTCGTGTTTATAGACCAGTCGGACCATCTCGAGGCCTTACAAAAACAGCTGTTCGTTCTCTCACTTCTCTAATCTGTTTCGCGATCAGGGACCAGAAGAAGTGAGCAAATGAACAGCTATTTTTTAGGGTCTAACATCTCAAGGGCTTTACTGAGGTTGATTTCTAATCCACACTTTACGATAGCCAAGTAGTACTAAGGGCATAGTCATAGACGCTAAGTGCAGAAAGAGATTCAATCTAACTTGGACTTGGCGTTGATGAAAGACAATCTAAGAGATTGCTGTTTTTGACAAATCGAAGGGCAGGCCTACCCCGGGCCCTAAAATCGCCGTTATTTTGGGCGATCTTATGCGATTTTAGGCAATTTTAGGCGATATTGGGAGGGAGGGAGGGAGGGAGGGAGGGAGGGAGGGAGGGAGGGAGGGAGGGAGGGTAGTAAAGAAGTGTTCCCGAGGTAGGTTACCAGAGCAGTACTCCTGAGGAAGGGAGGGAGAGACGTTTAGTAGTGTTCCCGGCCAGGGGAGGGTGAGAGAGTAGTACTCCTGAGGGAGGGAGGGTAGTACAGAAGTATTACTGAGGAGGGGTGACAGAGTAGTGTTCATGAGGGAGGGAGTTTAGTGCAGTAGTCTTCCCGAGGGAGGGTGGCAGAGTAGTATTCATGAGGGAGCTAGTGAGAGTAGTACATTAGTGTTCCTGAGGGGGAGTACAACCTATAGACCCTACGTAACAAATCCTGATTACACACTACGAAGTTTTGATAAAACTTATCAGCACAGTAAAAGTGTAATCGTAAAACTAGCAAATATCTCTCTCCATGAGTAATAAGCATTATTATGGCTTACCTGTGGACAATCCTTGATGTAATGCCCCTTGCAGAAACATAAGTGACATAAATACCCCTCAGGGGGTCTCTTGGGTATTTTCTTGACAGGTCGTTGTTGAAGCAGCAGGGAGTCTTGTAACGATGCTGCTAGACTTGAGATTTCGTCCTGAGTGTCTATGGACCATGGTAGTTGATCGTTGAATGTCTCGCTACATGGTGAACTGTCTAAGGAGCTGAGGTGTTCGTACAATTCGCTGGTCAGTGATTCGAATGGATCTGAAGATGATGAACTACGATATGTATCCTGAAATAATAATAAATCAATTACTAATAAATAACCGTTGAAGATAGCGGGGTTTTTAATGGTCTTTAATAGAGATAAATGGATAACAAATTAAAGAATCAGTAAGTGATAGAGAATAGAGTATAGAACCCGCTATCTCGAACTTCGAAGAGGAACCGAATTAGCAGTTCGAAATATGGGAGGTTCGAGATAACCGATAGACTGAATGAAAAATAATCCAATTAGGGAAATGGGTTTTTGTTCGAGATAGCGGAGGCTCGAGATAAGCAAGTTCGAGACAGTGGGGTCGATCGTATAATAATAAAAAAACGTAAAATATATACCTAAGGATTTAGCAATTAAGTTTTTTCCAGATTACTAGGGCAACAAAGATTTATAAGCATACAGACAAAGAGGATTTTGGTAGTAATCTCAATTTGACATTCTAACAACCCCAGTACAGTACACAGTTTGATAACACATTATAATCTCCACGTAGAAAAGTTTGAGAAGTCAAGTTTCATCTCGGATTAGTGAATATAATATAGACGATATCCTTTCAGTTCCAACGTACTTTCCGGATTGTGAATAAGATTTAGTAACCTGTTAAGATACTGAGAGGATAAGCAGGTTTTAAATTTTGATTCACGTAGGGGAACTTCTGGTAGACTACAAGTTGAGATGATGAACTTGACCCAAAAACTGATTTGCGTGAGTCCGGCCGAGTTTCTATAATTAGACAACCTTCATTTGTAACTTAAAACTTCTAGGTGACCTGCAGCGAAATAGGGCTGACAGGAGTGCATCCTGCAACTTTGGATACTAGCTATTTCATTTTCTTTGTAGAAACGCAAAGCATTCAAATGGAAGCTTCACGGTTCGTTATACTTCACAAAGGGGAGGGGTGGGGAGGTTTGTGGGTCTTTATAAAAGTACTATGTGTAACAATAGAAGTTCTGTAGCTTTACGCGAAACCCGCCGATCCAATAATGTTTATAGTTTCTCAATTGAGGTTTTGACCGGATCGTTAAAGGACAGACAGCTTACTGTTTACTTTACACCCCAAGTTAGGTTCAGGAAAGACAAATTCTGACATCAAGGAAATTGAAAACAGAGCGATAATCGACTTAACATGCATCTTGAAAATATTGGAGTCCGGATAGAACAGTAAAGAATAAAAGAATTCCAGGTGAATAGAACTGGGAAATATTTTTTCAACTTTTTGAATACAAAACGTTTTGATTGAGATTGCTAGCATATCTTGGACAGGCGTCAAAAAACGATTTCCGGGAGATCACAGCACTTGGCCCGACCTTGGCCTGATGAATTCAGCAACGTCGTGGGCTTTGAACAGTTTGACTATCAAATTTACTCTCTCTCTCGCTGCTTGGTGTCACGGTTGCAGATTATATTTTTACTACTTTAATATTTTTATTTAGCTTTATTCTTCGACAACGCGCTCAATCAAAATATTTATCGAATAAATCTCTATACAATGTACAAGCCTCTAATTTGTACAATGTGTCAAATCTTTCATCGACTTAGAATGCAATCGTCTGCTCCAGAAAAGATTATAGTAATTCAGCCATCAAGTGCACGATAAATATGAGAAATCGAAATAATTTCTTTACAATTATTAAACCTAGTACAAACATTGTGTGGAAACTCGTTTGTGCTTGTTGGAAAGCAAATGTTATGTTGTTGTTAAGGTCAATTGCAATATCGATAGTATCAGCAAAGACGACAACTTTATTAGCAGAAACTGTTTGCAGACTTTAAGAGCTTGATTTGAAGATATATTTATGACGTCTATTGGCGAACTGTAAGTTATCAAGGAGCTATCATTGCAGAACAAAAACTAAAAGCCTACTAGTAATTTTCCCCTGGAGCTGCTGTAATTTCGTTACATAAACTTTAAAATCAATAACTTGTACAAATTAACTTAAATTTCACAAAAGCCACCGCTAAATACGATATTCTTACACTTGAAAACGCTGTGTTGATGAACCATAGCACAAATGGCCATTTTAATCGACACTTAATTGCAAACAAACGACTAACTAAGATAAAAAGAAAAAATTAATTGCGGCTTCAAGAAAATGAATGTTTCTAACTTATACATGTTCCCCTTACCTTGTCGGAGTCCGAGTTAAATAGATAATAATTCTGGTAAGCGCTTTTAGGAGTGTTAGAGAATATAGATGAAGATAGAAGAGTCGACATGATGAACTGTGTAAACCAACAGAAAGCTTTGCCGGGACAGTCAATGTGTGAGCTGTAGTCGCTGCGTGTATTTCCGGTGTTACGTTCCGTCGTCCAATGATAGTCCGTCTAATATAATCTAACTGATTTACAGTCCTACAACCCTTTGGAGTATAGATTTAGGCTTTCATGACAGCTAGGGGAATTGCTCGCTTCCTTTAACGAGCTAATTCGCTACAATAACTTCCTTCCAGGAGTTGAAATAACGGAGGTTTTGTTTACACTTGCATGTCCCGTCCTGTTCATGGCTTTGCAAGGCCAAGGCAAACAAACTAGTGCTTGGCTAAGGTCATACAGGGGTTGTCTGTCCATAACCATTGATTACTCTCACCGAGACAGCCGAACTGAACTGCGGTATAAAGATGATACACTTTCAGCATGTTTGCGGTTTGGGGGGTTTTCGGCGAGTTGCGACATGCAGGTTTTTCGGCTACCGTAGTCACGCAACCTGTTGCCTGAGTGTGTTCACCTGAGGAACTTTTTGAAAACATGGACGAGTAAAAAAAATAATTTTACAGATGAATAGAGGCTTTGCACCATCACGTGATGGCAGGTATGACAGGAGGCACAACAATAGAGTCTTTTCCCCCTGGGAAACTGAACTCTTTCTCATGTGAACAAGATTAGTCCAGACTCTATTGTCCCTGCCGTCTGTCATGGCTGCCATCACGTGATGGTGCAAAGCCTCTACAAATGGACGAGTGAATAGAAGAATGAGTGAATGTTTCAACAAGCGGATAATTAAAGGAATAAATGAATGGAGCTGCAATTGATGGATGGATGGATGATTCAATGGGTGGAAGGATGGATGAATGAATGAATGAATGAATGAATGAATGAATGAATGGATGGATGGATCATTTCAATGGATGGATGAATGGGTGGATGAATGAATGGATGGATGAATGATTCAATGGATGGATGAATGGATGAATGAATGATAGATGGAGAGACGGATGGATGGACGCACGATCAATCATGCTTACAAGTGTACTGATCCCACATGGGTCCTCATGGTTCCCACAGCGTCACGGAGACTGTGTGGGCGTCTGATATTTGGCGATCCTTGACCTGACCATTAATCGGAAGAGTATTTCCAGATTGTACGATTGCTTGAAGCAACACGCACTAGTTTTTCAAGATTGAAAAAGAACTATCGTTTCTCTGTATTCTTTGTCTAAATTATTAGACTTGTATTATAGCTTACTCGAATCCAAAACTCCTGCTAAATCTTCGCGGTTCTCCGCAGGGAACGACGGATCGTGCAAGGTTGATTTCGGTACAGCTGCATGAGCGTCGCGACGACGCTGAGCTGATTTGGCATGGGTCTCATAGATTTCAGTATTTTCACATTGATTTTTGAGTAGACCGAAAACATTAAAAGCATGAGACAGTGCCAATTAAAGAGTAGTAAATAACTGTTAACAGTGGAAAACAATTAGGACTTGCGATGTAGAGTGCTAACACTAAAACCATGAAACAACTTTGCAACAAAATAGCACCAAATAGTAGCAAAATCCTTTGTTCTCCATTGTTTAATTAGCGCTGTTTGTACTATTTAGTTAGTACTTGTTTCATGGTTATATTGTTTTCGCTCTACTATTTTGTTACAGGCAAGTTGTTTTTAGAGCTACCTCTCTAGACACAGTGTCCTGTAAATGATATATATAACCACAAAACAATAGATTCAAGCCTCCATCACTACGTTTCCTGTGGGTTTCCTTTCATCTTGGGGTTCCTGTTTAGGAGACTTGAGACTAGAGGTCCCCCCACGGTCAATATAATCGTTACAAAGGAAGCCCAATAACCGTTGCTAAAGGAAACCCAAGGAGTTGCCTGCGGATGGTAATAAAATTCAGTGAATTTATATATTATCCATCCCAACCTTGACTTGGAGCTATTGTTTCGTACATGATCAGTCGTGCGAATTACAGGAAAGGTCTATATATTGACTCACTGCTTCTCCAACATTTTTATCCTTTAAAAACTTGATATCAAATCTATTGGCCTCCTCAATAAGTCATTCGTTTAATGTAAAATACATCCCCACAGAGGGCCTGTGGGTAATTATATCGTACAACACAGGTGGAACTTTGTAAAAAAAATGGTAGGATGTCACAGTGTCGTATATACCACCTTTGGTTCTGTCGAATTTGGCCCTTTGTCACCATTTGGTATGGGTTCTAGACTTTCATATTTTCTCGATTTGGGGCCATTTTCCACTATTTTGCATTATTTAGCTATATAGCCTTTGCATTTTGTGGATTTTGTTTTTTACAATTTCGCATGATAGTCCTTGCATTTCGTCGATTTTGGGCCATTTCAGTTGACGATTTTGCAATAATTTGCTATAGCCTTTGCATTTATCGTCGATTTTGGGTCATTTTTGACGACTTTGCATGGGCTATAGCCTTTGCATTTTGAAGATCTCGGAACATTTTTCAACATTTTGTACGGGATGTAGCCTTTTTTATTGATGATTTTGGGCAAGAGACTATAATACTAAGAGAGCGAAGCTCATTATTGATGTCTGTGCCATGTTCGTGGCGGCTAAGGCTATTTTTAGTAACTTCGCCATCGCGCGCGCAAGTCCCTCAACCAATAGAATTTGATTTTTGACGTGCGCGCGGACGGGACCGTTTAAATTCTATTGTTTAAGAGCCTTGCGCGCGCGATGGCGAAGTTACTAAAAATAGCCTTAGCCGCCACGAACATGGCACAGACATCAATACTGAGCTTCGCTCTCTTAGTATTATGGTCTCTTGTTTTGGGCCATTTTTGACGATTTTGCATGGGCTATAGCCTTTGCATTTTGTCGATTTTGGGCCATTTTTAAAGATTTTGCATTGGCTATAGCCTTTGCATTTTGTCGATTTTGGGCCATTTTTAAAGGTTTTGCATATATGGACTATAGCCTTTGCATTTTGAAGATCTCGGAACATTTTTAAGCATTTTGCATGGGATGTAGCCTTTCCCTATTGATGATTTTGGGCCATCTTTGACGATTTTGCATGGACCTGATAGTCTTTGCATTCTGTCAATTTTGGGCCATTTTTAAAGATTTTGCATTGGTTATAGCCTTTGCATTTCGTCGATTTTGGGTCATTTTTGACGATTTTGCATGGGCCTTTACATTTCGTCGATTTTACATGGGCTATATGTAGCCTTTGCATTTCGTCGATCTTTGACGATTTTGCATGGGCCTTTACATTTCGTCGATTTTACATGGGCTATATGTAGCCTTTGCATTTTGTCGATTTTGGGCCATTTTTGACGACTTTGCATGGGCTATAGCCTTTGCATTTCGTCTATTTTGGGCCATTTTTAAAGATTTTGCATGCGCATTGGCTATAGCCTTTACATTTTGATGATTTCGGATCATTTTTCAGCATTTTGCATGGGATGTAGCCTTTCCCTATTGAGGATTTTGGGTCATTTTTGACCATTTTGCATGGGCTGTAGCTAGCAAGGTAACAAGGCAAGTTTTATAAAATTTTTATTATGAATTCTTCATTCATTCAAACTTATAACATTACAATTTCCACTGAGATGACGAGAAAGACTAAACTGCATCCACATAAGCTTCCTTTTATTTATAAAGACTATTTTGAAATTGAGAACGTAAGGCAGAGAAAAGATATGACCAACACGTGGAAATACTAGCACAAGCATGAACCAATAGGCACACAAAGCATGCCTGAATTGCTGAGAGCTTCTTTTGACTAATCCAGGATTAACTCATCAGAAACCCATTGGTTTTAATCCTAGATTAACGCTAATCAGGCTTTCAGGAACCATACACCATCCAATGGAAAACATTTAACTCAAAAACGGAACCGGCTCAGCCTGATTTTCAGACGGTCAGCGGTCATTCATTATCGAAGCAACGAACGACCACTGACCGGCTCAACATCAGTCACACAGACAAGAGATCTCTAGAGTTACTTATCCCAGTTTCCTTGCCTGGTCGGCCTGACAAACAACGCTAAAGGTATCGAAGACCGTTCCACTGTTAAAAAAGCAAAATTTCCAGACCAATCCATCCAAAATTTAAGCCGCGCAACAACAAACAAACTAATCGATAGGATTGGGTGTATGATTCAAAATTTCTAATATGTCTACCTTTGTACACGTTATCAGTAAACAGGTATAAATGATATTTCATTTCCTACTTCTGTAATGAAAACTCGCTTGGTTTATGAAAGAAATATGAAAGCTTTCGTTCATTTGCTTTCGTTCATTTAAAACTTAGATTTTGGGGCTCTCCGCCTACAACTTGTCTTTCAAATAAAATCAACGACCGTTTCGGATCCGAACCGTAATCGAGCAGTTCCGATGTTTTCCGAACATTCGGTAAGCGTCTTCGATGAGATCTAAACGGGCACGGATGAAAAACGCATTGCGCACACTCGGAAGTTTTAAATAAAACCATTAGAGGTTTAGTAAATCTTGAAAGTTAAGGCTGTTCATGAAAAGTTAGTGCTTATCTTTTACCTAAAACATTGCTTTAGTTGTTCTCTAATACCCGAGAAATTCGCATAATACCACGACAGTTGAATCGATGGTACTTTTATTTGTAAACACGAATGCGTCCACGAATTTCCGCCAAATTTTCGATCATACGCAGTGCGCTTTTCACCCGTGTCATCCAAACGTTCAGTGAGTGTTCCCGATACCACCCGAATATTTTGCGAGCGTTACCGAATATGATCCGAATCAGGTCGGCGAGCACTCCTGATTGTCAGAGATTTCACAGAAAAGTACGTATAACTAACCTTTGCCTGAAACGGTTTATGCTCTTTACCGAACACTGAAGTTGGTTATCTGTGCACGACAAGTTATCGCTTGCAATATTTGTCTGAATTTTTTGTATCCACTGAAAAATGATTTGTGTGGGAGCAGAAATGGAAAATGCCTTCTAAAGCGGACATGATGGGACGTAGGCCAAAACGTGCAACTATTGCAAGGGTGGACACCGTTGCAACTGTGTGCTACTATGTGCGCGCGAGCCTTTTAATAGTGTAAAAAACGACTTCCATTTCAAACTTAGTCATAAAGAAATACACATCATTAAATTTAGATATTATTTTCCGATTTCTCTTATAAACGTTTCAAATGCTGCCCGCAAAAATAATAGGCGTTTTTAACTCTACTCACTCCACTGTATCCTGCGTAACCAGGCTCTCGAAAGGGTAGGGGGAAGAGAAAGGGGATGAGGACTGGGGAAAAGGGAGTCCCCTACCCTTCACCCTCTCCCTTCAATACTCTGCCTGCCTTTAAAATCTCAATACGAGTTGTGTAAAGTTGTGCTTGCCTTCGTGTTTTCTTTTCTCTCTCTCTTCGACAAAATATAATGACTTATGGCAAGAGACCATAATCCTAAGAGAGCGAAACTCAGTATTGATGTCTGTGCGATGTTCGTGGCGCCTAAGGCTATTTTTAGTAACTTCGCCATAGCGCGCGCAAGGCCCTCAACCAATAGAATTTGATTTTTGACGTGCGCGCGGACGGGACAGTTTGAATTCTATTGTTTAAGAGCCTTGCGCGCGCGATGGCGAAATTACTAAAAATAGCCTTAGGCGCCACGAACATCGCACAGACATCAATACTGAGTTTCGCTCTCTTAGTATTATGGTCTCTTGTTTATGGTGAACGTATTTTTCATGCCGTTGTATTATATATTAAAATGTGTTTGTAAGTAAGAAAGAAGATTGTCAAGCGCAAGAGAAAAGATCTGGTCAAGTGGGCAAGTGTAATGGTTTCCATATGACCCGAACGGTCGGCAAGCGTTTCCGATGTAATTCGAACTGTCAGTTAGCGTTCCGATGTGGTCCGAACATCCGACAAGTGTCTCCGATGTGATCCGAAAGTCCAACGAACTTTTCCGGTATGACCCAAACATTTTACGAGCGCTTTCGAATGTTATCCGAAAGGTCAGTATTTCACAGAAAAGCGTTTCCTATATATAGATCACCACAGTCCGAACTGTTTCACAATTGTGACCGCAGACAGTTCGGTCCACATGGAAACCAAACCAAAAGGTTTATAATAATTTCATGTTATTTGTTGCCACTAGCAACCTAGTTTTGCTGTGGTTTATAAGACAAGATACTTTTAATAACTGACTGCTGGCTTTTGATTGACTGATGGCTGGGTGGTCTTTGCGCTGATTGGTTCAACGCCTCTGCTGGGGGTATGTAAAGGCTTTGCTGGGTAGCTGGGCGTGATACAGGACGTCCCGCCGAAGCTCTGCTTTGATGGCCAAAAACACGCGGGGATGACCTTGATTGAAGGCGACTACGGATTTCTGTATAGATAAGAAAGGTGTAATAATTAACAAATACAGTCTATTCTCCGTGCATCTGCACTCTAATAGATGCACATGTGCCTTACTCCGCCTACACGTATTTAAAGGTCACCTAATAGATTAGAAGGATGGTGGCATGGTTGGCCGAGAAAAAACGAAAAACAAAAACAAAAAAACAGAAAAGGGAAAAATTGAGTGACCACAAACCTTCGATTTCAGCTTCAGCAGTTCCTGGGCGTGGTTTGGTACCTTCAGCCAAAAGTCCGTTTTTCTTTTCCGTGGCAATGAAAGGTGAACTTGGTTTACATCCGGGAGCTGTCCATTTGTACTGCGTGAAACCTTGTTGTGAGTTTGAACGTGGAGTTCTGCATGAAAGACGGAACATAAATTAGTTTATAGAACACTGTTGGTGCAAAGACGCGTGATCGTAAAGAAACACAAAGAGTACGATAAATTAATAACTTTGTTTAAGGAATCCTAGTCAGCCAGTCCTTTGTTATTGTTTACGCTCAAAAGCTAAAGCTGATATCCCCGGCGCACAAACTTCGAAATAATATTCCATTCGTGAATAAATCCACTAGTACCTCGAGAGCAAATTAACATAACGTATAAGCGCAACGCACTCCTTAGTGAACAATCAGAAGGACTTCTCTTCTTCTAACTGTTTACTAGGGAGTGCGTTACTCTAATGCGTTACCGAATATCAAAGGTGTACGTATTTGGCTTTTATGAATTTGACTATGATTAGCGTTTCGCTTCAAATTTTAAACGGTGACAAGGCGGGCTCCCTGTGGACATGCTATTGGGCCGTTTTATAATTCCGTATTAGAGATGTTTCACTGCACTTTTCTTGTAAATAAAACCTCTATAAAACGACCTCCTCAATATTATGGACATATCAGGCCGGGGCGGATCCAGGATAGATTTTCTTCAAGGAAGAATGCACCCAGGATTATTTTTCAGGGTTGGGTTGCAGCGTTATAGAAATTGATCAGAACTATCCAGAAGATATTTTGAAAAATATAGAGAAGAAAAGGGGCCCAAAGTCGTCGCAGGAGGGGGTGCGCACCCCTCCCATAAATCCACCCCTGCATATGGACACTTTTCTTTGTCCCTGTCCGCATTAAAGAGGTTCCACTATACTTACTTAGGTGGACTCTCTTCTTTCTTTTCTTCGGTTTCATCCATTTGTTTCTGTTCCTCTTCTTTCGCTTTTTTCTTCTCCTCGTTGTACTTCTTGATGGCTTCTACATCTAGGCTAGCCTCCTGCTGCAGTAGTTGGTCTTCATAGGGAGGTGACCGGATGACAGTATTGAAGCCTTCTCTGTACTCACGGTCTGAACTTGTAACAGCACGAACCATGTCCAGTACAAGCTCTTTTTCTGCCATGTACAAGAAATACTAGTTAGGGATAAGGTGACAACAACACAATAAATTCAACCAAGGGTGTACAGGGGCTTTCGCGTAATGCATGATCAAGTATTTTTATTTTTCGTGATTCGAGAATGGAAAGATTTGCGGGAAACATTACGCACGTGACATGTGAAAAGCCGGAAATCCGAAGGTCGTGGATTCAAACCACGCTGAGGGCTCGCCGATTTTCCGAGAAAAAAGTCACACTCGAAGAAGCATACAATTCTAACAAACACATTTCCGAGTGACAATCCATTCATAAGCCGAAAGTTGTTCGAGATTCGTGATCTAGTTTCCCGTGAATCACTGAATTTTCTCCAGAAATAAAAGACTGAAAAAGTCTGTCAAATTGTCCAAATTGTCTCAGTCCTACACTTTCATTTCGTCGCATTGTCTGCTTAAAAGGTGTAATATGACAATAATCAAGCAGTTTTCTCATAGTCTTTCCATACTTGTGGTGGTGGTGGGGGGTGGGGGGGGGGGGGAATTATCAAACAGTTGTCCGTGATTCATGATTTGACCTTTTGATATTTCGTGACCTGTGCCATGGACCCCTCCCACACACACCCCCTCTTCAACCCACCCCCACCCCTCGAAGCCCTTGTTCAAGGGGCCTCTGCAACTCTAACTCTGCAAAAACAGAGTAAGTGATCAAGCAGTGATGTCTGATCAAATCTTAAGTTCTCCTCAACAATATTTCAATTCCAAAGGAGAATTCAGAATTTGATCAAGTGTCACTCACTCTTTTTGCATGGATGTCATGATCAGGTACCCAGAAGTATTAATTATTCTGTAGCTTGTTTCACTCCCAGCAAAATTTACCCTGGGAGCAAGAAACAAGTAACAGTAATAATACCAAGGATGTATTGTTTATGCATTGAAAAAGCAGGAGTTCCATATATACCCTTGAATAATTGCTTAAATTCTTGATATTCAATACTCATTAAGGGTTTTATATTCATCTAAATATCTCATTTCCTTTTGTTTCCTTGATGTCTTAAATTCCTTAATTTTTTATACCATCCAAATTTTTCTCATCCCACTCCCCTATTAACTGGGCTCTACAAAATGTTTAGAGCAGATTTTGTACCAGCATGAAACAGGTGGTGATATGACGTGACTGTGACAGTTGCCATGCATGATGTCTTAAAATCATTTGAAATTCCTGTGGTAACTGTGCCATGCCGTAATGGTGGCATTTTGATAGTCATACAAAAATCTGCTCTATATCACACTCAGTCGATTCAATAATACCTCTGTCTGGGGCAGTTACTAGCCAGGACTGTATAGCCTGGACAGAATCTGTCTGTAAAATACCACCAAGTAATTCCAGCATCTGTAAAGAAAACACATGATATTGAGAGGGCATAGTCATCTGCAGTGCCAGAGCCAGACTAAATTCTCTTCTAAAGGCGTAGCTGAATTACTTTTTTGTCACTTCCCCAGTTCCCCAAAAAAAATTCACTATCTGGTGATGTCAAATATACCTTCCAAAAACAGTTCCTTAGAAACAATGGCTCACATCATTTTCATGTGAAAGAAACCCCCGAGGGGAATCCATTGTAAAAGGATTGGGTATGCTTGTTGGAAATTTTGAAAAATACCCCTAAAAGATACCAGAAGTCTTTTAAGAAGGGCGTGGCTGGACGATTTTTAACCTCTAAGAGATACCACCGATAACAAGCTAATAAACATTTATTATTATGAACATAAAATTGGACGGTCAACATGCTTTTTGTTGGGCAAATTTCTTCCAGTTTGAGAACAAGATGATAAGCGATGGACTCTTTTGATACCCTAGGAGCCAGGAAATGCTAAAACACTTAACTTCAATTTTAACACCCTAAAAGATACCAAATCGCTGATTTTTACCCTAAGAGATATGACGAGCATACCTGATCCTTTTACAATGTGTAGTTCCAGAAATTATCCATACCCCCCCCCCACGGAGGGATTTTTTTTCAGACCCCCCATACCCCCCAGAAATTCTTGTTTTGAGGTTGTTTAGAAATCCCCCCTACCCCCTGGAATTTCCACTTTGATATAACATGTGTACCCCCACCTCTAGGAAATTCTTCTAGAGACTTGTAAGCCTTCATTTGCTTTCCAGTTGGCCACGAGGTTTCGAGTACGTAGTATTCTACTACTATGACGCATGGAAACTTCGCTAATTCTTCGCTACAATCGCTTTTATTCAAAAGATATGGATCGAATCCACATAATTCAACTTTTTCTCGATATTTTGCCTTGGCAAGACCTGTGACATTGGAGTAATACTCCGAAAAAGTGACGTTGTTTATAGAGGAACGTTCGCGGCAGCCATTTTGTTTTCGAATATGGTCAGCAGTCATTCCGGTCAGCGGTCATTCTCATAAATCAAAATGGCGAAGGCATCGAAAGACTGATCTAAGCTGAAAGAAAGTGCAAATTATGCTTCAAGAAATGATTAAAGACGCTGAGTGATCAATACTGTTTCATATGCGAGGCTTGGTTATGGCATTTGGAGTATTTTTAGAGTATTTTTGTAAAAATACCGTTCGGAAAACGTGTTAACGTAAACACCCCCCCTCCTCCTGGAAATTTAGACGATTTTGACCCCCCTACCCCTCGGAAATTATTTATCCCTCCGTGGGGGGGGGGGGGGGGGGGGGTGGATAATTTCTGGAACTACACAATGGAGTTCCCCCCCTCCCCCGGGGAAAGGACATCCAATAAGAAATGAAGTTAGAATGGCCTTCACAATTTAGCCAATCACATTTATAGTGTCTTTTCAAAACCACGAATACCATTGGGGACCCAGAACACAATTTGTATTGCTGTTCAACAGAAGGGCTAAACAAGAGTTGCTTTTTTTCTGAATGTGTCACAGGCTATGTTTTATGAATACTTACATATCCTTCATTGTCAGGGAACTGAGTAATATGTTCAAAAGGGCGCTCCACTTGTCCTTGCTGCGTAGCTGGTCGGTCACTTTGTCCTTGACATCTGCCTGGATGGCAGTCTTTCACCATTACGAGATGGAGGGACCACTTCACCATTTCTTGTAGCAGGTCTCTCATCCAGTACTTGTCCTAACCTGGATCCTGGTTTCTGATATGCTTTTGTTAAGGTGTAAGGGTTTTTAGTTTTCAGCCCTGCTGCCTCTGTCAATTTACGCAGTTCATCTCTCCATGTATGTGTAATAGGAACTAAAATTGGACATGTAACAATATAAGCTCATAGTTAATTGAAAACATAAAGTATTATGACGATATTGACTTGTCATTTAAATGAATGGGTCTTTTTATTTTTGTCCATTATTTTTTATTTTTCATTTAACTTTTCATTTTTGTACTCATATTTCTTTCTTTCCTTTCTTTTCATCAATAGTATCTTGTATCTACCCTGTATCTTGTACAGGTTGTAAATTCTCCTCACCACCCCCCTCAGAAGAAATGCTTTGTCCTCACAGAGGGAGGGCTAATCAATACACTAGTTAAAGTAGTCAATTCCATTTTTGTGGTAACTGGCTTTATGCCAGTAACACACTATGTCATGGGCTTCAAGGGTGCGTGCGTGCGTGCGTGTGTAATTTGGAAATCCCTGAAGTAGAGCCGAATTGTCAAGCTGAAAGATATGCGAACTTCGTGCGCCCGTCCGAGGGTGTTGAAGTCGATTATTAACGACACGCACTCGTGCCCATGTAAAAGAAGCCCAAAATCGGCTTAAAAAGGACATTTAGATTAGCTGCCGCTAGAGTAAGAGTGATTGACATGTTGTCGTTAATAAACTTTTTAACAAGACGCACGTCGAACCGTACACTGGTTGCCTGTAGTTCAACAAGCCTCAGTAGTAAAGATCTTTAATTTGTCTGTCAACAGCTATTAGTGTTTGCCTTTGTCCTTTTATTATCATGCATGGTATTAAATATCTCACATGCAAAAATATTCCCTGCGAATATACCAGATTATTCAACTTTTTATTTCACTATATATCTCAATTGTTTGCTGTAAAGACTTCTACAACGGCATTTTTGACACAATAACAAATTGTGTATTTTTTTGTTCATGTTTCAGATGTTTTATCCATTACGTGACCAAACGCATCAGGTCAAATAGAACATAAAAAATATATTGAATTTCAATAAACTTACCAAGGGCACTATAAAGTCGGTGTGTGTGTATGCACTAGTTGAAGTAAACCCCTACCCCCACCCCCAACCAGGGACAAGCCTTGAAATGTGTCTATATCTATATTTGGATTTGAGGCCAGTAACCACATGGCCTCATAGAGGTCTATTTTTTTCTATTGTAAGAACTAGATTTCATACGTTCTACTTACTCTAAGATTTTTGTAGAAACTAAAAAAATGAAGTTTTCTATCATGTATCTAAAATGTAAAGTTTCGCGAAATGCAATACTTCGTAAAAATGTGGAATTTGGTATTATTATAAGTAGGCAAGCTATTTTTTATTCCGAAGTTTTGCGTGATTAAAATTTAATAGAAAATACATCTCTTGGTGAAAATAAAATGCTAATAAGCCTTTGATCTGAAGGATTATTCTAACACACGAACTAGGAAATTTGATATGCTATGCTAAGTTTCGTGAATGTACTTAATTGCTATAAAAGGATTAAATAGAATACATTAATAATTCAAATAAAACGGATAGTGAAGGAAAAGCTCAAAAATATTGTTAATCACGTAAAACTCTTAAATTCATTTTCTTGTTAAGCGCAGATGAACAAAATGCAATTTTTTTGTCGTGATTCGAACGTTTTGAACATTTTAATTGCAACATGTAATTAAATCGCATGACACATTTCGTAATTTATTCGTTGTTCTTAGCAACTCTTTGTTTTTATTACGAAAACAGCCGAATTATTCTTCTTCGAAATCCTCGATTGAATCGAGGACATGCAGAAATATAAAATATCTGTGAAAAATCGCTTAATGTGATATAAATCAGCATAATATTGCTATCTAGAATGATACAGGCCTTAGGTTACCTTTCTTTGTTTATGACTAGTAAAGACGTCGAAGCTTTTGTTGGATAACTCTAGCTTATTGATGAAAGAGCAAAAGTCAATAAAAAAACAAATATCAAACAAACAGTTCGGTGTTTTATAGAATATTTCATATTAGCTCTGGTATAAAAACAATATCTAGTTTATAAAAGAGAATTGATTCTATTAACACGCCATAGCAACCACACAGGTACCGTACAACATATTGATGATATCCAATGCATGCAACACAACAATATCTGTATATTCATATAGTAGGCCGATCTCTGTTGATATTTTGCAATCGACCAACTCAGGAAACAGTAAACAGGAGAAAATAATTAAGAAAATTCCACTGCATTAATACAGACTACATTGCAAACAAACTCTCAAGACAGGCCCCTAAACAATAAATAAACTAATATCCAAAATTGACAATTTGATTCCTAAAAATATAACAAACTTACCAAGACCGATTGAAGGAATAGCTTTCTCTCGTACAATTACAAAGTTCTCAGCATTGATAGGCATACGAAGACCTTTTAGGGGACGCTGTCGCATTTGGTCAATTGTTGGAGTGGACACCAAGAAACGGCTGGAGTCATCTTCGGCCCCCATTGAGTCGATAACAGTACAAACTGGGACGTCCAGTAAGCCTTTAAGATGTCTTACACGTTGTGGATGTGGATTGTGTCTTGCAAAGAAAGGATTCTTGCTGGCTCGACTGGGGAAACTTGCTCTACTGTTTGGCCTCGTGTCTGAATCTTTCTTGGGCCATGCATATCGGCTTGTGTTGGGGAGACTGTCATGAAATGACTCTTGAATTGTACCACGAACTAAAAGCGGCTTGTTGCCAGATGGTAGAAATGTTGTTGGCATTTTCTCCATCCAATATTTTATCTTACCGAGTACTAAATAAACCCCACAGCAAATTAGAGTCTTTGTCCAAGTTTTCTTAACTAATCCGAGATGGCTAACTAGTAATAAACATATCACTTTTAATTGGTTCGCCGCTGTCATGGTAACCATATTCTCTTGGGACATTTCATACCACAGGCAACCCGTAAAACCTTTTTTCTTCTTCTTCTTTTTCATAATCGAATAAGTCTACCTTAAATCATTAAGAAACAAACGAAGGACGAAGAAAGGACGAAAGAAAGAAAGAAAGAAAGAAAGAAAGAAAGAAAGGACAAAAGAACGAAAGAAAGAACAAAAGAAAGAAAGAAAGAAAGAAAGAAAGAAAGAAAGAAAGAAAGAAAGAAAGAAAGAAAGAAAGAAAGGAAGGACAAAAGAAAGAAAGGACGAAAGAAAGAACGAAAGAAAGAACGAAAGAAAGAAAGAAAGAAAGAAAGAAAGAAAGAAAGAATGAACGAAAGAAAGAAAGAGAGTGAGAAGGAAAGTCTACCTTAAATCATTAAAAAACAAACAAAGGACGAAGAGAAGAGCGAAGAGAAGGATGAAAGAAAGAAAGAAAGAGACAAAGAAAGAGAGTGAGAAGGAAAAAGAGAGATCTGCATCTTATGAGAATAAAACATTTGAACATCAAGAAAGAAAAATATCAAGAACAATACACAGCTGTATTTTTTGCTTACCTGACTGATGACCTGTTTATAATTGTTTTGTACAAATATCAAAGTGAACCCCCTCAGTCTGAGCCCTGGATCCACCCCTCATCCAAGATGCACTTCAGTCTTGGAATGGAAAATAACTCTTTTGAAACAGGTTGTTGCAGCACACATCTTTAGACAAGGCACTTAAAGGCCCACTTCAATGAAAATAAATTGGAAACTGATTATTTCTATCTGAAGATGAATTTAGTTAAATAACTAGTTACCCTCTTCCCAAAAATCTGCATAATTTCAAACTCATTATCAAAGAGAAATTTTGATATAAAGTCTAAAAGAACAATACAACTTAAATGCTAAAATACTTGACAATTTCTATTTGTCTCATTTGAATGTAAAGAAAATGTTGCTTTTGGTGATGTTGGGAGTCATACAGACAGCTTTTACTAAGTTTCAATCAAGTCATTTCCAATTTCAATTTATTTTCATCCAAGTACCCCTTTAAGATACACTTTCACATTTTGTTTGGTGTTGTTGTGAATTGGTTTCAAGTTTCGATTTCCTAGTGGTGGGGCAACCAATTTTTACACAGAAAGACTGCATCAATGTTGAACCCTTAATTTACTTTTTTTGAGCAAGGTACCCTTTTATATACCTTTCAATGAACACATTACCCATGAAAATGGTACCCTGTTCAAAGATGGTTTCCACTGCCCTCAGTTTAATATTCAACTCACAAAATCTCTATACTCTACAATGGTGTAGTGAAGACGGGTAGGGGGGGGGGGGGGAGTGAAGGGGGGAGTGAGGGGGGAGTTAGAGGGGGGCAAAAAACTTTTTGGCTTGAGCTGACTTGATTGATGTTTAAGCATAGGAAAGGTATTAATTGATATCATTTTGTACCATTCATTGTCACTTTCACCATTTTCAAAGGGAACCCTTCACTTAGTCAATTCTGTTTTCCAGGAGTTCTCCAGGAATGTATTCAAAAATCCAGGACTTTCCAGGAATAAAATAAAAATCCAGAATTTTCCAGGATTTCCAAGAGGAAGATGCATACAAACCTTGTTATCAACAAAAAATCATTTTGTCTGTTATAATAAAGTGCATTAACTTTACTGTAAATAGAATTGAAAAGTAATATTGTTTCAGATTTCCTTCTGGGAAATCAGTGACAATGATCAGATTTTTTACTTCCTTTGGGATTTGTGTGAAAACCTCAATTTCAGACAATAAGTCAGTTAATAATTACTTCAAACCTTGGCTTTTATCCATATACATCCCTTGGGCCTATGGCCATGTATAGGGCTAAAAGCCTCAATTCTCGGTAACTTTTACTCGACTACTTAAGTATGTTAAGCCCTGGGTCTTGAAGACATCATTGGAAGGGTCGGCGGCAAAATTGTGCCATTTTTTTGTTTTTGCTTTTTGTTTTGAAAAGCTAGAAAGCGGAAGTTATCAGATTTTCTGGGAGGTTTGAAACTCAAAAAAAATTAATATAGCGGAAATGTAAGTTGGTTGTGAAAAGGGCACCCCTTGTACAGTGGTGTAGTGAGGGGGGACTTGAGCCGTCATCTGAAGGATGATGTCAATGATATCACTTAAAGTTTTACTTTTACTTTAATTCATAATATTTAAATGTTATCTCAAGTATAATCCATACTTGGATGAAGTTTGTTTTTGTTTCTTAATGCTGGACAAATTTCCACCTGCTTTGTCCCAAATTGTTCTTCCTGGATTTTGGCGGGAACATGACCTTGAAATTTAACCATTCCATTACATTATTTAAGCCAGTACCCTAGACCGTGAACAGGCTATAAAAGACACTACCATCATATCATATATGTGTGAAAGTTTTTGGTGAAGAAATAATAACTTTATTTTTAATTTGCAACAACTAAATATGCTCAATGTATATAATGTGAAACTAACAATATCTATTTCTCTATATCAAATATATAATGTTCATAAATGTATCTTTAAACAAACAAAAACATTTCAGATATTTATAAAGTGTAGATGTTCATAAAGTCTACAAAAGCTTAAAATCTCATACTGCTTTTTGACTCATGATCTAAACTCAATTTTTGGACCTGAATTATTCAGTGTGACTTTTAAGTGTTTACTGAAACTATTAGTACATCAAATTAATCTATCTATGGAAAATTATGGCATTTCAGTCTTCTGGATATACATATATTTCTATAACATAATATATCAATTCTGTGAATAACATCCAAGATTTATGAGCTAAGTGTAAACATACCTAGTAGACTGTTTTAGACAGATCTGTTTTGGAATGATTTTACTTATCCCACTATCAATAATGTTCACACCCATTAAACATTCAAATATGTAATTCAAATTTTTCCAAGGGCCATTTTTCATTCTAATTGTGCACTGTATAATAATCAAATAGATCAATAAAGCAGAAATACAATTTTATGTTGTCTAATAGTCTACTGTTTTTTTTATTAACCAAGTCGACACTTCAAAAGAGGTAACTGTAACCATTATAAACAAGTAATTTGATCTCATGCAATCTCATTACCTTAAATCCATTATCAAAATTACAAAGTCATTCCAACAGAGATATAACAACCATTACAAACAATGCAATGTGATCTCTCATAACTGTAACATCTATTATCAAAATTACATGACCAACTTGCACATTTGACACTTTCAAGTGCTGTCAATCAAATGAATTACTAATAAGGTCTGCTGATTGGCTGTGTAGAAGTAGGCTGAATGATAAAGAGGGGATTTTTTCAAGTTCAAGCAGTGAGCAACAAAAACTCCCGAGTTGAAGAATAGTTGTTGCTCAAAACTAAGATCATTTCTGTCAGAAAGTTTAAGTTGTTTGTAAGTAGTTTTGGCCAATGAAATTTGAATCAAGTGTTAATTTGGATCGAAAATGAGTTTTAGGCCTTCATTTACTGATGTCCTATATGTTTTCTTTATATTCAGCTTGAAAAAGCTTAATCCCAACGCAACTTCAAGAAAAAATCTTTGTACAATTTAAGAATCCATTTTAATCAGGTATTTTATCTTGGTACATCAGTTTTTAACTGGTAGAAAAAGGATTTGAGTGTTAATCCAGAATGAAAATTTGGATTAAAACTCACATGAAGGCCTAGTTTTTGGCGCTTTTTGCCATTATTGCTCGTCATAAAAAAATCTCCTCTTAAGTTAAAGATGTCTGGGTCACATAATTTTGCAAGAGACAAAATGCATGCTAAATAGACAACAACAACTTGGGAAAATGTTATTAATAAAACAATAACTAAGTGGCAAAAAATATTTGTGTATGTATGTGCTGTAGCTAGACTTAATGTTTTCTGAATTGAAAACAGTTGAAATGATAGTTTATTGTGTACATATAAGTTATATTTTCTGTTAGTTCTCCGCAAAATAAAATACAAATGTTAAACTTAAATAGTTTTAACTGTTGAAGAAATTTCAACTACAATAGTCCAATACATTATCTTTAGAGGAACCTTTTTATGCCAATTTTGCTGCTTTCTCTGGTTTTTGTTCCTCTTCATCGCTTTCTTCCTCTCTTTTTCGTTTTCTTTCATTCTCCACACTTCTTGCACTCTCATTATTGTTTACATCACTCTCACTCTTCTGACCAACAACACTTTCTTCTTCTACTACTCCTGATTTGTCTGTTGGAACTACATCATTCAAATCAGCAATGGAAACACCACTCCCTTCTCCTAATTTTTCATACTTATCTGTTGAATTTTGATAATCTTTCTGACCAGTAACAGCTGACAAGCCACTCCCCTCTCCTATTTCTCCTGATTTAACAGTTGAATATACAGCACTTTTTTGATCAACTATAGATTCAGAGATTCCCTCAGTGTTGGAAGGAACAGTACTTTTTCCTGGAGTACTTTCTGGAGAAGTATCGTTGTGGGAAATGTCCACAGAACTCGGACCACTTGAGCAACCTGGTTCTTTCTCAAGTGAGTTTGCTTCTTCTTCTCTAGGATTTGCTTGTGCTATTGTTGATGGACACTCCAGTGATGGACTTCTGGTACTGGCAGAAGAATTTGCTTGTCCCGCTGATCCATTGCACTCCCTTAGAGGACGTCCTTGTGTTTCCTGCATTAGTTTCTGAAGAGTTGCTAGGCACTGTTGCTGTGGAACCAGAAGAAACAACAGGTTTCTTGTTTACAGTCTTAAACCTTGATCGATAATTATTTCTTGCTGATCCCACAGGGAAAGGATCTGTGTGAGAGCGTTGATGTCTGGTCCTTTGCCCAGCCACGGCAAAATAGGGAAGGTACCTGATGTTGTCTACCATGGGTGGATAGTAAGGATGATATCTGTGCATCGGTGGTGGTGGCAAAGGTGACAAAAATGGATTGGGTAACAAAGCAGATCTTGGACGTCTGTCTATGTAGTTATATTCAACATATCCACCCATAGGAGATACAATATATCTGTCGTCATAATATCCATTGTGATACTGAAAGTCGTCATATCTCTGAGACCATACGTCATTAAGGCCTGGCATTATATTGGGTATAGGAAGTAAAGCTGTTGGAACTTTATCTACAACACTATAACCCCAACAATCACTGATGGCTGCCAGAATTGAGTTTGACATGTTCCTGTGAGCTTTATTCTCCCAGTGAATGCCATCTCCTGCTTGTGTGAACATGTGATGTCGGCTCAAAGACTCAAACAAATCAACGTAGATAAAATGAAACTTTCCGGTCATAGCCCGAGCACTGAAATTGGCCATGTTGATTTCTTGCCATGACAGCGTCTTGAACCCTTTTCGCAAAAACCCGCCTTTGCAGACGTCAGCCAATGGTAAAGCAGAGGTCCAAACCATCAATGGTGCAGAAGGCAAAAGAGTTACTGCTGTGAATAACTTATTCAGATTGTACTCATACAGCTTCTTTCCCTCCTCGCCATATCTGTGGATATCCCATAAGCACGAATTCATTATTATCACATGTGGCCCAATAGTCCTCAGTTGATTCTCAACAACCGATTGAACGTAGTCGTTCCAACAACGGGTCACAAAATAATACCTAAATACTGTGTTCCCATCTTGGTACTCTCTTTCTTCTCTTGCGTCTACATTGTTGGTCTTTTCTCCAAGGTCTCCTCCGAGAAGAAGCTTGTCGTGTCGAAAGCTGAGCTCTCCTTTCTTTTTGAGCTCGTTGTTCTCGACATATCGGCTTTGTGGGTCACTCCACAAACACACCAGATCTTTATAGACTGAACGCTGAATGGAATCGCCTAAAACGACAATTGTTTTGCCTTTAAACAGTTCTCGGATATCTTGATACAGAAATATAGCATCTTTTCTACTCATTTTGGCCGAACAAAGTTGAAATTCGACACTGATCATGAGAATAAAGTGCAGCCATGCACTTTTCCTTTCGACTGTGTTTATTGGTCACATAACCGTGACGTCAGAGATCATTTCCGCTAGCTTGCGTACTCAATCGCTTTCAGTTGATTTTACATGTTTATATGTTCAGCTTTGTCTGAAGAATTCTCTTGCTCTTAGCATTAGATATTCCTGGTTTTCCATTTGTTTTTATTCGTGAAACCATCCTGGATCCATAGTCTTGTCAGGGGTCACCAATGGGTTTTATCTGATACTACCACTCCCCAATTAGCTAATAAAGTAGCCAGCTGGCATGGGTGCGCCTGAAACTTGTCAAGCATAACAATAGTATTTATTTAGACACGATAACAGTTACAGCTTCGCTGGATGTAGTCGTGTAAAAGTTTCAGCATGTAATAGCGCCTTTATAAGAGTTACATTCAAGTCATTCAATTGTGGTTAAATTTATCTAAATCCTATAAATTACATTTTTGCATAAAAATAAATTAATAGAAGAGAAACAAAATGATAAGAAAAACAAATACTTTCGATCTGAGAAAACAACCACCATTTGACTGAACTGGTTTGCATCGGAAAGTGAGAAGCCATGCAGGCTCTAGGAGATGAGCCAGAAGGGGAGGGGTTGAAGAAGAGGGAAGAAGAAGAGAACGAAATGACCCCATGGCTTCTGAGAATCAGGGGGAGGGGGAAAGGGGCTGGGGAAAGGGGATGAGAAAGGGGCTGGTAAAGCTCCCCTAAAGCCTGCGTTACTGGCGCTAAGGGGGAAGGGGAAGGAAAGAGGGGAAGGAGAACTGAGGAAGGGAAAGTAGCACCTGTTTTCCTCATTACGATCTTTTTCATGTGAACTGTGAAAATACAGTATGCAGCCACCGGAAATGTGTCGCTTATCTAATCAAGGCAAGCTCCACCGTTGAAATTTGGAAACTGATGTAATCTCAAACATTGTTAAGCAATAAGTGATACCTATGGTTTTAAGGATAATAAAGATAGATGTAGAAACGTTTGAAATTATTTTGTATTGCTGATTCCGATCGTCACTGTGCCGGGCTTACAAAACCAGCTTCTCTTGACACGGTTTCGAACTCCGATGGGATACCTGTGCTAGGGCAGTGGAAAGGTCACGAAAGCTAAGGTCAAATAAAATTACCAAAGTATAAAAAATGCAAAAACATATTTGAATGTGAATGCAGCAAAATTGTCTTCCTCGTTGCTTCAGAATACTTTCTTAACGATTCGAATCCTTTTTATAGCAGCCACGAACTGCTACTGAAAAGGAATTTTGTTGCAAAAATGAAAACCGGCACTAGCTTCCATGCACCGTTCTACACTCTCGACCTTGGCCCGAAAACCGCGGACAAGTCAAGCTAAGTGTACCTTTTGTCCAATATAATAGTTAATATTTGAGTTAAAGGAAATGTTGTAGCTGGCTAGAAATATATGAAAAATGAAGGAAACTGTGAAAGAAAACTGAACAAAACCCGTGTAAAATCCGTACATTTGATAGTCTTTCATTTTCTCTAAAAACAAAAATTCTAGTTCTCGCGTACACTACACACGCGATCACGGCTATCAAATTCTGACCAATAGGAAGTTTCGCTCAAATTTGTTTGCCTTGTGATTGGCTGATAAGCAAGGAATCCTTCAAGTGCTGTTGGTTGATTTCAGGAGTTCTCAGCGTTTTGTTGTCAGTTTCCTTCAGCTTCGATTGGAAGACTGCGAGGTTTGTATCTTTTTTTACTGTAATATTACCTATATTTTCTTTGAGACTCATGAATTTATAAGTTTCACTATCAACTCATGCACACCTGTATGTTTGTAATTTGAATGAGCGGTAAATTCAAACAGAGGCGACTGTTTTGCTTGGCGAATTTCGTTCAAACGAGCGAGTTCATGGTTCTGTTCTTAGTTCTTGTTTACTTTGTGAAAGTGAAAGAATTCTTATTTGAATTCCTCGGTAAAAAAGTACTCCTTCCATTCGGTCAGTTCAAACTTTTTGGCCTTTTTAGTTTCTATTTAACTTACAAAGTTCTCAGAATAGAAGAATAAACGTATTTACAGTTCTTGTTCTAAAATTCGGTTCTTTTGCAGGTGAACTGAGTCTTCATTTTGAAAAGTAACAGTCAATAACTACGAGAAGAATATCTGCCAAACTCAAAGAACATGAACATTGAGTCCTCTCACTTTCTCCCAGTCAAAGGGAAACCTCTCAGCCCTTTCATTTCCAAACTCAAAGCTCTTTTGAGCGATGAAAGGTTTCGTCGAGCGATAAAATGGTGCGAAAACGGCCGTGCTATCGTCATTTCTGATGGCGAAACTTTCAAGAAGCTTGTCCTCGACCGAAGTGAAGAAATGAAAATGTTCAAGACTCGAAATTTTGCCAGCTTCGTTAGGCAGCTCAACCTTTATGGCTTCAAAAAAGTTCCTGTTAATGGCAAAGGAGACCCCTCAAAGAACATGAAATTTGAACACCAAAATTTCAGGCGTGAAAACCCCGAGCTCATGCACTTGGTACATCGTAGATTCACCCCAAGAAAGACCAAAAAAGTTAGCCGCAGCGTAAAGACCCAGTATACACAAAACGCAATGGGTCCCTTCCAGGGAAGTTCTCCAACACCAGAAAGGAGTACAAGTGTTATAGCGACGAGTGCGTTGGACCTGACGAGGAAAATAGTGATTGCGAAACTTCATCAACAACAAGCTCAAGCAGCAGGTCAGCCACCCCCAATAAAGCTGCCTTCGGGAATTCCATGAACTCTCCCTTCGAACCAGAAAATCATAACGCTTTTGCCGAGACTGCAGCCATGGAAGAATACATGTACCAAAAACTTCAGGAAGAGCAAATGGTGGTTCAGCTTCTACTAAGCCTGAAAAACACCATTCCAAGACCAATGCCTCTAAGCGCAGCACCGAATTGTGAGGCAATTCCAGGGAAATGCAACAAGCACAGTTACAAGCTTGACCCCAGCACCAGCATGCCCTTACTACTATCCACACCTACCTCCAACTCCTAATTTTTATAATCCATATAATCATATCTATTAGTTTCTCAATGCTAGAAATGTTATCAGTTGAAGAATAGTCACTAAATATAGTTACAATAATATTCATTAGAATTTGGCTATTGTTTAGAGATGTCATCAAAATGGTCATCATACATAATTTTGAATAGAATTCAAAATGTAAGGTTTCTGAATGCAAAGATTGTTTTAAAGACTGTTTTTAAAATTCCAATAATGGCATTTATTTATTTATTTATTTGAGATTTGTAAATTTTATCATCAACTATTTATATTATTGATGGTGTGATTGCTTGGCACAACTTTTAAAATGTTAGGTTAAAAATGTAAAGAATTCTTCATACAATTTTTATTAAATTATTTTCTGGAACTTTTAGAGTAGTGATTGATTTGTAACATTGATAAAGTTATAATATCAATGATATGTCATTTACTGACATTCCAAAAAATAAAAATGTCTGGGACCACTTTTACTTTGCATCTTTTGGTCTTCCTTTTCAAAGATTTTATGCTAACCCAAAATTATTGCAAGCAAAACAAAATGAATTCAAATTAAATGGAGCAGACCTGACCATCTGAAATGAGACTATTCCTGGACTATAGTTTGATCATCAAGCTTGGGATACCTGTGGATAAACTGACCCTATTGTTTTAGACAGATGACTACTCGGAAGCTACTAGATTATTTAAGGTGGCTTAGGTGGTAAATGCATAGCCTTCTAGGTAAAAGGTTCACATTTTGACTCCAGAAGGCATGCAATTCTCATCCTCGTTTAGACCTCTCTCATAGCTGCAAACCCCCAAGGCTTTCGTATCTGGAGATCAACATTTTTTCCTTAGAATTGGATTGATTTTCACGCTCAGTGGGGGTGGGGAAGAGAGGAGACTCAAAGTGGGACAAAACATACTTGAGGCTACACTGCGCTATCTCTGAGGTCGATTTTCCTACCTCAGTGGTGTAGGAAGATAGACGATATTTCAGTTAAAATGGCCACGATTTTAGGATTCGAGCGATTATCCGGGAGATTTAGGTCTTTATCCGGGAGACCAGGAGACGAGGCCCAAAATCTGGAGACTCTTGGATTATCCGGGAGGGCTGGCAGCTATGCTCTCTGATATTAATTTTGTAGCTCAAAATACCTGTTATTTGTAATATAAGCTATTTGTAGCTTTAAATACCTGTAAGATGGAGCACCGATGGGGGAGGTATGTGGTAGAGGTGCACTATCTCACATCCTTGTTTTGACTTCTCTCTAATCAGTGTAGCTCAGCATAGCTTTAAATACTGTACAATCATGTAGAATAGAACACTGACTGAGGCACAGGGTAGATGGTGCACTGTCTCACATCCTTGGTTTTACTTCCCTCTAAACAGTGTAGTGGACAAAACACTGATGGAGGGAGAGGGTGCACTATCCACCACCTGGAAGATGTGATGGGGCAACAACATCAAATATTATCCTTGAACTTTTTAATTCTTAACATCATTACTCACCAATAGGACTTAAAAAATGAACTATGTACAGGTTGTTTTCATTGTCTATTGAAGCATCAAGTCCAATTACAATATTATAACTTTATAAAGTTTGTTATTGCATTTTTCATTAAAATGTCATTTGTTCAACTGTTGAGACACAAATTCTTTAGTCTTATCCACTGCAGCAACACCAGCATCCAAGACTTTATCAGGAGCAACTTCAATATATGAAAACACAGTTTGTACACCTGAATTCCACTTTTCTCTTATTAGTGACCTTGATGGCATCTATAACAAATTTTTATTACAAAAATTAAACTTTATATAACACATTTTTAAGCATATCTACACAAGCAATGAGTTTTCATTGACAAATTCTTTGATAAGTATTCTTGGTCATGTAGACAGATTAACAAGTTTTCCTTGGAACTTTGTCCACGTCAAGGAAAATTTGCTTGATAGACAAGTTTCCTTGTGGCCCAAATAGCCTTTGCAAGGCCAAATACTTCTCAAGTTTTCCTTGTTGTCCATCTATACAAGCAAATCATTGCCTTGACAATTCTGCTTGACAAGAAAAAAGCTGGTACACCAGTCAAGAAGAAAATTTCAGTGTAAAATGTGGCTTTAGTGATAGTGAGCACTCAAGATTTATTGACATGCATGAGCACTAAAAATGCTGTTGTTTACATGGTAAAAGGAAAGAATAATGTACCAAATATCCTGTTATCCCACTGTGTGGTGGACTGTTGGCCAACACTTCACTGATAGTTTGCCAACTTTTCATTGACAGTTGACCAACGCTTCACTGACAGCTGGCCAGAAAAGTTACCAACAGATTTTCTGCCAACAAACCACTGACAGATCACCAACATGTGGCTGACATGTGCCTGACAAATGGCTGACAAACGGCCAACAAACAATCAACAAACCACCAACAAATGGCCAACAACCAACCAACAACAGACTGACAAATGACTGACTGTTAGCCAACAGTTGATCATTTATTGGCCAACAAGAGATCTGGTACATTACTCTTTATTTTTACCCATTTACACTATGAGCATGCATGGTGATATTTTCGTAAAGTTTGATTGTTTCATTTGGCCCCAGTGATGATCCATGGGCCTGAAAGGTTGGTAAATAAAATGTTTTGTTATATACCAACTGTCAAAGTCATTATTCTCCTGCTAAGATTGGGTGAGAGGGTATCACATGAACATTAACAAATTTTTGATGTTTCCCTGGGCACTGATGGGCAACAATATGTTGTGGACCAGTAATAACAAAACTGGAAGTTGATCATTGAACTTTACAGTGCACATTTGCAAATTCATTTGAACATGAAACAAAACTTTTGTATATTATCAAACCATTACGACAAATATACAGAATTTAGGATTGATAATCAACCAGGATTGCCAACAAACAAGGTGCAACAATTCTACAAAGGACTCTGTGTGAAAAAACTTAGGTTGTTGAACAAGTTTGAGTGAATTTTGAATAAGAACATTCATTGTAGCGACATTTTGATTTTTTCCCTTTGACAGTTAGCATATTACAAAACAATTACTTACTGTAACCTTGGGAAAGCAGTATATTTTGTAGTCCCCTGTCCCCAATGTCTTCCTCTGCTTCACCTCAGGAAACATCAGTGGTCTCAAGACCACAAAACATACTGTTTCCCTTAGTCCAAGGAAATTAGTGTCTAGTGTTTACTACATATCATTATTAAAATGCTTACACAAGCTCTTCAAAAATTAAGAAGAAAAATCCTGTAGTTGACTTGGAATTACAACTGCAGTTGTTGAAATGCTGTTAGTTGGTTACATCACCTTTCACAAAATTTATGTTTATTTTTGATGATTTAATTGTATTAAACGCACAGCTAAAACTCGAAATGTATCCTAGTGTATTGACTGAAAATATGATTAGTAGACACCATACATAGCTGCCAACCCCCAAGGCTTTCGTATCTGGAGATCAACATTTTTTCCTTAGAATTGGGTCGATTTTCACGCTCAGTGGGGGGGGGGGGGAGGAAGGGGGGGGCGTGGTAGGAAAGACGATATTTCAAGAAAGATAGACGATATTTCAGTTAAAATGGCCGCAATTTTAGGATTCGAGCGATTATCCGGGAGATTTAGGTCTTTATCCGGGAGACCGGGAGACGAGGTCCAAAATCTGGAGACTCCCGGATTATCCGGGAGGGTTGGCAGCTATGCCATAGGACAAAATAAATTTTTTCTGAGGTAAAGCTAACATAAGACTTTTAAAATTATAATTACCTCTGGAACTTCCACTGGAAGATGTGTATTTGCCGATTTTTTAAGCTCTCTATAAGACGTGATGGCTCTGTCTTGAGAACTGAACACATCGAGCGAAGCAGCTCCATACACGATTCCCCCAGCAATACCACACTTTACTCCAAATTTCAACAACGACACCGCCATCTTGAAAATTTTCTTACTTAGGTTACTGCGATTTTTGAGCCAGCGGAGTATCCCAAGCGCGGTAAGTGATCGATCGTGGTTTGGCAAATATAAAGCAGAAAACAATCGGCATAATAACATTAACGCGAGTCCTGATACATACTTTACACAATTTCTTTTTTTCTTTTCTTTTCTTTCTTTTTTTTCAAATGAAGTGAACAATGATGAGCTGTAGCTGTCAGAGTATGGCTCTATAGCGTGCGCGCACTCCATCCTTTACGTAAATCCATACGACGTCTGGAGGCATAGTCTATTTTTGATTTTGTTGTTTTGTTATTGTTTTTGCGTAGCATTATCAATCCCCTTCACTATATGAATGTTTCACTGAGTGGTACGCGCCTTTGCGCTTGGAAGAGCTTTACTGGCATGTCCCATATATCTCAGCTCACATAAATAAAATTCTCATTCCCCGTAATTCCCTTCAAAAGGACTACCTACTACCAACCTTCTAATACCAACCCGAAAATGCGGTCGGGAGTGCTGGGTTTAATTCTAAAGACTACGACTTCTCGCTAGGAAATTTTTGCACAATTTTTGCACTTTTGAAACGTACGATTTTTCTCTCAAATCTCAAAAATGAGTCTCGCGAAGTATGTCTCGTTAGTAATATTTTGCAAAATTAAGTTTACGCAAAAACTAGTTACAGTAACTGTACAATAATAGAAGGCTAATCGTTGAATGCACACAAAGGACAAATCTTGAAATAAGGTATTTGTAAAGACCTGGGTTTTTGGTAAAGAACCTACAAATAGGAAGAGTTATTAGCATGGCTGTACTCGTACTCGTCTATAAAAAACGTAAACTTTATCAATGCCCGATCTTAAAAAGTGTTTAAAGTACTTAATTTTACTGATATTTATTTGGCTTTTGACTAGTTTGGCTTTGAGAATTTTCTTCGAATACGAAATGCGGTTTCAAACTGTAAACTTCAGTGATGATAATCGAGCGTAATCGATCAATCAATCAAACAATCTTTTGAGCACTCCTGAAAATTTTTGCAAAAAATATATTCTTTTATTTACCTTTCTTTATTCATAAATCATTCTTTAAGTTGCTGGGGTTTAATTGGCTCTGCTATCTCCCTAAGGACTTGAGACAAACATATTAGCATCATAATGAAACTTCGCCGAATAGACTACCCCGATTAGACATTAAAATCATTAAGTGTCTAGGTAGCGCAGCGGTCTAAGGTGATATCTAAAGGTATGAATTAGGGTTCGGATATCGTCTCCCTCCCTGGCCTTCGGGCCAAGACAACACCGGGATAGCGTGGATGTGGCCGAAATCTTCATCCGTAACGTAAGTCGATTCGATGTCTCAGCTTCTATGAATGTCTCGGGAGAATCGTCCCAAAATTTACTTTTAATTTTTCAATTAGTTTCTTCACTTTGTGTCCGGGGGTGCCTGTTTAGGAGTTACAGTTCGAGCCTTGTCGACGCCGGAACTTTCTTTTTTTCATTTTTTTCCCTTAGTTTGTTTTTCTTTTTCTCCTTTTCTGTTAAAAATATCTCAGTTTTTAGTGATATTTTTGTTTTTCAACTGATATTTTTTACGTTGAGCTTTTAAATTACAATTTTGGCCTGCTTTTAATATAGATATTAAATTATACCTCATCAACAATCTACGCATACCTTTTTCTCTTTATTTTTCAAAAGTTTGCTCGAATATTCCTTAACTGGACTGCACGAGTTTCTTTATGGCCTCAACCCCTTGTTTTACTAGACTGCAAGGTCAGAAGTCCCACTTTTCCGTCCAGATTCAGCAAAATGCGTGGACGAGCGGAAAATGGGGCGAGTTGGGACGGGAGAAGGGAGAGAAAAAGTCTACTTCCACCGAACCTCCTGTTATCGACCACTTAAAATACAAAGTTTAGGTGGTCGTTAAGGGAAGTGGTTGTCTAGGAGAGTTAACACCACACAGGGTGTTTAAATTTTGAGTCATATGGAAACTATGTGCAGATAATTTACTGATTAATCTCCATGTAAGAGTCACGTATTGTAATAATAGTGTGCCCTCAGATTTGTATCCTATATATCACAGCAAAGCGGTTGAACTCGCGTCGCGTAGAACTCACTTTTTTTCTCCACAACTTACTCCGTTTAATAATAATAATAATAATAATAATAAGGGTTTATTTACAGCTTTCCAATTTTGGAATTGGCTCTTCATCTGTAAAACATTACACATAGCAATACAAAGATCTGTTATATACAACACTCACACACACTCTCATATTTACCACATAATAGGCAATAGATGTTTACAAAATAATGATAAAACATATAAAGGTTACTCAGTAGTTATATATATAATAAAAAAAATGTTATGTATTTACATGTTCACATTGAGATACTACATTGCTTAGTATAAACGTTCTTTATTGGAAGTTCAGTTAATCAGCAACCTTCTTTTTGCCGAGTTTGTCAAGAACTTCTTGCACTGCCTCTTGAACTGGTTTGTACTTGTGCAGTTCCTTAGATCTTTTGGTAATTTGTTGAAAGCAGTTGCACATGCATGTTGAAAGGTACCAGTTGTCAAAGGTACTTGTAGTTGTACTTCGTCTGATGACCGAAGTCTCCTGGCTGGGATGTGGCGCTCAAGTGGTAGGTAGCTTGGCCATTCAGTATTGTAGAGTGCATTGTATGCCAAGTTTAACATGCTGAACTGGCGACGCTCCAGGATGGGAAGCCAGCCAAGGTTGATGATGTCTTCTTCTCTTGTGTATCTGTTCGTGACAAAGGCTGCGGCTGCAAGCTGAACTCTCGATAATCTTTTCACAAGATACACTGGCAGTGGGTCAGTAACAGCACTACAGTATTCCAGCTTGGCCAAAATGAGACATTCAGCAAGATGTTTCTTCAGAGGGAAAGGTGCAAGACGTTTAAGTTTCCTCAACACTGCAAGTGTTGCATAGCACGAAGAGATCGTTTTATTTATGTGTTCTGTCCACAACAAGTGTTCTTGAAAGTGAACTCCAAGTAGTTTGACTGATGTTAGCTTCTCAAGTTTTTTACCATTTGTTGATAACGTTGGTCTGTAATCTTCAAGTTGATGGTAGCGGGACAGTTGTTGGGTAGCAAACACCATCACTTTAGTCTTGGTAGGGTTCAATACTAAATTGTTGTTCTGAGACCATGTTTCTATGGCGTCAAGAGCAAGTTGCATTTTGGCTTCACACATATGAAGACAGGCTGGTTTACAATACGAGAGAAGGGTTGTATCGTCTGCGTACTGATGACAATCAACAGATTGCGGCAAAACTCCACTGAGGTCGTTTCCCGCGCGACCAGAAATTATTATTAAAAAACCCTTTTAACTGGATCTAGAAGAAAATAGTGTTCAACTGTTTTAACTAAAACGACAACCTGCTTGTAATGGCTACTGATATTTGTTACTTTCTAATTACTCGGCTACCTCCGCCGATCGAGTAACTTATTTACAGGCCTTTGATGACGACGTGCTTGTAATTGTGCAGTTTCTCGCCTTTTACAGTTTCTCGTATTTTATGCGTATTACGACCTGATTGTCAATTCAAACCTTGCCCTGCTCACGCACTCTAATGTTTACATGGGATTTTGTGAAAAGTATAATAGCAAGATGGCACGTGATTTCAGATTTTGTGGACCCTCATTATATATACCCTGCATGCCACAGATACGTTGTTAAAGGAGTTATGAAACTTTCGAACAATCTGAAAGAATAAATGCGTATTTTGAGCCGGAGAGAGGAGGGTTCTGTACTATATATTAACAGTACGATCGAATTTCCATTTATCGTTTTGGAATTTGTTTTATTTCTTTTTCTAATACCTCAGTTAAGTTTTAAATAAGTTACGATATCTTCTATAAATCAGTTTTTTCTAGCTTCCATTTCAGTTGTGATGAGATCCAAGCCAGCTGCCCAGAGAATCTCCAACCGTACCCCTCCCCCGGCCCACCACCACCACCACCACCACCACGCCTAGAAATGTAGCCTGGGCCCGCTTCCCGTAAGACCCGATAACTTTACGGGCCCGTTAATTTGCGGGAAAAATTGCGCGCGCACCCGTAAACTTGCCGGCTGTAAAATCATAGAAATTGAAGATAACGTGCGCTTCGAGAAACAACCGTAACCCTTATCCAGTATATTTACGGGTCCGTAAAGTGATCGGGTCTTTCGAGAAACGGGCTCGCGGTTCTTTACGAACAACTAATAAACTTCCCCATCAGTTACTCTTTATATATATAACAATCTAAGATTCTCTTTAAAACAATTTTTTAACATTTTTATTTGATCCTGAGACCATGACAATACGTGTCATTAGAGAACTCATTTTTCCTTCGATACTGCTTGCTATTTTCGTTTGACGGCTGACAGTACGGTGTGTAGATTTCATTTCATACTCTCTTGATTGAGGTCCAATACTTATCAAATTCAGATCGTCTCAAACGGGATAAGTGATGTGCGTATTGTAGCACCGTAGCACTTGTACATCACTTTTGTTTTTTCATCGTCAAACGATCAAAATTACCCAGATGGCCTTTGCAAGCGAGCTTTGTTACTCGGGCTTCTTTGTAGCCCAAGTGAACGTTACTGTACTATAGCGTCTTGTTTTACAAAGTGGAGGGGAGGCTGGGATAGGTATTGCTGCCAACTCACTAAGGTTGTTACGACAACAATTTCTCCCCATGGGGTGGGGGTTGGGGTAGACGCAACGTTGACCATGTATATTTTGTGATTATATCAGTGCATTCCACTGTGTCACAGGTCGACCTCTTTGAACACTCCCACTAGGGGGTAGGGGTGGGGATAGGTGCGCTGACACTTCCTGTTTATATTAGTTCATGCCACTGGGCTACAGCACTACGTGTAGAATGCAACATATCGTTCCAGTGCGCAAGTCCAGGCCCAGTAGAATACATATAAGGCCCTACAATACAGCGCCCTATAAGCTTTTTAGGTCCTCCAAGTCTTGGTGCATTTATGACTGATATTATAAAACTAACTCGATCCAGACAAGATGGAGGTATGGTGAAGACAAAGGCTTCGTTGTAAACAGGATTATTAGACTTTTTGCTTAGTCCTGTTTTCTTTTTCTTGCAGGTTTTACCACCTAATACCATGGAAACTTTGACGTAAGGATCTGCGTAGAAATGATGAGAAAAAACGGGTTAGTATGGCATTCTCAACGGGTTGCAATTAATTTTGCAATTAATTTTGTAGCAAAATGAGAGGTGGCCTGCCACCGCCGCTGCTAAATGACGTCACCTCAAAACCATCTAATGTTTGAACGCTAAGGATCGTGCTCGTGGCAGGCCGGGACAAAACAGCATCAACACAAATAAAATTGAATTTGAAAGCCAGTCTATTTGAGATTCAACTAGTTTCTCAACAAAGGAAATTTTGCTCAAAGTTGTATTGTACTAGACGATTGTGTCCCCCTTATAACGTGACGTAATCATGAAATAAGGCAATGGGATGAAACATTTACTTACATAAATCTCCGTAGTCGCCTTCCAGTTGCAAATTTCTAGCTTTTAAGATGGCTACAGTCAAACGGCTCGCAGTAGGTAGAAATTGAAGGCAGAAAAGTAAATCTCCCTTTGGAAAAGTAGTCTATAGGTGAAATAAAACAAAAAAATCAATCAAGACTAAAATGCATGGTTTACTTGTGCGCGCGACTATAAGAGAAGTCTTAATTTGATAATTATTTCGGTTATGATAAGCCTCCAAAACTTTTTTAGATGATCGACATCCTGCATGTGTGTTTTGCAAAGAGTATGTTTTATCAGGCTACAAACGTACCGATGACGTCATCGCGTAGCATCGCTTGTTTGACGTCACAAGTGACGTCATCATAAGTGGCTATGCGAGAAATTTGCAAAAATAATTCTACCTTGCTGTCATCTTCGCCTATTTCCATCCAAATTTCTTTTTTCTCCTCAGACGTTAAAAAATTAATATCTGACAGAGGGTACATCACGTGACCGATGACTTGCTGACGCGAGAACCGATCGAAGTCACAAACAGTAAACTTTAAAATCCTGGTATGTAATTCTGCTGTTGGAACGATGAATATATAGTCTTCGTTAAATTCAGGATTTGACGTTCGATGCTGTATCCGGGACTGGATTTTTCGTCTTTTATCAGGTAATAAACAGATTTTCACATAAGGCGTAGCTATGATGTTGGATCCCTTGGGTGTCAACCGTGTTGCTCTGATTAACGTAACTTTTAGCTTTTCTGAGTATTCGTCGTAGTTGACAGAAAAACACAAGCGACTTGGACCCATATATGGCGACCCAGGTAGGCACTCTTCATAATTTAGTCTGAAACGATAAGTGATTGATAAGTTGTTGTTTTGAATCTATTTATAGAATTCTATTTATACAGTCTATTCTATTTATACAGTCATTTGTTTATTGCAGTGAGGTAATTTAATTTTTCAATACTGTATTTTATTCACTAATTCATTCATTCATTTATTCATTCATTCCTCAATCCATCAATGGCTGATTGATCACGCACAAAAAACTCCAAGACGAAGCTTCGGGGAAACAGTGGGTAATCCTAATATATTCTTTTGTTTGCCGAGAGCCTCGTCTTGAATTGCATTGTGCGTGATCACTCAACCAGAATATCGAAGTGAACTATTTCTTCCTTCCTTATTCAATCATTGATTCCTTCACTCATCTCTCGCTCTCCCCCTTCATTCAATTATTTCTTCATTCATCATTCAATTATTTCTTCATTCAATCATTCTTTCGTTCGCTTGATTATTCCTTCATTCATTTGTTCGTTTGTTTATCCACTCATTTCTATAAACGTTTTTACGTAACACGTAAGAAAAACGTAACAATAGCTGTAGTGCGTTACGTACTTGCAAGCGACTGTGTGTAAAAATTTCAACTAGCTGAATGACGACAAGAGCTCATTTAGGGCCACTTGTAGTCGATTTTTTTTCTGTCTCCATTTTGAGGACAAAACAACCCAATTGTTTTGTTTTAATTTTTGCAAGAGAAAAGTTCTACTTCTCAGGGATAGTTGAAATCAATTGTTGTGTACTGCAGTCCTCCGAGTGAAACAAAAAAGGGTTTAGCCAAGTGGTTTGTATAATATCTCTCTCTGCTTGATAGCACATGGCTGGTGGTCGTTTTTCGACCGCAATTTCAAGGCAGATATATAACAAGATTTGCTGGCTTTTGAAAGCTTGTAACTAGAGTTTAATGAATATCTTACTTGTAAAGATCGGGGTTCAATAGATTTTCGTCTGAAATTGATTCCACTAGTGGTTGAACGACTTCAGGTTGAAGAACGTTCAGGCCCTCTGGTTGCCTATATGGCACGTGTATATTGGGAAGTGTAAACTCTGGTTCTTCAGTTTTGGATGGTTTTTGTTTTCTTGCTTTCTTTGTAAGACAGTACACCATTCCAACAATGAGTACGATTAGCGCTAAGACAGACATGCAAGCCAGAAACACTAGACCTGGTATATATTAAAAAAAAGATAGTATATGAAGTCTGACAGTCTTAGTGGCTGAGTGTTTAAATGAAGACAAATTGTCTCTGGTAGCCGGGATAACTCTTTTGTTTTGTGTTCCCAGGGAAAAGAGAATAAAATAGTTATCTCGGCTGGATCAGGGACAACTCGCCTTCAAGTAAACAACCCCTCAGGTAGTAAGAATGCGACATACTTCAATGAGCTCTTTTTACTTCAGAGACAAAACGAAAAAATGTTTGTCTTGTTAATTTTTTTCCTCTCGCCTCATAAAAAATATACCCCATCCCTGTAGAATGTGTGGGAGGATTGAAGAGTCCACTATGCAAACTATTCAACTGCGCAGTTTTTGTAAAATATCATCGTAGAAGAATAATATGTTCGCGCGTCAATTAAGGGTTCGTACTGCAAAATGTTTCCAAGGTTGCCTGCGGGCATCTTCATTCCTCCCTCCAGCAAAGGTTGCGCGCACTCTAAAATTTCAGAAGTGGATCGACGGTCAGTTGACAAACATCTAGAGAATACGTCTGACCTCAGAGCTTGACGTATGCGATTATTAGTGAGGAGACGCACTTGGAACAAAATGCTATGAGTACTGATATATAGGCGGCTATACCTTTATCTCATAATAATTATATTCCTAATTATTGACTAAAAGACTATAATTATTTATTCAATCTTACGTAATTATTGACTTATTATTCAACCTTTAATAGACGTGTAAACGCTTTCTGTCAAACGATATTCAAGAAAAACTAAAACGCAACGTATATTATTCGAGGAGAATATTAACTCTGCAAGAACTGTGGTGAATTTGGGTACAAACGTGACCACGATCTCCAATTCTTTTTTTTTTTTTTAACAGAATCCAGTGAACCTAGAATGAGCTTTCCTTAAGACTAGCGCGGCTTTTAGTAGCCTTTGGTTTACTAGTACCGTGTTCTGGACACGAGGTCTACTCAAACCAGCTCACTCTGTTGCAGAAGGCTGAGACTGAGGAAGTTTCCTAGCCATAAAGTTAAAAATTCCTCGGTCGCTAGGGTAATGTTGACATTTCGAACATTAAGATGTGTCAAGCATTGTATACATACATAGTGGTGGAATTAATCAGTCTAGTAGTTTGTCATAACGGCTGCTTTGACCTCAAAATATCAAAAATATATATCGATAAACATGTAAACTGTGTACTACCCAGAGTCCCTTTCGGTCTTGTCATCGGTTTTGAACCTCCACGATAGATCACCTCTATTAGACAACCACCCCATCCACGTTGTTATTACAATAGAACCTCTATTAGAAACCACCTCTCCTAGACGATCACCTTTTATAAATTGTATATATGGTATATAATGCAAACATACCCCATGAATTCTTGTTGTTCTTGATAGGAACACCCGTGACTGTTTCATTGCTTGGAGCATCAAACAGAAGCATTTTGTCTCGATCTTTGTGTATCTTTTTTCACTGAACATCCATGGCTGACCCTAGAACATCAACGGTTGAACATGATCAAAAAGTGGAACACTGGGCAGCATTCAAGAGTACAAAATGGCTTATTCCTCTTCCAGTTTTTGAGGAACTGAAATGAAGTACCAATATTCGCCTCATTTGAACAGTTGTGATTTTTTCTCTCGTCTTAATTTTTTCTTCTTCTTTTTTTTACTGGCTATTTTTATTTCTTTTTCAACCATAATAAAATACCGCCTAAGTTATAATCGCAATATATGTTAATCATTAGCCAAAACTAGCTTCTTTTTAGTAGCTAGCTCTAAAGATCTATATAAAAGTTCCGAATTCCAATGCCTAAGCCGGCATAATAGAGAAACTTATTCCAAGTAAACAACAACTTTCTTCACTTGATTGACATGCACGTACTTGAGTGGATTGAATGGTTGGTCGGACATGCGGTAAGTACATAATATACTTGACTTCGGGAGAAAAGAAACCAGAATCATTTATTGTAAAAATTTGTATGTTTTCAAGAAATCTTTTAATCTCCAGGAAAGAATAACTAATCACTGAGTTATTAAATACAAAATTTCCCTGTTTAAAACTTCTGACAGAATGGTTAAATTTATATATTTCTTCCTTCAATGGAGCGACCTAAAGCGCGGGTGTCACTTTCATGTGATTTCGACGTGTACCTAGTTTCCCCTCGATAAAAAACGCGCGGAATTTTTTAAACATTTTGAAAATTCTTTGCACGTCTAAAAGTTTTCAATGTCAATGTAACTGAAAAAATTGAGTGAGAGAAAAATAGATTTATCTGGTGTATATATTTTATACAAATTAAGCAATATATACGAAAAAGGAAAGAAAATAAGAATCTAGCAGTTCGATATTGAATCAATACCGAAAGCCCTAGAGATGTCTGATTGTTCAGGTCATAAAATTAACATTTTCGATTGAAGTTCAACAAGACTTTGTCATGTTGACATCAAATTTTCGACAGTTTTCCTGAACAGAATAGCCGATTTGAGATATCAAAACTTATTTTCTAAAAAAATTCTTATCTTAAAAATGAGATCAAACGAATGGTCAAAACTTTGAGACAAGTTTTCATTCTAACTAGTTGAAAAGTCGTCAAATCAGTGCAAAATGTCTAAGTAAGCAAAAAGAAAACTATTTTAAATTTTAAAACTTACTTGAGAAAAACAGCTTCCAATCCGTCATTTAGTAGCCGTTGGTTTTGATGTCACTGTCCTTTCGCTTTTTGAACGAAGAACGAAAAATATGACGACCCCGCATTGAGTAGAAAATTCCCTTGCTTATAATTAGCTAGCGACGTTCCACAGTCGAATAGCGACTGTTTACGTCACCCACACTTATCCATATGGCGTACAAGCCAATATACTATCATTTTCGCATCGATGATTGGTCTTTCAAAACTGCTCATTATGATTGATTTTGTAATTTACTACTCCAAAAGTCTTCTAATCTAAATATAGAATCAATAATACGAATTTATCATCTTGTGGGTGTCCATAGAGTTAAATTAAGACACCATTTTCTATAAATTAGATTTCTAGCCACTTTCCGGTCACTTCCTTTTTTATATTGATCAAGTAGGGTATTCCTACAGCTATTCTTAGTGTTAATTAGTCATGTTGACTCAACATCTGTGTCGAGCTGAAAGCGCTCATATAGCTTCCTCCGTCTAGTCTACCTTCTAGCCTTCTTACTAAATTGAAAATCAAAAAGTAACTTTCTTTCTTGTTTTGCTGCTAAGCCTCAAAAAGCAAAGCTTTAGAACAGACAGAGATGGGCAATAAATTTAGTAAATTCCACGAATTTAGCACTCGTTATTTTCCATAAAAAAAATTGGAGATGCCACGTTGATTAATAGAGGTCTAAAATATACATGGCTTAATTCCAGCATCTGCAAGTGATATTTTACTACGTAACGACTTGGCCAAAGTTGGTATAGCAAGTTAGTAATTTTAGTAGTAACGAGCTATACTTTTATCCATACTAGGGTTCGTCGTCGAGATACAATATTGAACTTCTCATCAAATAGGGTGACAAATGTTGATACATTTGTTAAAATGTTATAATTATTGGCACGTTGACAATTTCTTGTCAAAAAAGAACTCTTTTAGTTCAGTGGTAATAAAAGCAACTGGCGCTAGATTTGTTAGAGAATATTATTTTTTGAGGGATAGTCTTCATATATTGTCGACACTGTCTCTCTATAGCTAGTCTGTGAAGGCGATAAGAAAACCTAGCCTTAGGAACCAAGAATAGCCTCTGACGAAGTCGTCTTGGTTTCGATCGGGGAGGGGCCGGGGGATTATGATGATATCAGCAACAGCAGCAGCAGGAGCAACAGCAGTAGTTGTCTTGAAATAGGGAATAGAAATTGCAACAACACTAATGTTGAAAATCACAAGCCACGGCATCAACATCGATCTATAAGTCTAATATCGTATTCATTGAAAAAATGGTTTGTCATATATCAGAACATTCTACCTGTGGCCATCATCATCATCATATGATCATCATCGTCGTCGTCACCATTATTATCAACATCATTCATGAACAATTATCTTGAAGGAGGGAATAGAGATTACAACAACAGCATTTTTGGAAACCACGTTATGGCATTGAAAATCTAAGTCTAATATCGTATTTAATGAAAAAAAAGATTGGAAAAAAAAAGGTTTAGTATCAGAACTTTCTACACGTGACCACCACCACAACAACTCAGATATCATCATTATCGTCGTCATCATCATCATCATCATCACAATTAACAACAACAGCAACAGTTCTATAAGGAATATAAATTGCAACCGTTGAACGCTAGTAAAACATGAGTTCTAAATCACCTGTTGCGGCATCAAAATTGCATCAGATCATATTGTCTGCATAATATGACCAATCATCATCATCATCATCATCATCATCATCATCAGTCATCATCATCGTCGTCGTCGTCGTCGTCGTCATTGATCCCCGCAATCATGCATCATCACTATCACTACCATCACACGATCATTATTATCATCAATAATCACAGACAACCATTGAGAATGCAAAACTTCGCGGTCACTTTTTGCTATATAGAAAGTCTAGAAATATATGTCTATTCATATCATTCTTAGTACTGCTTAGCCTAGAAGTTCTTATGAATGAGAAAGTATTTCATGCAGAAATATTTCTAGACAGTTTCATCGCTTTAATATCAAAGTTGTGTGAAGCCAGAGTTGTGATGTTTTTTACTCAATGCATGGCTTTCCTAGCTTTGGTGTATTTACAAATCAGTTTTCAATCCTAATATCTCATTGTCAAGGAGGATTTATTGCTCTAATGACTCATGACCTGAATGGATATGAAAAACTATAAATGTTCTACTTAATTGAAAGGAAACCCAAGTTCACTGTAGACGTCAAGCTATGTTATAAATATACGACATTTCGGCAAGCCCGGTGCAGTACTTGCCTTTTTCTTTAGTACCCTGTTTCCTTCTTTCTCTGTCTAGGAGAAAGGTAAAAGGAAGCTATAGCTAAGCCTCTGGAACGGTCAAATGTACTTCCTTGTTCAGTGTAAGTACTTATAACAAATGAGCCGCTTATTCATCATCTGATTGGCTATGTAACCAATTGATATATTACCGCTAATAATTGATTTGAACATTTTCAAGGATCCGAAAGTAATGTCTCAGTAATTTGCATGGGACTAACTTGATTTAGGAAGTCCAAAATAGCTTCAAATTGGAAGAACTAAATTCTTTGGCTTGGCTGATGAGATAAACATGATAAACTACATTTTCTAGGCCATCTTTTCTGATAGTACAAATCACTAATTACTGTCATCGTCGAGTAACACTGAGGCTAATTATTTTGGATTCATTATTTCTGGTCAAAAATAGCTGCAAAATCCGAAATCGCTGTCATCGATCCAAATAAAGTACTTTAGGCACTTTCATTTGAGTTATTTTAAATGCGTGACGCGAAATGCGTGACATGTTGCCCTTGACTCCTAGCCCCTTCTTTGGGTTTGCTGCCAGTTCAATTTTTTCAAAAAACAAAATCAGTTTCTATTTATACACTTTATCAATAATATGTTTAAAAGAAGCCTATGCCGGCTTACTTTTCAAGGTCAAAACTATCAGTGTAATAAACAATGGGATTTAAAATGTAATAGAATTTCCACCGTAGAAGTAGTTGTTTACGTCGTACGAACTTGATTTGTGAAATTGGTGTTTAGCACTAAGATAATGAAAAAAAAATCAGGAAATCAGTTCTCACGTAAAATCAAATCCCTTACCTTTCCGTTCGTTAAGTCGTCCTTCTCACAGTATATAGACTCTTTAGTTTTTCTTTCGTTCAGAACCTTGTAGTGTATGTCGGTAAAAAGCAACGGTTCTATTTCGGTACAGGAGGCAAAGCGTCGTGAAGCGGCGTGGAATACGATACGTTACGTGACGTCACGCACGTTTAGTTTACGGTTTCCCTCTTTCGGTTTGTTCGATCCATTTGGTTCAGTTTTCTCTTTCCCAGCGAGCTTTATGGTCATGAAATTATGAAGAATAATCTGATTGATATCTGTTTAAGCCAGGCAGACGAAGTAGCTGATTTCTCTCTGACACATCTGTTCGCCGGATGTGATTCATTCGTGTTATTTCCACTATGTCACGACCGTAGCACCCAGCTATTAAAATCAAAAATATTTTATTTATACGCATTTTCACAGGCATCTATCAAAACATAGACTCAATAAATGTCCTCAGCAATCGCCACTCATGGCCTTGAGGTGTCTAGAAAATATGTTCACGTTAAACAATCCGAAAAATGCTCAACAGTTGATCTAGCCTTGAAAAACAGCCTTCTTTTTGCTCACAAGGGGCGGGCGAGAGAAATGACTGCTGTTTCTAGATTCTTAGGCTAATACTGGTTAACTCTCTTTCTTTTTCAAGGAAAACCTTGCTTTTCATACATAATAACACGAAAGGCTAAACTCTTTTTGTAAATGATGATAAAACACTGGAAAACAGAATGAATGGTAACAGCAAAAACTGTCAACCCACAAGGTCCACAAGGCACACGATCTGAATGACATTACGTAAACAGGCATGGCCTATGAAGCGTGCCGGAAGCCGCAAATAAATGGTAGACGACATCGTAGCACCCAGTATGGTATTCTGGGCGCTATGGCTCTTGTATGTAAGGAAATGTTTTACATTAGCATGGGTTGACCCGCTCAAACCACATTGCTGGTAGGGTATGTTGCGTATGACGCGTATGAGCGGTCGTACGTAGGCGCGGTCACACAGAATTCCTGAGCACCACCTCTGCTGCTTTATTAAATGGGTTCCCTTCACTAGTCCATAGTTACGTCACGCTAACACCCTCATCGTTTCTTTCTTTCTTTCTTTCTTTTTTTTTTTTTCTTTCTTTTTTCCCCGCAGGGGGGAGAGTGAAATTTTGCAACTACCCATACTCCTTACTCGTACGACAAACCTTTTTGAAATAAGCATCAGATATAAAGTGGATCGAAACGACCGGGTACCATGAGAGCATTTATCAGGTACGAAAAGGAAATAGAAAAAATCAAGCAAAGCAAAACTGTTTTCGTATTGGTCTTGATTTTAGCATCAGCAATGAAGCTTTTTGATGTATTAGGTCATTGCAAGCTGAAGTTGAATTATGGTGTGGATATTTGTGTGGTTTTATATCTTTAGTAATGTTTACCCATCAGGCTTCCTTTCGGGTGAGTGCATTGGGCTTTTGCCGCTACAACGTTTATTGAAATAGGTGTATACACACTCGATCCACATCTATAAACAAGTTCGATCATGTATTTTAGACAGGTATAAAAGTGTATCGAGAGTGTAGACTTTTCGTGTCTGTTAATACGTGTAGCAAGTCCAAAGTGAATGAGTTTTCGCTTCTGAAGTGAACACATAACATGAAATATACTAAGTTCAAGCAATCATTTATAATTTCCATAAATCGAAAAGAGGAATACAAACTTTAATGTTGTGTAATTGGGGCTAAAAAGTCAGAAAAAGTTACTCAGTTGTAAACCAAGTGCGCACTGTTGCTAGAGTGGAGAAGCGTCCATAGGTACGTCATTGTAAACAAAGCAAGTGTCTATCGTAGTAAGACTTTTAAAAGTGATTCTTAAATATCATGATATACCTCTTCCCGTAAGATTTACTACTTTCGATGGACTATAATACTTGCATGTTTTACCTGATTCATCGCTCAAACAACGTACATAAAACCAGGCCTCAATCATGTTGGAATGGAAGGCAAGGAAGAAAGGAACTCGAGAGTTTGATCACATCAGAATGATATGCGGTTGGTTTTCGATTCACTTATAATTATAAGCTGCTTTCAACAAAGTGATCACCGCCGGAATAACTTTTTATGTCGCTAACTTCGCCCCACGTATGGGAATCCGGAATGATGCAAGATTGCGGATACTTAATTAGAGCTGTCTTGTGGATTCAAATGGACGGATTCCAGATTCCAAGGGTTGGATTCCGGATTCCAAGAGCTGGATTCTGGATTCCAAGAACTGGATTCCGCAGATTCCAAGCGCTTGAAATCCGCGGATTTCAAAATCAAATTATGCGTGGATTCCAGTTTCTGGATTCCTTTACATGGAGTAATTAATTTTTTCTTAGTCAGTCTGACACGTGAGAGCCAAACTGAGTCAAGCACTGTAGCTTGGTAACTCAGCAATTACTTTGGCGTCCTTTGAGTGTTGTCAATCCATTGTTGTTTAATTGATCAATGTATCCCAACTGCAGAAGGCTTTTGATTCACTTTTCACTGTCTTTCGTGAATTTCAGTGATACATACGAACTGTTTGGATGATTCACTTCTTTTTATACAAGTAAATCTCGATCAAATGCCGACAATTTCGTGCCGCCTGTGAACGTGGGAGTTTATCGGTAGCTACAAACTATTTTACTCTCTTCTTAAGTTTCCTAAAGGAACTTATTTCGATATAAAACTCATTCCTCTTTTTCGATTTCATTGAAAATGATTACTATTTTAGCCAAATAACTTATTTGATGAAGTTAATTGTTCGTAGAACATATATGCGAAATTTCCAAAATTCTACAGTCCCTTGCCTTCCATTCCGAACATGATTCACGTCTGTTGGGTCAAACACCAAGTCTGGGTCGAAAGTAATTAACCTCACGGGCAGAGGTATGTGATTGGCCAGGAAAAGTCTTATTATACGATAGCTATCCGCTTTGTTAAAATTACGTAAATACGTAACTATGGACGCTTTTATGCTTATCACCTCAGCAACAGTACGTCATTCAATTTCTTTGGAGTTTTAATGTCTCAAAGGCACAAAGTTCACTTAAAATCATAGCTGATTGCTTGAAAATCAACAAGTACGGTATTCACATGCACGAAGATTTTTTTTGCCCTATAATACGTGTCCAAACTACATGATTGAACTTGTCTATATGTTTGGATTGAATGTGTGAAGTGGATCGAGTGTGTCAGATATGGATCGAAATGACCATGGATTGAAACAACCGGTGTTCGCTCTCGTAAAAGTTTCGATTCCCAAATCCTCCTGATTAAATATATATCTGCTAAACACTTACCCACTAATTTTAGAGGCGGTCTATTCATAGCATCATAGACATTGACATGTGTACATATTTTGACCACAGATACTTAGCATTTGTTGCTGATCGACCTGACCTTAGACTCTTAGACTCAGTTACAATGTGTAGCTACACATGCTATATTGCTTGTTTTCAATCAGCTGATAAAAGTCCTTGAATCTCATTATCTGGCTTCAAATGCCTTCATGTGCTCTCAACCGTACAATATTCTATTGAAAATTTGTCATTCAGCTGAGAAAAATTATTTAATGCACAACGGCGGATATGACGTCACATTTCTTGTGATTAGTGCAAAAAAGTCTTTACGTCACACAATAACAGACGACTTTGCATGATGGCGTCATATACTACAACTACCAGAATGCTTCGCCCACTTTCTTTTGAGAAATGATTAGCGCCAATTGTTTTGCTATTCTAAGGGGGGAATAAAAATCTGAATAAGAAAGAAAATTCGTAAAGTATTTTTGGTAGTAGTAGTAAAATGACGCCATCGTGCGAATGCCCTATTGTTCGACTTGATTTCCATGTCATGTTTCAGCGAAAACATTGTATTTTTCTCCAGAAATAAAAAAAGATTAAAAAGTAAAGTCCAAGTTGTCTCAGTCCTGCGCTTTTTGGTTTTATTTAATCTCAAAGCACTCGCGTAACCTACTGACAGCCTACTGACAGTATAATGAGAACAAAATTAGAGAAGACTTTCTAGTAATATTTTCGGGTTGTTTTTTGGGAAAATTACGCATCGTCCTACAATTCTTTGGGCTGTACTCTGACGTCACAGCGCGTCTGTTGAGCGGGATCGAAAAATGGCTTCAAACACAAAAAAATCAGTGTATTCATGTTTTTTGGTTATGTATTTTTAACTTGTATTGTAGAATACAACTCAACGTTATAGAGTGATCGCACTTAGAGTGATTGCACTTTACCTGTGAAAAAGTACAAAATCTACTTTGTACTAAAAATATAAAATCCTTTGTTTTCCATTGTTTATTAGTGCTATTTTGCATTATTTAGCTAGTACAATTTCATGGATTAGAGTGATTTTCACCGGACTGTGAAATAGTTACTAAGCTAATAGACACTAATAGACTCTGCACCCATTGTTTTCTTTTGTTGCAATACAACTATTAGACACTATTAAACACTGACTATTAGTTATTGTTTCACAGTCCGAAAGTAATTAACCTCACGGGCAGAGGTATGTGATTGGCCAGGAAAAGTCTTATTATACGATAGCTATCCGCTTTGTTAAAATTACGTAAATACGTAACTATGGACGCTTTTATGCTTATCACCTCAGCAACAGTACGTCATTCAATTTCTTTGGAGTTTTAATGTCTCAAAGGCACAAAGTTCACTTAAAATCATAGCTGATTGCTTGAAAATCAACAAGTACGGTATTCACATGCACGAAGATTTTTTTTGCCCTATAATACGTGTCCAAACTACATGATTGAACTTGTCTATATGTTTGGATTGAATGTGTGAAGTGGATCGAGTGTGTCAGATATGGATCGAAATGACCATGGATTGAAACAACCGGTGTTCGCTCTCGTAAAAGTTTCGATTCCCAAATCCTCCTGATTAAATATATATCTGCTAAACACTTACCCACTAATTTTAGAGGCGGTCTATTCATAGCATCATAGACATTGACATGTGTACATATTTTGACCACAGATACTTAGCATTTGTTGCTGATCGACCTGACCTTAGACTCTTAGACTCAGTTACAATGTGTAGCTACACATGCTATATTGCTTGTTTTCAATCAGCTGATAAAAGTCCTTGAATCTCATTATCTGGCTTCAAATGCCTTCATGTGCTCTCAACCGTACAATATTCTATTGAAAATTTGTCATTCAGCTGAGAAAAATTATTTAATGCACAACGGCGGATATGACGTCACATTTCTTGTGATTAGTGCAAAAAAGTCTTTACGTCACACAATAACAGACGACTTTGCATGATGGCGTCATATACTACAACTACCAGAATGCTTCGCCCACTTTCTTTTGAGAAATGATTAGCGCCAATTGTTTTGCTATTCTAAGGGGGGAATAAAAATCTGAATAAGAAAGAAAATTCGTAAAGTATTTTTGGTAGTAGTAGTAAAATGACGCCATCGTGCGAATGCCCTATTGTTCGACTTGATTTCCATGTCATGTTTCAGCGAAAACATTGTATTTTTCTCCAGAAATAAAAAAAGATTAAAAAGTAAAGTCCAAGTTGTCTCAGTCCTGCGCTTTTTGGTTTTATTTAATCTCAAAGCACTCGCGTAACCTACTGACAGCCTACTGACAGTATAATGAGAACAAAATTAGAGAAGACTTTCTAGTAATATTTTCGGGTTGTTTTTTGGGAAAATTACGCATCGTCCTACAATTCTTTGGGCTGTACTCTGACGTCACAGCGCGTCTGTTGAGCGGGATCGAAAAATGGCTTCAAACACAAAAAAATCAGTGTATTCATGTTTTTTGGTTATGTATTTTTAACTTGTATTGTAGAATACAACTCAACGTTATAGAGTGATCGCACTTAGAGTGATTGCACTTTACCTGTGAAAAAGTACAAAATCTACTTTGTACTAAAAATATAAAATCCTTTGTTTTCCATTGTTTATTAGTGCTATTTTGCATTATTTAGCTAGTACAATTTCATGGATTAGAGTGATTTTCACCGGACTGTGAAATAGTTACTAAGCTAATAGACACTAATAGACTCTGCACCCATTGTTTTCTTTTGTTGCAATACAACTATTAGACACTATTAAACACTGACTATTAGTTATTGTTTCACAGTCCGATGATAATCACTCTAAGTGCGATCACTCTAACCCGTGAAAAAGTACAAAATCTAAATAGTACTAAATAGTACAAAGTCCTTTGTTTTCCATTGTTTTATATAGTGCTATTTTGCATTAGATTACACTTAATCCGTGAAATAGTTAGTAGACTACTAGTTACTAGTAAACCTTACTTCCATTGTTCTCTTTTGTCTCTATTGAACTATAATTACACACTAAAATTGAATTAGTGTTTCACAGGTTAAGTGTAACGACTCTATTTAGTTTCCCACAAATGAATAGGTTTGCTGACTGAATACATGTAAAGGCAAAGACACATGTTGCAGCATTTCCTGTAACACTTTCTGCAACATCATGCACAACACAATGCTGCACTGTGCATCCTTGCCTGCAATGTTACACGCAATGTTTCAGAAGTAGAACGAGATCCTAAACCTGCAAATTAACTGGTGTGTGCAATATTGCATGGACAAAGGTTTCAACATTGTGTTGTGCGCAATGTTGCAGAAAATGTTGCACTTTGTGTTTGGGCCTTAAAGAGGTCTTAAGATCAAGTGTGGCATTTGACTTATGTGTGTGATAATGCATTGCAATCAAGGAAATTAGTCACAGGGTACTTATTAAATTGAATTTTACAGGAAAATGCACTTTGAATATCGTATCTACAGTATAATAGAAAAGTTATTATGCCCACTGCCTGCTCTTAATGTTGTCCTCGGAAAAGATTTGTGCTCTAGAACACCGTTGTTTTTAAGCATCACAAAGTATAGCCTTTTGGAGCAGTGCTGAGTAATCAATGAAAACCCAAGGCTTTCTGTCATCGATAGGAATAATTCCTTTGAAAGAAACCTTGAGTTGTTAACACAGGGAAGAGGAAGAACCACAAATAAATATCCTTCTTTTGATACAATGTGGCTGCAAAGTCTAAGCATGTCTCCCCGACGGTGGGGGTCCCCCTCAAAGTTGATGACCAAACTTAACACCACTACGTCGTATTGTATTTCGGTTGGAAGCTTTAAAAAGTCTGCTTTGATAACTGAGCTATTTTGTGGGTTAAGATCAATAGCTGTACAATTTATCCATGTTTTGTATTTGATATAATTCAAGGCTAACGCTCCGACATCCAGTAATTTCAATTTACGACTATCAGACGGTCGAACATTATGTTTTTTTAGCTGATTTACGACCCATTTAGCACTGTTAAAGCCTCCACTTCGTCCCTCTCCAAGTTTGGATGCTTTCTGATAAGCGTCTATCCCTCCAAGCTTCTCGATTTTAGAATTCAATTCCTCCAGTTTAGCAGGTCTTTCTTCCTTTGAGAGATGTTTGGCTTTTTTGATGGCTTCTTGCATTTTTGTTAGAGCATGATATTTGCTGATTAAATTCTTGTCCTTTCTTATTAGTGAAACAGAGTAAGTAACTGGTTTAAGTTGTTTCTTTTTCTTGTTTTTTGACTTTTTCTTTGTCTTCTTGTTTTCCACTTTGTCCGCCATTTTGAATTGGAATAGGCCTGGTTACTTAGCTCAATCAGAGCCTCGATTTCGTCCTCTTGAAAGTCCTCTGATCCAAGATGGTGAGTGAGTTGAAGATACGAAGAAAAATCTTTTATAATCTTAGTCATCTCTACTGTAATAGTACTATAAAGGAAATAAATGGATAAGCAAATACCTGAACTTTGTCGCTGACTAAGAATTTTTATAATATGAGTGATTTCCATTTTGATATTTTGATATTTTGATCAGACCTCTACGATACACACAAGTTTTATTACACAAACGAAGTTCTGATCTTCTATAATCCTACATGTAATATGTTGTGTAAATAATACATACATTTGAACAATAAATTCAACTTTATCAATCACAAAGATTGGGTGGTGTGGATGTTCTCAAGTTGTTATTACCACTGTATTTTGACACAAAACTTCAAATGCACCATTTTTGTTTCACTCTAGAGCGAAGGGACAGCAACTATTCGAACGAGGAAGTTCCTCACAAACCGGCTGCTTTCTAGAAAGCAAATGGTGAGTATTTTATGGAACTTTTGAGATCTTATTTCTGTTGGATGTAGACACCATGATTAGGGCCACAATTCAGATAGCTATCATCTTTGTATCTTATGCCAGTTTTCATCAGCATCATCTGTTGATGTCTGTGGACAGCTTGCTGAAAAGCTTTAAATATATGTTATGGTCTTGGTGTGAATGGTCTTCTGTCTCACAGATTTTGAATATTCTCATCAGTAGGCCAGCCACTTGGCTGATTATAACACCCATGCAGGTTATGGAAGTATAAATTATATAAAGAGCTATGTATGACCGTTGTTTGAAAATGACTTTTTGGCTCCTTTTGGCAAATATCAAACATGAGTAGCTTATTGTCCCATGCTTTTGGAGCAGTAAACTTGTCTCAATACCCAATGCAAGACAAGTTTTGCAATGCATTGCACTGTGTAACATGGTCCTTTAGCTGAAACTTTTCCCAAGTTGGTTTCATGAGATGGTTTCACAAAAAAAGAACTGCTTAATTCTACTCCTGCAACAGAAACTTGTGGTCAACAAGCAAGTTTCAGGACAAAATTTCAGCATGTAAAACCCCTTATGAAACTTGTCTTGCATCGGCGATCAAGACAAGTTTCAAATAAAAGTTTCAGCATGTAACAGCACCTGAAAAGAATTGTGTGTGGTTTGTTTTACTTTCGTAAAAATATCCTTGGAAACAAAGGCCATGAGAAATTGTTCTGGAAGTCAAAATTCATTATAGTGGTTGTTCAATGGTTTTAAGATGGTGATAGCTTAAATATCTATAAAAAGCTGCAATGGTGGAGCAAGGGGATAAAGTGGTAACTGTCTACCTTGTTTATGAGTCAAGTGACTGTTATGAGTTACTGTTAATATTGAGTAAGGTTGCTTTTTGTTTACATATATATTGTTTGTCTTTTAGGTTGTAGATATTCTTCATCCTAACAAACCCAGTGTTTCTAAAACAGAGATCAGAGAGAAGCTATCTAAAATGTATAAAACAACACCAGATGTAGTCGTTGCCTTTGGTTTTAAGACAGCTTTTGGTGGTGGGAGAAGCACTGGTTTTGCTTTGATCTACGACAGTCTTGATGCTGTGAAGAAATTTGAGCCTAAATACCGACTGGCTAGAGTGAGTAGATTTATATAACTCTGATACTGGTGTTGCATAAAGGGTAAATAGTGCTGTCCATTCCTTACTTTACATGTCCATAATGCCTTGTGCCTTAAAGGATATATAGCTATTTCAAAAAAGGTTGATGGGCAAACGGCAATTGGCAATATTGGTGATTGCATGACTGAAAGGAACTGCTGGTCACACTATTAGACTGCTATCTGGCGTGGAAATATGAATTGCCTATCGACCACTTTGTCCAATAAGGTTGTTACTGTGTGGTACAGGCATTGCTTGGGTATTTGATTAATGAAAATGAAGCAATTCTTGTTACCCCAAATTTCCTTTCAGCCGTGCAGTCACCAATCGCTGATTGCCATTCGCCCTGTCAACCTTTTTTGAAATAGCTATATGCTTTCAAATAAAACTTTTCAAAATTATCTGCAAGAGTACTTGTTTTGAGTTTTGGTGTTGTCATGACGTAAACATTTCTATAAGATTTTCTGCTGCTTTGTTGTCAATGCAATTTTGTTTGTTTTGCATAATAATAATTGCCCCCCAAAACAAAAGGCATTATGTGGCATGTAAAAGTAGTGAATTGGATAAATCTTTATCAAGTGGATAAAATGATGGCATTATGCATTACATTAATTTTATTCATTGGATGAGAATTATATCCATGAATGGATAGTGCTATCCCGCTTTTGTGCAACTGAGGCCTGGAGTTTTGTTTACACTAAGTACATGGTGTAGATTGTTTGTGATTAAGGTTACTGACTACGTTGGCAAAAAGTAATTAAATATCGTTTAAACCACAATTTTCTAGAACGAAATTTAATGCTGATCCCAAAAATGAAAAGAAAAAAGGGGGGTCCCGCACTCGTTTTCGAGATAATCAGCATTGTATGAATGCCTATCTCCGAATTTTTGATGCGAAAATCGCTCAACCGGAAGTGAATAGAAAAGAAATTAAGAATTAGGGAAATAACATTTCTACAAAGGCTACAATTATGTAAATATTAGCTAATGGAGTATTCTGCAAAATGGCATAAATACTTTTGATGTGAGAACAGCAAAATACCTTCATTCCTTGGCTTTTGTGCCGCGAGTACCAACCACAATTGTCCTCATGTCGAGCAAAATTTTGTACAAAAATCAATTTTTTCATATGCTAGAATAATTAACTTTTTTTGCAAAATTGATATGATTGAGATTTTTAGGTGTTTTTTTAAATAAACGAAAAAAAAGTATAGGGTCCCGTGCAAAAATGAAGGGTTTTGTGCCTTTGAAGTTGTTAAAAAGGGCTAAAAAATGCTAACCGGAAGTGCCACCATTTTAAAAATGACGCGTAGCGCGAGCTTGATTCAAATTTGTGTTGACGAAAACAAGCGAGCGCTCACTGTTTTTTCCAAAAAGAAAATATTCTTACTTCATTCTCTAATGATTTTGAGTATTTAAATCCACAAGAATAAATTTGGAGCTGATTTTTGTACAAAAACTTAAGTTTTTCTATGATTTTTGCTGTTCGCTGAAATCTCCGCGCGCTATGACATTGCTTAAGACGTAATGCGCGAAATCATGCGCAGTGCCAACGTAGTCAGTCACCTTAAAATCAAAATTCTGCTTTTGAATTCAACAAAATCTATAGAATGTTATCAGAGACAGTTCACATTGCTGCTCTCTGCACAGAGAATCCACTGTATTATGAAAAAGAGTGAAGCACCATTTTCTGTCCCCACCATTGATCAATCCATACTTTTACTCTATACTGATACCTTTGTACAATTGGGTGGTATATCTGTTGTGCAGAGGTTTGACTGGTCCTCTAGGTGTCTGATGTTGATAGGATTTATAGTGTATGTGTACATTAATTTGAAATGTGTATTAAATAATTTATGTTAGAAATGTGTTTGCTTTATCGAGTGTAAATAAAGACTCGGAAAAAATCCGAGTCCCCAGCGGGGATTGAACCCACGACCTTCGGATTGCCGGTCCGATGCTCTAACCACTGAGCTATGGAAGGCTCTAGTGGCGAGCAGGTCGATGATCTTATCTTATTTCCATTCATTTACTTATAATTTATGTTGTTTTAAAGCATGGTCTTTATGAGAAAACCAGAGCAGCAAGAAAACAACGTAAAGAAAAGAAGAACAGAATGAAGAAAGTACGGGGAACTAAGAAAGCTAAAGTTAGCTCAGGAAAGAAGGTTAGTACTTTAGGTTATTCAGAATATATTTTAGCTACCACTGTTTCAGGTGAAAAACTACAAAACTGTTATAAAAAGATTGAATTTCTTGCACATAAGAGTTTAAATTTGCTCCATCTAAAACACTGCATATACTTTTCATTTTTCCCAACACCATACAGCCAATCAGAAAGGGAGAAAGCTGTTGTATATTCAGCAGTATTCAACTGTCTCTTCCCATGGGATACTGCATTAATTGGCTGTATTTTCTGTGGTGTGGGATAAAATAGTTATACAATGGTTTCTCCTGGCATACCGTGGATATCCCACTTGTCACTTGTATTTTCTTTGTACACACACTCACCGGCTCATGTGTATACTAGAAAATACAAGTGACTTGTGGGATATTCCACGGTATTGCACTCAAAACCATTGTAAAATTAGTATACATTGTATATTTCTTCCCTAATTTACATTCTGTCCCAGTTTAAATTATGCTTATATATTTTTTTCTTTTTTCTTTTCAGTAACTTGACCTGTGCTTATATTCTACCGACCCTTCAATGCCAAGTTGGAAATAAAACTTGTATAATTGAGTACTCAAGTTGTTTTGTTTTGCTTTGTCCAGAGTCAATACTCCATTTAAGTTCAGTCCTGTGTTACTGAGTGTTAGCCTCAATTCCACTAAAGCTATTCAAAAAACCTGTGGAATTGTAAAGTATATGCTTTGTTTATTTGTGTGCATTGCTTACATTCCCTTTCAATGGGCTTTTGCATGGAATGTTGCTAAAGTTTTAAAGAAACGTTATGCTTACCACAATTTGCATTCTGTAAGGCTAATGCTGAGCAATATGAAACTTTGAAATGGGAGAATTGAAGGAATAATGAAGTTGCATTAATTAAGTCCTGCTTTTGAATACCCTGGGAGCCAGACCTTTGTTTTGTGTTAGGTTATGTTATGTTTAGTTAATAATTATCTGGGGAAAATGCTTAACAAACCTGAGGAATATTTAGTGGCTTGGGCTTTTGGCCCTTGTCTCTAGGGGGACACCCAAAAACTGTAGCACCCAAGGTAGCTTTTGGAACAAGATTTTTATTTACTTACAATAGTCCATTTCCAAGATTCACATAAAAAAGCCTCAGAAAGAGAAAACAGCTGCTTGTCATCAGGTTCAAATTTCTGTTAAGTTTGAACGTGATGAGAGGTGGCTCAGGCTACATGTATAAAGCTCGTAAAACTTTTGTCTTATGGATAACTAAGCTTTATGCACATAGACTCTTCTTGATTTTGTCTTCCCTCACCCCCCCCCCCCCCCCCCCCCCCCTCCCCTTCCTTTTCGCCGCCCTGGGTTCCTGAGGATGCTTATAAATCCTCTGGATAATTTCTGATCCCCCCCCCCCCCTCCCCTTCCTTTTCGCCGCCCTGGGTTCCTGAGGATGCTTATAAATCCTCTGGATAATTTCTGATTTCTTTAAACCAAGAATCCTCTACTAAAAATAATTCTGGATCCACCCCTAGTTTTGGCTTGACAAAACTTATTATTGCTCTGGTTATGACTCGCTATAAAAGAGTAGAATGAGATATAGCTGTTGTTACGTGTCATTTTATTACATACTGTATAACGCTAATGCAATACTTTTCTACACAAAGTACCTTGCTATTTAAAGATAACTCTTAACAGTAGAACTCTGCGGAAGGTTTTGACGAAAAAAATGCTGAATTTCTTCCCAGGAGTCTTCTTGTGCCTTACAGTGTTTAACGCCCTCACCTCCCCAGTTAATATACATTCTATATGCCTTATGGTACGACATTTTACAATGCGGTGCGTAAGGTGGCTCAATGAGATGTCCGGTACCACGGTAACGGAGTTGGGTACATAGGCTTTTCTTGTTGTACTTGTCTAGTCGCTTGACGATCAGCTCGGCCATTCTTTCTGAATCCCAGTTCATGTCGTCTTCACCGTAGACCAGTAGAATTGGGCATTGGATATTTTCGACTGCTATTGTGGCTGGGTGACACTCATTTTCTGTAGTGATGTTATCAGGGTACGCACGTCTCCATTGAATCCCACCCTCTGGTGAAATACTGCTCATCTCGGGTTCAAACTTAACGAATGAAGACGGTGTTCCTCGTATCGTCAGTGGGACAGCAATGATGGCATGGGCAGGTGAAACTGCGACGACAGCACGCACTAACTGGGGTTGATACGATGCCAAGGTTAGCACTAACTCAGCACCCTTAGACACGCCCATTAGGCCTATACCCCCCGGACGTACCATAGGGTGTTTGGTAAACCACTGTAGCGCCTCTTCGAAGTATTCAAGACTTATGTCGGTCACTACTTTTGGCAAATCATCAAAGTTAAAGAAGGCTAATGCTAGGGTAGCAAAACCATGGGAAGCAAGTAGAGATGCTTTGAACTCGAGAATTCCTCCTGCTGAACCAAACAAGTCAATCACTCCTATACAAGAACAATAAGAAATGGGTTAAGAACTCCGACTCGTCGAACTAGCTAGAGCAGGCCAAGAACCTAGCTGTTGGAGATAACTGAGCGGGGGTAACTGATTTTATGGTTTGAGAATGTTAGAGATAGCGGGGCTTGTACCCTGAGTACCAGAGCTTTGGCTAGCGTCACGTTTCATTCATTCTTCTCAGATAATTATTAACGAAAAGTAACGCCAGCCAAATCTCTGACACCTAGGGTGCATGGGCGTTCCTATCATTCCCCCTTCTCTTGCCCCATTCCTGTGGTTAAACAGTATTAGCCCTGTAAATGTATGTCGCTCCCCTCCCCAACGAGGACCGAAGGCCCGAGTCACGAAATAAAGCGTTTCTCCCCAGATAATTATTAGAGACCTTTAGCAACGCGACTTTTTAGGACGACGACGACGACGACGTTTGTGTACGAAAGAGACTGGGCCGAGATTCACGTCGTTCCCGTCAAAACCTGAAACTTTAGCATCGCGCGGTGGACCGCTGCTGCTACCGAAACATAACGCAACACGAAACAAAGCTCTGGGTCCCTCTAGTTTCCAGGGTATCCAGACCCAGGTTGCGAGGTAAAATGAGACTATTTTTACCAGTGGCCTCATCGTTTATAGCGGCAAAAAACGAACGAGAAGCGGTAGGTATATAGACTTGGAGTCACAGTATTGGCCTGGACAAATACATCCTCGGGGACCCAGGGCGATGGGGGAGGGGGAGGACCGGAGGGGGAGGGGGAGGGGGAAGGAAAGGAAAAGGGGAAAAGGACGCCCTGGGCATTTGACTACCCCAAACCATTTCCAACGGCAAAACTTAATCCTATTAGGGATATCCCACGTAAACAAGGTCATATAACAAAAATATCTGGCACATCTCAATTAACGCTTGGATGTTATGACAGTTTAACATGTTTGTGTGTCAAGTCTGCACACCGAGATCAGGCAAAATTTGGTATTAAAGTCAAACTTTTCCCGAATCCTGTGGGTAGCTTTGCAAATACATCTTGTTTCTGAATAATTTTCGATACAACCAGCTTCTGTTTCTGTTTTATAAGGTTTTCACGTGTCCGCTCGCTTTGTTTAAGAGGTGTTGCAATGCGTGGGGTCAACTTGTTTACTTGTAATTTTAGACGAATCGAGCTCAACCGCACAAATGTTTCTGATTGGCCTCATTATAATTAAGAGGAGATTTTTTTCAATGACGAGCAATAATGGTAGTCTCCCTCGCAGCCGTGTTTAGCCTCGTCACGCAACGCTCCCTCGGAAAAACACGGCTGCTTCAATGGGCGCTACATTCCATTCCAAGTCCTTAACCAATCAGAGCTTGACTCTCAAAATCGAGGAGTCATTCGCGCCAAAAATGACAAAAGGTCTACATATAGCGTTCCGTTGACTTGGAGAATAATTGGATTAACCTCGGATCCCAAAACAACAGCCAGTTTACAAACACTTCACTTCGTTTCATTCGAAGTGTCTAGCACGCTAGAGCATACTCTCTAGCGCTAGTCTGACCGCAGTCTAGTATCATTCAGAGAAATATACAAAGAAGAAAGTTTTACTGATCTTCCATCTGTATATATCTTTTCGTATTCAAAAATTTGAAACTTATTTTTGGTAGTGCAATGTTTACTCTCTTTGTGGTGTTGACAGATATAAAACTTATTTCCGGAACACGGGAAATGGACCGTTTGCTGATGTATCTTCTGATTGGACAACTGATACAATTGGAATGGAATGTAGCGCCCACTGAAGCAGCCGTGTTTTTCCGAGGGAGCGTTGCGTGACGAGGCTAAACACGGCTGCGAGGGAGACTACAATAATGGCGAAAAGCGCCAAAAACTAGACTTTCGTGCGAGTTTTAAACCAAATTTTCGTTCTGGATTAACACTCAAATCCTATTCCTACCGGTTAAAAACTGATGTACCAAGATAAAATAACTGTTTGAAACAGATTTTTGAACTGTACAAAGACTTTTTCTTGGAGTTGTGTTAGGATTAAGCTTTTTCAAGCTGAATATAAGGAAAACATACAGAAAATGAGCAAATGAAGGCCTAAACCTCATTTTTGATCCAAATTTTTGCTTTGGATTAACACTTTGATTCAACTTTCATTGGCCAAAACTACTTACAAACAACTTAAACTTTCTGACAGAAATGATTTTAGATTTGTACAACAGTTATTCTTCAACTCAGGAGTTTTTGTCGTTCACTGCTCGAACTTGAAAAAAATCCCCTCTTAAATTATAATGAGGCCAATCAGAGAGAGGATTAAGTTTTGCCGTTGGAAATGGTTTGGGGTAGTCAAATGTCCAGGGCGTCCTTTTCCCCTTTTCCTTTCCTTCCCCCTCCCCCTCCCCCTCCGGTCCTCCCCCTCCCCCTCCGGTCCTCCCCCTCCCCCATCGCCCTGGGTCCCCGAGGATGGGACAAATAGCAGTGCTTGCGGTTTGACCTCGTTGAGAGCTGGGACTTTTGATACACTGTGTCAGTGTGATTATGTGACTTACTAATGATTATGTAACTTAATTTTTTAAAAAAATTGATAAATTTTTCGCGGGTGTTGATCGATCCCGCGAAAAATTCACTGCGCGGGAATCATTAATGACATCAGCGCTCAAACATCAACATTTAAATTAAATCCTTTCGATCCCATGTGACTTCCTAAGAACTAAAACAATATTTGCATAAAATATCACTAATTAACTCAAATATATTTAGCGACCACTAGCGCGGCAAACCTTACTGCAAAAGTTTCCCGATAATAGTGCTTGAGATATAAGTTCAAATGGGGGTTTTATGATGGTAATCGTTGATAGTTGATCGCTTATGAGTTTGATCAAAAGTTAGGTTGTTTTGGGTTATCTGTGTTGTTTATATCATACCTGGGAAAGGACCATTTCCGCACGGAAGAAACAAAAATCCTCTTATTCCGCCAGTTTTAACAGGAATTCGCCGAACTCCTGGACCCATGAAATGCCTTCTAAAAGACGTCGAAGCAAGTTTGTTTGAATAGTCCTTGTGACCTTCCAATACTTCGAGACCAACAATATAAGGCTTGAATACATCTCTCTTGACAAGCCTAATACCTTGTCTCTGACCTGTAGCTGGCTTCATAGACCAAAGTAATCCCATAGGCTCTACTCCCTTGTATGTACCACCAATGCACTCATCTGTCTTGACTGATATCTTACCATCACTAGAAGATATGTAGTGACCATAGGACTCATAGAACTCTCCATAGTCACTGATTATAGAAGCCTTTAGAGTCACTTTGATATTACCAGGAAGTTTGAATACTTCTATGGATATCTTATCGTCTGATAAAGAATCCAGAGGCTCTACGATTACTTGAGGTCTGCTTGATTCATCCATCGCGTGCAGCTCTGATCTACTGGCTTTTTAGCGTGTATGGTTCGCCGGACGCGATAGAAATCACATGAGTGAAAGCCCTCCCCCAGCCCACTGCTCTTAGATTATATCACCTGTGGTTCTGATCTGTACGGGGTACGTGACGTGTTAGCGCGCAAAAGGCCAGCCACGTGTTTTCGTTCGGTACTGAATTAGTGACAGCAGCGAGACATGAAAAAGCTCATGAAATTACGCTATGACAGGAGCTCAAAATAGTGTTCAAAACGAAACACGATGAAGAAAAATGAAAACAAAAACTTCTCGAAACCACGCAATACATTTCAGTTTACATCTGACATTTAACGCAGCTGTAAAGCTGATGTGGGCACCTTGTGGCCCCTCCCTTGTGGAGAGGCTTATTGTAATAGTTTGAGGGGGGAGGGGTGGGGGATGGTGGGATAATACTAATAATAATAATAATAATAATAATAACTTTATTATTGGTACTTTGGTATTTTCATACATGAGTATGGTCCAATAATTAAATAAAAAACAACAACAGAGAATAAATGCATATTTCTAAATATATATATATATATATCTAAATATATATAAGTATATCATCTAACTTCAGGTCTGATTCAAATCTATATTGAGTTTGATATCCCTATTTGAAATTAGTTCTATTTGTATATATAAATAGATATATATTTAAAATATTAACAGTAACTGTAAGTAATACAATAATAATTATATTCATTTTGTATTTGTAACTAATTTAACTAACCTATAGCATTCTAGTAGTTCGTATATATATTGACTACTTATTTTTATTATATTTTTATCCTTCATATTTACTATATATTTAAATACATTTTGGTAATCAAACATCTCAAAAATTGAGTTTGTTTCTAATATCTTATTCATGAATTGTTTTCTCTTATGTCCTGGCATCGTGGCCTGCCTAAAGGCATCCGACTGAAACTTTCCAGTAAATTTTTATATAATATCCTCTCATATTATCCAAAGGAAAATTAAAGAAAATTTATATAAATCTTATATTCAAATTAAAATGATTCAAAATGAAAGTCTGCTTCTGTGCCCCTCGGACCGGTTCCATCCTTAGTCACCCCTCGCAGCCGCTACGTACCAGTGTCGTCACGCAACGCTTTCTGCGTTGGTCCCACTCAAGTGGAGGGTGGGAGGGTGGATAGGAGGACTTCAGTAGATTGGTTGTAACGTCCTGTTGCTGGGTACCCTGTGCAGTGGTTGCAGTGACGCCGGACAGTTTTTCGTCGGAAGAAAGTAACTTACAAATTTTGACAATGAAAGTTGTTTCAGTGTTTTGGTGTGTAGTACTTTGCTGTTTGAGCTGCAAAGCCTATACAGAAACAATCTGGCCTGTTCCAAAGCAGATGTCTTTGTCAGGATCGCCATTTCCCGTATCGAGAGCTTTGACTGTCAAAACTTCCTCCAAGTCCAACATTCTTGAACATGGGGTGACAAGATACCTGAAATACATTACTAGTCGACTTCTGGTAGTAGAAAATAAGAAATTAGTGGACGGAAAAATGCTTGAATTAGTTGTTATTAGTGTAGAAACGGATAATGAAACGTTAGGGATGGAGACATCGTACCACTACACGCTGAATTTTAATTCAAGCAATACATTGAACATATCTGCTGAAAGTCCTTTTGGAGCTTTGTAAGTATAATTGACAATACTTATTCTCTTAAAACTGAAGCTATTTAGCGGTAGATTTAGAAATGTAATGGAATCACGTGCGAGTCACGCGCTTTCCAGCTGTCAAGAAAGCGAACAGTCCCCTTCACAGTTCCCTGCGCCATCTTGAAAGGTAGCCGTGTCTTTGCATCGAAGCGAGACGAACGGTGAGCGTGCAATGATAGATACTTTTTTAACACCTAGGACAATATTATTCACAGGTCTCTATCATTGCATGCTCACCATTCGTCTCGCTTCGATGCAAAGGCATGGTTACCTTTCAAGATGGCGCAGAGAATGGTGAAGGGGACTCCAAGTCCACGTTAATATGGTCAAACCTTCACGTGTGACTTCCTCCCTCCCGAACTAAACTTTAGAATATACCCATTCACTTAAATAAAACTTTAAAAACTTCTGTAACTGTGATAGACATGTCTAAGAGAGAGGGGTGGTGAATAGCTGTAGTAGAGCTGTCGATGTCAATGATTCACTTGAATTTAAACAGGCTTATGTGACTGTGGGCTGTGGTTCCACCATTCATTCAACACTCATTTGCACAGTTGACCATCCCTCCCCTTACGTAGCTCAACTGCTGGACTGCGGACACCTTTTGACTTGGGGACTGTGGACCACGGTGACAGTAAGTTACTCAGTTAACCACCCCTCCCCTTACATAATTTGACTATGGGACTGTGGACTGCTGTGACAGTAAGTTACTCAGTTAACCACCCCTCCCCTTACATAATTTGACTATGGGACTGTGGACTGCTGTGACAGTAAGTTACTCAGTTAACCACCCCTCCCCTTACATAATTTGACTATGGGACTGTGGACTGCTGTGACAGTAAGTTACTCAGTTAACCACCCCTCCCCTTACATAATTTGACTATGGGACTGTGGACTGCTGTGACAGTAAGTTACTCAGTTAACCACCCCTCCCTTTGTACAGTTGTACAGTGGTTGACCACTTCTCCCCTTACATAATTTGACTATAGGAATGTGGACTGCTGTGACACAGGGTCCACTATACCTTTTACGTGAAATGTGAATGGCTGATTTATTTTGACATGAAACATGGTTTAAGGTTTAAAATCTTTTTGCATCCATGTGAAAGCAACTTTTTTAATTAGCCGTGATGCATGAAAAAAAACAAACAAATATTTTTGTGTGATTTCATTTTGCAAAGGGGTATGGGGGACCCTGTTCTAAAGTTACTCCCAGTTGAACCTCCAGCAAGCAGACATCCTCAGGACCAGAATTGGTGTCTGCTGACAAGAGGTGTTCAGTAATGGGAGGTTAAAAATGTAGAGTTTATTAGGAGAAGGGACTGGTGGTTGCTGTCTGATTATGGGAGGCATCCTTTTATTGGATTATTAGTCGAGGTTTGTCTGTCTAAGTTAGCACCTCCCAGAAGCGACAACCTCATCAGTGATCACCACCACTCTAGAGCCAGGAGTTTGTAATGGTTAGGAAAATTATATTCCTAAAACCTCATAGTATTAACTCTTGTAGGTGACCACCAGTCTGGCACTGTTACACTCTGAAACATTTATCTGAAACTTGTGTCGAACGCCAGTGTGAGAGGAGTTTCATAAGAGGTGTTACACACTAATATTTCATCCTGAAATTTGTCTGCGACACAAGTTTCTGTTGCAGGAGTAGAAAGCAGTTCTACTTTTTGTGAAACCATCTTATGAAACTGGCCCAGGGAAAGTTTCAGCTAAATGACCATGTTACATGTTGCAATGCATTGTGAAACTTGTCTCGCAACAGCCATTGAGGCAAGTTTCAGAGGAATGTTTCAGTGGTGTAACAGCACATTTAAGTGACCACCTAATGTGAAATTTTGATTAGTGGCTTACGAGTACATTTTTTTTCAGAACAGGCTATTTAATTACAAGAGGTTGGATTGTATGTTTATTAAATAATGTAATTATTGTCATAAATATTGTATCTTTTCTGTGTAGGTATGGTCTTGAAACATTGTCACAGTTAATAGTGAATGGAGCCCTTGTTAACAGCCAAATATCCATCAAAGATGAACCATCATATGTTCATAGAGGACTAATGCTGGATGCTGGGTAATCCATCCATCATCATCATCATCATCATCATCATCATTTATTATTAGCTAATCATTTTCATATTCATAGAACATTCTATGTCTGCTTAGCAACTATGAAGACTTAGTATTGGATGTCTTAGTTGATATTGGTGATAGGTCAAAACTTCCTTCTAGTGATAAAGGGCTCATATTTGCACTCATCCTTGGGGACCTGGGGTGATGGGGAGAGGGGAGAAAAAGAGGACTACCAAAAACCACTTTCAAAAGCCCAAACTAATCCATTCCAATTATAGATATTTTCAGCAAACAAACCCCTAAAACAATATATTTGGTGCAGCTCAATTATGATGAGGACATCTAATCACATTTGCTGTCATAATATCCTGTAGGATGCTGTACAAATATATCTTGTTTCTCTAAAAACTTTGACCTAAATTTTCTTGCAGGCATTTACTAATGTGATGTATAATTATTGCCTGTTTCAGACGCCGTTTCTTCCCACTAGAGTTGTTATACAACATTCTTGATGCCATGAGTTTTGTAAAGCTGAATGTTCTGCATTTTCATTTTTCTGATTTGTGTCGATTTAGTGTGGAAAGCAAAAAGTAAGTATATAAATACCAGTTTTTTATCAGACTTTTTGTATGAATATGATTTTAATTGTGAGTTTCTAATTTTATCTAGATATCCTGAATTACGTAATAAAGAGCCACAAATTTATACCCAAGATGATATTAAAGACCTCATTGATTATGCAAAAGATAGAGGAATTAGAGTGGTCCCTGAAGTAGAATCTGCGTGAGTTGTTATTTTAGAATAGTGTTCATGTCATGCCATGTCATGTCATTTATTCATTCATTCATTCATTTATCTATTCATATTCATTCATTCATCTATTCATTCATCTATTCATTCACGATTCATTCATTCTTTCATTCATTCATTCTTTCATTCATCTATTCATCCATTCTTTCAATGATTCATTCTTTCATTTATATATTCATTCTTTCATTTATCCATTCATTCATTCATCTATTCATTTGATCATTCATTTATACCTTCATCTGTTGTTTGTTTATTCGTCCATACCTTCATTCATTTGTTTATTCATTCATCCTTTCATCCATCCAACCATTCATTCATCCATTCAATCAATCATTCCTTCACTATTCACTTACTTTATTCTTTTTTATTAAATATGGTTTTCTTTGTTAGTTCCCATTCCAATGGTTTGGTAGGACTATATAATAAAACAAATGGACTTAAGTTTTGTAACAATTCAGGTTACTTAGAACTATACAATGATAAGGGGGTGAGTCATTATGATAGGGCTATGTGTAATAAATTATTTAGTAAAGTTAAACTTTCAGACATTGCTGGCTAGCAGTCTCCATAATATTAAACTGGTGATTGGGGGATCTAGGGACTTTTTCAGGGGCCAGCTTTTGATAATATACACTTAATATTTAAAAAACGTTGTCACGGTTTAAAGCAACAAGCATCAAGGCAAGCCTGAAATGGATGCTGGTTTGGTGCTGCTAATAATTAATAAATAAATGTATTCAAATCAGACTTGTAATCAAAAGAATTGAGTGCGGTATACTACTTACAAGGACTTGAAAATGCTCATGAACATTTTGTAATTAGTTCAATAGAAACAAGTCTGATTGTTGCCAGAGAGGGGGAAATGAGTGCACTGTTGGCCTCAAGTTTATCAGTCTACAACTGTTATGAGTTACTGACATTAAATAAGGTTTATCTTTAACTTTTAAAAAGGAGGAAGACAGAGGAAAAAGAGGGTGTGGGATATGATGGAGGAGAAGGGGTTAGGAAAGGGGAGGGTAGTGGGCAAATAAATTATGAGTGGAGTGTAGGGGTTACAGAAAAGGGGAAATGAGGAGGAAAGTAGGGTCAGAAAGAAGAGTATGGGAGTATGCATGTGGAACATGTGGGTAGCATATTTGGGGAATATGGGAAGGGATGTGATAAAGTGAAAGACAAATATGTTTTGGGGTGGCATGGCTGGCCGAAGTGGTGAGAGTACTGGCCTTTCATCACTGTGGTCTGGGTTTGAGTCCCAGGCTCGGGCATCAGATCATATATATGTGAACTGAGTTTGTTTGATGTATTGTTTCTCTACCATGCCACTGAGGGTTGTTCTCCAGGTTCTCTAGTTTTGTCTCCTTCAGCAAAAATCAACATATGAGTTGAGCGATGTATGCAAAATATTTAATGTAGAGGTAGTGAGTGTGAGTGCCAGCAGAAGAATCATTAGCCACTATGTGGATCTGCTGTAGAAGATTATTTCTTTTATTCATTCATTCGTTTGTTCATTTGTTTGTTTGTTTGTTCGTTCTTTGTTTGTTCGTTCGTTCATTCGTTCTTTCTTTCGTTCCTTCCTTCCTTCCTTCCTTCCTTTGTTTGTTTGTTTGTTTGTTTGTTCGTTCATTCACTTGTTCATTTGTTCATTTATTTTGGCAAAGCCTAAGGGGGTATGTAAAAAGAGTAAAAGATTGATAAGGTAATGAAAGTGCTGTTACAGCAGCTGTTAATGATGATGTATGTAATTGGTTCATCATTTCAGAGTGTTACCTTGACAACCATGACAGGAATTCTGAGTGAGATGATGTCATTGTTTCCTGACCAGCTATTTCACCTTGGATTAGATGAGACATTTACAAACGCCAATTGTACTGAAGATAGTAAGTATGAACAAACAGGGTGGTTGCAACTGCTAATACATACTCCAGTACCAGGGAGGGGACAGATTGCAAAGAAATTTGGCAGCAATCTCTATGATTTCTAATTATTGTTATTCCTTATTAAAAGACTTGAGGAGCTTGGAGATATCATTACTCAAGCATGTGGCTTTACAAAAGACCACTGTAGCATGGGAAGAAGCTCTGTCATCAACAGCTGTGGTATGTATATTAAAGGGTTATTAACCGAGCGCGAGGTTAATAACGTATTTATTATATTGGCTTTGAGAAGTCCCGCTAAAACAATTGCCAAAGGCAAACTTTTCTTTTCATCCGGGACAGCGGTCCTGATATGGCAAAATACAGACCATGCGTTAGCCAATCAGAATTCAGGAAATTATCTAGCCATATAATAATTTGAATTCTTGTGTGATTACATATGCTTCCTTACTTAGCATTCAGGCTCTAGTTGCACATTATAGTGCTACTATGGGATAAATCCTTAAAATAACAGCATTGTCCACCCATGGCAACTAGTTGGGTCCAGATCATGGTTGTCAAAAGCCAATATTTTAAACTTTTAAAAGGAACAGGTGTATCAAATTCTTCAAAAGCCAACACCTCCAAATTATATAGGATATACTTTTCTCAGTTCACTATCTACCGCTGGTGGCACTTGAAAATTCAACTAAAATGAAGACTCAACTGCATAATAATAATATATACTAGGCAGTTGACAGTGCGAATTACAAGTTTACCGACTATATTGCAGGCAGAACAGATAACTGATGTTAAGGAGCTTAAGTAGGATACATTTTTGTCAACATAGATGTCATATATGTATACGTTTTTGTTCGTGCACGCATCATCATAGATGAAATCTAGAATATGAAAACGCCTCAACTGATGTTCTAATGAGAACAGGAACCTCATCTACAATGGCATGCACAAGATCAAATTTTAAAATGTATGTGTGATGTCCATGTTGACAAAAATGTATCATGCTTAAGCTCTAGCTGGGCTATTTCATTTTTGCAACTAGTGGATTTTCATCAGTTTTAGGGGAGGGGTGACTGAGTGACTTTGGGCCCTTTTCTTCTCATTAGACTTTTCTAATATGTGCTAGATGTGGATTGATCTATACAGTCTCCCTAATGCTACACACTCTCCTGAAGAATAATTTTGGATCCACCCCATCTCCTGTGTGCTATGACAGCATTTACTAATTCCTATTTATCACAGTGAAAATCATTTCAATTTGCTCTTAATGTATACCATGTATTATGATTATATTAGACTATATTAATGTTTTATTAATATATGTATGTTTTAATGTGTAGTTCCAGAAAATATCCATACCCCACCACGGAGGGAATTGGAAATTCCGGGGGGTAGGGGGGTCAAATACCCTTGGAAAATCCAAAGGACAGGGGGGTAAACAAATCGAACAAAATTTCCAGAGGGTTAGACTTTTAACGGACTCACAAATGACTGCAAATGGAATAACTTCTTTTATTTTAATAAAAACTTACGTACAATAATTCAGTTTTACACATTTTCATCTATTAAAACTTTGCTTAATCCATAGTTAATAGAGGGGACCTCTCTAGTCCCCTCTATTAACTATGCTTAATCGGCATAGAGATACAGTAAAATTTTCTGCTTCATTCAAACTGAAAGAGTTTTAGAATAAGCCAGTTGTTAACTAGTCTCCCAAATATGTTTGGTATAGCTTCGGAACTCATCAAAAGTCCAATTTTAAATACGGGATACTTTACACGAACCAGCACAGCAGCTGCACATGGCTGGGCAATCGATTACCGATTTACTTGCTGAACTGTGAACTTTTCTGTTAGCTCTAAACTACTAAATTGTAACAACAAATTTTCCAGGGGGTATTGAAATGCGGGTTTTCAATTTTTGGAAATTCCAGAGGGGTGGGAGGTCAATATCATAACGCGAAAAATGGAAATTCCGAGGGGTAGGGGGGAAGTTATACGAAATTCCCTCCGTGGTGGGGTATGGATATTTTCTGGAACTACACAATGTACACATATAATGTATTATGTGATAGGCTTTAAACAAGACAGTAGTTCAAGCTTGGAAAGGCGAATCAATTAAGACTATAGTTGATGGCAAAAGGAATGCGTAAGTTTAAATTTTCCCATGAACCTGAATGGTTTTTGTTGAATTATGTCAACTACACCATGTAACTGTATGTCCGGGGATGAAATGTCACTTTCTTCTACCATTTAATTTGGATTTTTGAGTTCCTGTTTTGTTTCTTGTTTTTGAATTCTGGCTTTGTGTACATTTCACAGGATCAATTCACTTTCAAGCAATTTCTACCTGAATTATTTAACTGTCACACCAACTACATTGTGGACTGATATCTCAATAGGGGTAAGTGTAAACCAGTCCAATATATTGTAAACAAGGTCTTTCTCTACTAGAGGGAATATTCCCATATGTGGGCTATTATGGGCTTATTATGCACTGCATGATTTTGAAAGATCACTCTAAGGTAAAGGGACTGCACATACCTTAACCAATAATAATTAATCTCTAGTATTTGTTGATCTATTTGTAGCTAGACCAAGAAGAGATCAAATACCTCCTTGGTGGAGAGATGGCAATGTGGACTGATGAATATTGTTACATTGAAGAATGTTTTAAACCCAAAATAAAACCTTCTGCTTGGTGGATGTATGACCCAACCCATGATGCACAATTTACACAGTCTGTCAGTGGCCTTGTAAGTTAAATCTCAATTCCATTCAACTTGAATGGTCTGTTAATTCTTTAAATATCTGTAGTAGCAACTTCTAGTTTGTAACAGAGTTGGCACTTTGTTGTCGAAGGGCAATCATCACCCCAGGGGGAAGGGGTACTACCATATATGGACTATAGGGGGATGACTGCTGAACAGGGTATGGTGTTTTGAGTTTCTTGTCATGAACAGGGTATCCATTTCCCAATTGTTTTGAGTTTCTTGTCATATTCAGGGTATCTATTTTCCATTAATCTTAATCACAGCCACAGTATCATCTATCACTAGCTCACTACAAGAGATCTAATATAAGCTCAAGTACTGTTTTGATAATATATGCATATATGGGAATTAGAGTTTTTCTGTCATAAACAGGGTACCATTTGAGGATCCCAGCGAAACACTCCCACCCAAATCCAGGTGGAGTACCTCCTGGAATCATGAGTACTAGGTAGTTTAATGCTTACGATAAAGAAAACTCATTTTCACTGAATCTAAAGGGAAAAAATATTGGAGTCTGCTTTTGCACTTACTAAGGACTTTTCTGCAGTGGGAACAGAATTCATTAAAAGTCAAGCTAACCATTCCAAATTATGACTAGAACTGACCCAGACTGGGCCATGACCATGAAACCAATCTGCATCTTATTTAGAAAGTTGAAAAAGATCTTCACTTTTGGGAGAAATAAGTTTAGGGAGAGTTAGGGAGGAAGGAGATTTGATTTTCTGTTCCCTTCATACTCATACTCATTACTCATTATGTAAAGTACATATATACCTACATATATGTAATGTACATTTATGCCTTAATATTATAAGCTTCATTTTTCAACAGATTTGGCCCAGGGCTGTAGTAGGTGCTGGATCATTCTGGAATTATAAACAACAACTTGATCCAAAGTCAGCTGACTTTTTGTTAAGATATGATGCAATGAACAAAGTAAGTCAACAATATCCAATCCAAAAACTGTTCAAAATAAATAAAGTGGGCTCCCTTTATCAAATGGCCAGCTTTTGACTTTCCCTTAGAGTTGAAAATGATTGGCTTCCACAACATTCATCAGCTCTAGACACCAAACACTAGGTTAGGGCTACTCAGAGGAAAGGCCCCAAAACCGATCCCTGTAGTACACCACATATTATCTTCTCTTTCAATTTCTTTGCAGCAATTGATTGAGCGTAACATTCTTGCTTGCCCTGTGGGATGTAAATGTGACTACCTCACAAGATGTGGACAGCCCTACTCTCAATGATAGTGAAGACTTGCTTAGTGTGGTGTAGTGACCATTAATGATATCAATTGTACACATTCTATAGAATATAGCTGAAAGCATGGAAATTTTTGTCGTTTTAGAAATAAATGTATAATAAGTGTAGTTTCACAATAAAATAATTTTATAACAAAACAATACTGTAAGTTGTGTTTTGCAAAATTTCACTTTCATGAATTAAAAACAATAATGAACAAAAGTATTTTGAAAATTTATTGTCCATGTGTTGTCTCTTCACGCCCGGAAATCAGTCAAACTATATGAAATGAAATGAAAGAGAGCGAAAGAGCTGGTGAAAATAGTGTGAAAGTTGGGAATTGAAATCTTGATGAGTGTCTCATGCTAATTAATATTTCGAAATTATGACCTAATTATCACTTTCTTATATTTTGAGACGATCAATATTTTGTGGTAGCTTGTTGTATTTACGGGAAACGACAAACAGCAAAGACGATCATGTGACCAGTTCGCGCAGGGCGAATCGCATCCCGATCAAATGAAAATGTAAGGCGGCGCAAAAAAATTCCTTATTACGCCTTCGTTTGACCACCCACTTGCATCGACTCGCGGCTACCGTATTTACTCGTTTAACCGCCGCCCCCCCGATTATTAACGCCGTCCTCAATTAAGCGCCGGCCGCATTTGAAAGCAAAAATTAATCGCCGCACGTGTTCACACAATATAGTACTTAATTATATCCATTTTGAAATCACTAACAAATCCTGCAATCTGATTGGTTAAAAAGATTAATTCCTAAATTGCACCTTTTGCTTCATTAATCGCATCTTTTTGTTTGCATGACTTTGTTATTCTCGATAAAGTTGAGATTTCAAAATGGATATAATTAAGTGGTAATTAAACTTCGTGTCGTGCAATTTTGGGCCAGAAATCATACTCGTGATTATCAAACAGCAGAACCGTGGCTAAAATCGCCTAAAAACCGAAACCGCATCTGAAAAATCACGCGTTTTTTATCATAAGTTATATAAAAACTGGAAACCGAAAAGCCGCAAAGATAATTGGTTTCACCAAAAGCCGTACTCCAAAAGCTGCAAAATCCACAGACCTCTAGAAAACCGCCAAACTGTGTATAAAATGGGTAAAACCGTAAAACCGCGTGAAAAATAGATAAAACCGCCAAACCGTAAACCCCAATTGATGTAGAAGGATAAGTACTCTTTTGTTTTCTTTTCCCTGTGGGACACAAAACAAGAGTTACCCCTACTAGGTTGGGGCAGCCTGTCATGTGAACGGGCCCTTAATTGACTCGTTTGAACGGTCACCGTGCTAAACTTCTCATGTTTTTTTGTTGTTTTATCCCGAACTGACTTCTGCGCATTACCTATCCTACAAATAATTCCAACAAAAACAAACATGCATCGACTTGCGTTCCTCCTTACTTCCTCGTTTAACCGGGGTCTAAGATCAGCTCTATATACTAGTTCAGTACGCGCGCACAAGATTATGAACATTCGCAACACTGCATGGAACTTGAAGAATTTTTATTTTGGTGACGTGACGCCGCGCGGGCGATCGCTTTTGGGATACAGAGCTACATTTAGTTGACGTAATACGAAAAAAATGGCACTACAGAATTTTTTTAAATCTTAAAATCGATATTTTGCAACATTCTCTATTCTGTAGTGCAGAAGTTTTGGTTCTTTGTCAAAGGTGAAGAATAGAACTTAAATAAAAATTAGTAGGAAACGTGCGTTTTTATTGTTTTTGTTGGACAAATGGCCTTAAAGATGTCGCGTCGTTGCTATGGTAACCTTTCGAGTGATCATTTTCATATCAAACGGTTCTCTGCATGACTCATGGTCTGTCATATGGTTGGTTGAACGGGTGTCAACGTATACACCCGTACGTGTATTAGCTATGATACGCTGCTATTTCGTATTGGTAGAATGGCTTTTAAAACTATATGGAACTACCTTAACCATTCGTCAACAGCGAACTTTAGATTCAGCTACGAGAACGAGTACGAGTTTTAAAATTGGCACTGTATGCTTCTTTTAAAATACTGAATCGTAGTCGATTTTCGTTGTTTTTTTTTTACAATGTTAATAATATACATGCAAAAATATCTCGATGCTGATTGGCTAAGAGCAGTGCTGTTTCAAGGAAATTGAAACCATCACACGTCATCAAACGTGCGCTCAGGTTTTCAAAAAAGAGAAAAAAACATTATTTGTTTCTATATTTTTTTCGTGTATGTTGTTAATAGGAAATCTAGTGGCTTTCTCGTGCAATTTGGAATAAATTTGAACTCGTGGAATTTCAAATAGCTCAAAGTTCGAACTCTTTGAAATCCCACTCGGTCAAATTTATTCCAAATTACACTCGAAACCACATGATTTCCTTTACAAAGGTTCAATCTACGATTCAGTATCAAGAACGCACACAGGGCGAATATTTTCGAACACAAAAAACTGCATGTTAGCAAAACTGTTTAAGTGCTTTAACAACCTTGCAACTCCATACTTTATCGAAGCTCTTTAAGAAAGTATCTGATACAACTAGCTATTTCGACAACCACCCATGCACACATCACTGAATTTTCTCTTCTCTTAATCAAATTTATTTGTAAATACATCCAATAGTAACTTTATGTAAATGCACTTGTAAATTTATCTACATGTGTGTGAATAAAATAAAAATCTAAGTCTATATATATTTTAGATAAATTTGATCAGCCTTATGTTTTGTACATATATCATGAATGTCACGTAAACCAGTGCAATCCGTTGACATTTCTTTTCTCATGGATAGTTTCATCATCATCATCATCGTCATCGTCATCATGTGCATGTTTGCAAGGTGCCTTTATTTGGTTGTGCTAATTCGCACTTTGTTTTTCTTTCTTTCTTTTACAATAAAATGTAAATTTATTGTATGGTCAGGTGTTTATAACGTGACATGTCACGGGAAAATACCGATTGAGCGGGGGAATCCCCTACACGCTGTGACACTCAAATTTTGACTTCGTCGGCAGTTTTCACACTATGGTTGTCCCCATGATTTGTCCTTAGATAAGACTTAATGTAGAAACTCAAAATCCACTTTAATAAAGCTTGGTAGAGAGCCATAGAGATGAGTGAAATAATAGTGTATTTGTACCAATCTTTGCTGGTCTTTAGACACCCCTTTGTATAGATAAATTGACCAATGTCTTCAATCTGGCGGTCTCTGATACCAAGCACGCAGAATGCGTCAATATTTTCCCGTCTACAACACGAGAATGGCACGCTACATCGTGAATATCCAGTAGAATTACAGGAGTAATACGGATTGAGATCCCAGTCTTTGTAACTTTCAAATCCACAGCAATGTAGCCCCTTTTGAATGGCGTCTAAGTCATCTCGTATATAAGATTCTTGATAGTATTGAATAAATTTAGACCAGTCAACCATATCATTCAATAGAAATTGAAACCCACATAGGATTAATATACCGTTCAAAAACACTATTAAATCAACTACAGACGACCTGATGAACAAGAACTTAGAGGTCTGTAAATGACTAGAATTGTTGCGTGCTAGTGCATAATACAAGATTGAACTTGTAAGAAATGTTATCACTCCGCATGTGATGCTAACAAATACAAGTAACAATGTTGTGATCTCTAAGTGACTTCCTTGTAGAAACGAAGACTCGACGATCAGAGAAAACATCGACAAACTTATCGCAAGAATACTTGAACTCCACAAGAGAGAATTATACAAGTATATTGGAAGCCTGACAATGTTGCATGGATGTAACACACCTTTCCAGTTGTGTACTTGACGTAAAAGTTCTATCATCATGGATCCAGGGTTTATCATCTTTAATTTAATAGTTTACCTGTTAAAACATATCATTGCATCATCATCATACTTGCCTCGTCTTATCTCGCGTGGATTTCACGTGCTATCGAGAGATTCTACTGTCTGGAACGACTTGTTCGGACAAGTGATAGAAGTGATGGAACAGTACTTGGTATGAATTAGTTTTGTGCTGATGTCATCAAAAACATATAAAAATCCCCTTATTTACAGACAATAGCGAATCTGCAACTCGAAACGACTTTCTTACCTGTGTCTCATATAAATTGTAGATAAAACAGAAATCGTTTATTACATGAATGCATTTTGCAGTCTCAATAATGTTGCACACATAAATGAGATTACATACTGATTAATAAAGATAAATTGATAAGATTTTATTGGTCGAGAAATCAAATGTAGAAGCAAATACTACAGTACAAAAAAAAACACAACCTTGAGAACCGAAAATTTTAACAATTCTTTTTCACTATTTACATTAAGTAAATCGATTTTAATTGAACAATACATTTTGAATTTCCATTAAATATTCATTTATATTGAGTGGTTAGATAATTTGATTTATATTCAGAGCAATGCCACTCAAGGACTATTTAAATTCTTGGTTTGCAAACATTCCCAGTAGAATCAATTGAACAAAAGACATGGCAGACATTTTGGTGTTTTGATCTCGATGGCTACCAACATGTCTGATTGAACAGCAAGTGGTAACATGAGTATGCGCGAACCGCTGAACGGAAGTGGCCTCAATTACGGTTTTAACCTGGCTTATGGCTACTTCTCTCATAAAGAGAGTCGTATATAGTCTCCCCAAAATTTTTCGGAGCATTACAGTCGAGTGCAGAAGTAAGAACAGCTAGAAATTATCCTTTCAAAATTATCTATTTGTCCAAGACAATAGAAGTTGGAGACATGCGCAGATGTTAACATCACTTGCTGCTACATGTCTGTCGCTTGTCTTTTGTCTACACATTCTTCGGGGAATGCTTGCAAACCAAGAATAAACTTTTGAGGGAAAACCCCTTGCATGCACGTACCATCCAACGACTTCTTAGCAGCTTGTTTTGCAGTCAAAAAACATTCCTTCAATTCTTAAGAGAGCTTTTAAACCTAGTCTACCACGGTCAAGCCTCTTGCTCTGTTAATAGTCCATTATAAAAAATTGCCCGGTAGTTCCTCGCCACTTGATTGGAGAAAACCTCCGAAGTTTTCTCCCCAAACTTTAGATAAAGACCCGGACACACGGTGCAACATTTCTTGAAACATTTGCTGAAACATCGCGCGCAACACAATGTTGCAGCGTGTGTCCACCCATTCCAATGTTTTGCGAAACGTTGCGCGCAACAGCCGCAGAAGTAAGATCGAGTTCTACTTCTGCAACCGTCCAGAAGTGTTGTGCGCAACATTGCACGAGATGTTTCGATCAGTGGTGGACACACGGCACAACCGTGTTGTGCGCGGTGTTTCAGCAAATGTTTCGGGAAAAGTTGCACCGTGTGTCCGGGCCTTAACTCTCTCAATAGATTTTCCATAGTACGGAACTAACTTCAGCAATCGTTTCACAGATACAAATGTATGGCATGCGAATAAGAGGGAATTGTGAAATATTGTGGACAGACAAGTGAGAATTACGGGTCAAGTCTAGTTTTCCTGCCATAGTTCAGTTCAGCACCCCCAGACAATAGCAAGTCTATACCAGTTGTGAATGTAGCATCAGCAGCCAGATATAAACAAGATTTTCCTGATTCTTCAAGTGTTCCCATTCGACCAAGTAGCTACGAAAATGAAAATCATTTATTAGCCTCAAGCTTTATCAACAATGATGAGTTCTTGTTTAAGATCGAATAGTATTTACTTTTCGATGCGTTTTACCTTGCATTCAAACTAAAAGAACATATTTACGTATACTTTTCGAAAATAAAGAAAGAAAGAAAAAAGAAGAAGAAGCATAAAAGGCGCAAGTTTCAAATTCTCCGAACTAATGTGGACGCATTCCCAATTTTTGGCTGATTTAGCAAACGTGACGCGAAGGGAGAACAGGACGAAAGATAACGAATTTGTTCGTTGTGTGACTAGCGTGACGACGTCGCGACGTCTCTTTCAGAAGGACATTTCTTGATGTTGCCAGCGTCAACGGCTATTTCAAACAGAATTGGTCACACTCCCGTTGTCCCCTTTCACGTCGTGTCGTGTTTGCTAAAAATGTGATAAATTTGTCGTCTCATGTCCTGTTCTCTAGTCTCTCTCTCTCGCAGCCGCTACCAGTGTCGTCACGCAACGCCTTCTCCCCGTGACGACACTAGTAGCGGTTGCGAGGGAGACTACCTCACGTCGCGTCGCGTCGCGTCGCGTCGCGTCGCGTCGCGTCGCATAGCATCGTGTGTCCGGGTCGATGTGCGACATGTTACCTGTGCTTCATCGCCATCACGTTTTGATTTTTCAAAGTCTGGTGTGGAGTTTGCGAGCTCGTCCCATAAAGGAGTCCAAACATTACCAGGAGATAGCCTACAGTAAATATATCAACCAAATCAGTTGATGGACATGTGTGGAGGGACTGAGGGAGGAAGGGGAGGGGACAAAGACAAAACAAGACCGTCTGCTAGCGTTCACTCGGGCTTCTAAGAAGCCGTAGTAACAAAGAAGGCCATTTGGGTAATTTTGCACACTTGCTCGTTTGACGACCGCAACACAGATCTAGACTTGGTCTACCAAAGGCAGCCCGAGTAAAAATGATTCCAAGTAAAAATCTTGACTTTTGGGTAAACGAAAAGCCAAACGAAAAATACCCTCTTTGTTATAGACTTGGTTAAAAGACCAGATTTTTATTCGTTAATTAGAATTTACATACCATTTCAAATTAGGGTCATTTATACGAACGAAAATAGTTAAAGACGCGCCTTACGTAAGAAGCGAACCTCTCCTTATATTAAAACGACACTTTTAGTCTAAGACGCGCCTTATTAGAGTCTTATCGAGCAACAGTTCAGAACGTTGTTTCTCGATAAGGCACGTCTTAGACTCCAAATGCAGTTTATACGGAGAGGTTCGCGCCTTAAGTAAAGTGCGTCTTATTTTCACTTTATGTTTCTTTACCGATCGATTATCAGTGTGTATTTATTTCAGGATTTGAGGACCAGGTTGGAGAAAAGCTTTGCTTTACCTGTTATATCCTCGTTAAACAAAGAGTCTTCTACTTGTATAAATGGCCTTAGTATGTAAAATAGCGCGCTGAAATGATTCTTTGTTACCGGGAATAAGATGATCAAAACGCTACAAAGAAGAATTTCTTCTTCAAAATCATAAAAAATACCAAAGCCGATAGCTTAAAATTCCTGTTAAAATATTAAAAATATAGTATATTTTCAGCCATTAAAGATACACATCCTTGGGCACCCAGAACAAACAGAGTGGGGGGGGGGGGACGTCTAAAGCAAACGAACTCATTAAAAGAAAGATATCTAAAACAGTGAGTCCTCAAGGATTATAGATACAAGGAACATCCTCAATACTTTTTTATAGAGTTCATTTCCCAGAGTAAGCCAACTTACGAGTTAACACGGACACCATACTTCGCTTCATCTACAGCCAGAGCTTTTGTCATAGAGGTGATGCCACCCTGTTATAGAAGTAACACTATACATCAACTACGTCTAACTTACAAGGTGACAGATCAGCAGGGACTGGTATGGGGCATGGTACGAGATACCTGTGGTGCAACTGCTTGCTAGGATGGAAACCAGTTTGCTGTTGAGGAGCCTGCAGAGGCAGCTAGTAAAAGCTCTGGCCACAAAAAGCATGGATACACAATGCTACTTTCCTTGCAAGGCTGTGTACAATGATTCTATTATATAGGACAAACATTGGGAAAGTGATCTGTGGTGCAATTCTTTTGTTGAGCACAATGACAAAGCAAAATTCTTGTTGCTGCAACAGCATTTTCTCTGAACAACAAGTCTCAGGAATTCAAACTGCTTCACCAGGTCAGGTTGGAGGGACAACAATTCACTCTCGTCTCATGTACTACAGTTCATGCAACCTATCATTGTGACATTTTCCTTTAAGGTGAACACAAGTTTGCTTATTTAACAAATCAATCATACTTCCTCAATGGGTTTCCTGTGGTAAGAGGAGAAGAGGAAAAAAAATTGTCCCTGATTCCCATCTATCCTCTTTGAGACAGGAAGCCCAAGAGTGAAAAGGAGTTGGCTGGGGAGGAAGCTAAGAGGAACCACAGAAACATCAATACCTTTGTTGCTACATAAGCTACAGCTCCAACCTGTCCTATCTGTGCTACAAGACTTGATACATTGATAATGTTTCCTTTTGTTTTACGAAGATGAGGTAATGCAAACTAAAACAAACAATATATATGAACATGAACCCTTCCCCAAAGATCCAGGGCAAAGAAGAGAAGTTGAAGAGGCAAAGAATAAAAGATGAACAAGGACACTTTTCCTTCACTTATTTCCTTCCCCCATTTTGCAACTTTCATTGTGTTTTAGGAAAAATATATTTGGGGAAGGGTGGGGTGGAAGACAATTATATTCAAACTTCTAATGGGAAATTATTCAATCAAGGTATGATTATTTGAGTAAATATAATACCTACCTTACATAATATAAAATAATTGACTAAATTGAAATTCAACAAATTTTTGAAATCTTGAACACTTGTGTCATCAATTGTCTTTTCAGGTGGATCTACATGTTCACAGGAAATATAATTATAAATGAAATGATATACTGTTTTCTTGGCCTCCATTTAGAAAGCTCAGGGAGATGATTTAACATGCTAATCTGCAATAATCAGTTCAAAGTGTTGTGGAAAGATCTCCCCTTCTACTCACTTTCTAAACCACTTTCTCCCTCTACCAACATTTACTATTTTCACATATATATCTCCTTCCTTCCAAACTAACTTTAGGTCTCATCCTTCTCTTTCTCCTGGCACTTTGGGCCACAATAATTTCTTTCTCACTAAATTCCTCTCTGCTCATTTCAGATCTTGAGAAATGAGCCTTTAGAATTCTTTTCCAGGAAATATGGATAAAATGTGGAGATTAAACCAGGAACACATCAGTTGATACATACGCCATCCAGCATTGTTCACTAGACAGTCCAGGCATCCATACTTTTCTATGGTTTTATCCACCAAGTTCTGTGATAGAAAAAAATACCAGGTTATTGTTTAGGAAAATGGAAAGGATATTGTTTAATGTTTAATATGCTAGCCCTGCAGCTTTGAATTTACCATTAAATGTCTTCTTGTCATAAATTAAATAAATTAAATAAATAAATTAGGAGTAGCTCATCACCCTTCCTTGCAGCTAAGTGCTGAATTGCGAAGGGCGCAGCTCAACGTGATCGAGTCGAAGGTTTACATATAGTTGAAGTTGAAGCTATAGGTATACCCCATAACTATATGGGAGTATCTCCCATTGGAGATGGGGAGTCCCCTCTAATCCTCCTCACATGGCTAAATGTGTAATCATTGACAATATTATTTTAAAGACCTTTAATTGTTCCTCTTTTGTGACATCACATTGTATAAACATGGCTTCTCCAGGCCCAATGGAGTTAACCTCAGCCTCTAGCTTTTTCCCAGCTGCATCTGGAACATTAACATTAAATAAATTACTATTTTTCCTTCTAGCTGTTGTTTTTTGATGGCTTAGAAAATGACCACTTTAGTTATATAGACAGAAGATCTAATATTTATACCCTTACGCTATTAAAAAGGATATGTTCAGATTTATCCAAGTTAGTGTGGGTATCGAAGCTTTACATTTTGTAAGTACATAGAGTGGTTTTCATATGATCGAGTGGGAAACTGACCATATCAGTAACTGTTACAGTCAATTCATGGTGCAATGGGGACTTGCACTAACAGGTCATGTGACCCTATCTCCCCTAAATCAAGCAGCACCATCAAAATGAATGCCAGAAATAAGAAATGGCATCTCAATATTTATAGTAAAAGTGAAAAGTGTCAGTTTATAAGATGAATAAGGGAAAAAGTTACAGCAAATTCAAGATTAGATATTTTCTTAAGATTCAATTGGAAAAAGGTGTTGGATGGCATAAGTTTTTTCCAAATGAATCTTTAAAGAAAATATCCAATCTTAAATTTACTGTCATTTCTCCTGTATTACATCTTATAAGCTGAGACTTTGCACTTTTACTAATATTGAGGTGCTCTTTCTATTTCTGGCATTCATTATGGCAGGAATTTTGAATGTTTCTATAGATTTATGGTACTGCACGGTCACTGTACAGTGCAGTCAGTTTCCCACTCATACGAAGACAGTGCTCTACAAGTGACACAAATGTAAGTTCAAATGCAAGCATGTGCACCGCATTGCTCACATGCATGCATGCCAAATTCAAGGATTTATATAAGTAATTATGCATATGGTTTGAAGTGTTTACAATAATACAATACTCTTTATTCACTAGATTAAGAACAAATCCTGTGATGCGCATAACAAAATAAAATAAAATATAAAAAAAAATATATATATATATAAGAAAACCTAAAATGCTAATTTAAAATACTGACTAATATTTAAATATTAATCTATTTTAGTATTGATAACAGGCATGATGGCACTGTTCCTTCTTGAATTATATGAATTACTTACAAAGACATTTATGATGAGGTTTACATTTGAATTTTTACAACACTTGATACTAATCTCGCAATCTGATTGGTTGATTAGAGTGTGTCAATAAGAGGACAGACACACTGCTGACGCGTTTCAGCATTCGCACTTGTTCTGCCCCAATTTGAAAAGGATTTTTGAACTTTTTAATATCTCAAATTATTGTTGTAAAAAACGAATTGAAGATGGTTTTGAGTTGTCTGTCCTCTTATTGACACACTCTTGACGTCATAAAATGTTCAAAACTTTGCAGTGAAACCACTTGAGTTTTGAACATTTTATGACGTCAAGAGTGTGTCAATAAGAGGACAGACAACTCAAAACCATCTTCAATTTGTTAATTGCACAAACTCTGATTCAAGCAATAAAACTCAAGAAAATGACAAATTTCCCATATTCCTTGCATTTTGTACATGTGATTGCATGCACTTACATTTCCCAAGCCCATCTATATATATATCTGCTTGCATTTGCATTAGCTAGCATTAATAATATTGTGTCACTTGTGAACCAATTAGCTTAAGTTTTCTGAATGTTTACCTCCTCTGGCACAAAACACTACTTTTGATCCTGCTTTAACTGAATGAAAAAAGAGTAGGAAAATATTAGTATGGGATCCTGCTTTTGGGAAGGTGAATGTGATGGAACAGGCCCTTTGCAGCACGTGGGAATGAGCGCATTTTGGAAGGCAAAAACAATGGTTTCCAGCTAAGGGACGGACCATTAGAAAAGCGATTGGGGGGTTGGGGAAAAAGCAAAAAAAAAAATTATTTCCAATAAAAATTTTGAAAAAAAAAAAATCTGCCGGGACATTTTCTTTAAAAAAATATTCCTGCCAAAGTGAAAAAAAATTCATATCCACTTTTGGTGACCAAAAAAAAATTTATGCCAATCCCAAACTCCCCCCCCCCCCCCCCCCCCCCCCCCCCATCACTTTTCTAATGGTCCGTCCCTAACAGGACATTAATATTGGACAGGACATTAATATTGAAATTCTTTTGTCTTGCCCTCCAAATTGAGCTGCAGCATTCCAACATGCTGCAAAGGACCTATTAATGTGAATCACCATTGGCCAAATAAAGTATTAGGTTTGGAAAAGAAACATCAATATGGTACTATTGTCAATAGATCTATTATGATCTTTGTACGGTCGACCATTCAACAACAACAACGAAAACATTTTTCGACCTTTCGGAGCCATGTCTTTGTTATTTCACAAAACAGTTACTCTCAAAATTCAGCATTGCACTGTAGTTATTTTAAGTTGTTTTACTAACAGTGTCGATGGTTCTTTCCAAGTAGGAAACTTTCAAATGCCGTGAAAAGAAATCTCCGGAGGTATTCAAATCGCTTTTGTCGAGATCCATTGAAAGTTGTTGTGTTCTTTTGCTACAAGGGAAATAATTATTTCATTATTTCTCTACTCTTACCAAATTCACGTACAATTCCTTCACCAATTCCTTTGGACCCACCAGTTACAATAGTAACTTTGTTTTCATATCTAAGTTGGTTTGAACCCGCCATATTTTAGTTTTCGATGCACGTTGAAAATTTTCGGGAGATCGATTGTCTCGTGACCATCACATGTGACAGTTGTGTGACAAATACTTGTTGTAGCCCTTATGTAGTTTGCTCAGTGTCGGGTGTTGGGCTTCCTGTTTAGGTGAAATGCGAGAAGGGATGTCACATTTAAAGAGGCTACTATCTCCTCTACAAAGTCCGTTTGTCACATTTAAAGAGGCTGCTATCTCCTCTACAAAGTCCGTTTGTCACATTTAAAGAGGCTGCTATCTCCTCTACAAAGCCCGTTTGTCACATTTAAAGAGGCTGCTATCTCCTCTACAAAGTCCGTTTGTCACATTTAAAGAGGCTGCTATCTCATCTACAATGCCCGTTTGTCACATTTAAAGAGGCTGCTATCTCATCTACAAAGCTCGTTTGTCACAGTTAAAAAGTCAATTATCCCATCTACAATGCCCGTTTGTCACATTTAAAGAGGCTGCTATCTCATCTACAAAGCCCGTTTGTCACAGTTAAAAAGTCAATTATCCCATCTACAATGCCCGTTTGTCACATTTAAAGAGGCTGCTATCTCATCTACAAAGCCCGTTTGTCACAGTTAAAAAGTCAATTATCCCATCTACAATGCCCGTTTGTCAAATTTAAAGAAGAGGCTGCTAGCCCATCTACAAAGCCCGTTTGTCACAGTTGAAAAGTCAATTATTCCCGGCCATTTAGCTACAAAGCCTGTTTGTCACATTTGAAGCGGCTGCTATCTCATCTACAACTGCCCGTTTGTCACATTTAAAGAGGCTGCTATCTCATCTACAAAGCCCGTTTGTCACAGTTAAAGAGGCTGCTATCTCATCTACATAGCCCGTTTGTCACAGTTAAAAAGTCAATTATCCCATCTACAAAGCCCGTTTGTCACATTTAAAGAGGCTGCTATCCCATCTACAATGCCCGTTTGTCACATTTAAAGAGGCTGCTATCTCATCTACAAAGCCCGTTTGTCACATTTAAAGAGGCTGCTATCTCATCTACAAAGCCCGTTTGTCACATTTAAAGAGGCTGCTATCCCATCTACAATGCCCGTTTGTCACATTTAAAGAGGCTGCTATCCCATCTACAAAGCCCGTTTGTCACATTTAAAGAGGCTGCTCTCCCATCTACAAAGCCCGTTTGTCACATTTAAAGAGGCTGCTATCTCATCTACAAAGCCCGTTTGTCACATTTAAAGAGGCTTTTATCTCATCTATGACGCCCGTTGTCACATTTAAAAAGGCTGCTATCTCCTCTACAAAGCCCGTTTGTCACATTTAAAGAGGCTGCTATTTCATCTACAAAACCCGTTTGTCACATTTAAAGAGGCTGCTATCTCATCTACAAAACCCGTTTGTCACATTTAAAGAGGCTGCTCTCCCATCTACAAAGCCCGTTTGTCACATTTAAAGTGGCTGCTATCTCATCTACAAAGCCCGTTTGTCACAATTAAAGAGGCTGCTATCCCATCTACAAAGCTCGATTGTCACTATAAAAGGTGTGGTTGTCCCATCTACAAAGCCCGATTGTCACTATAAAAGGTGTGGTTATCCCATTTACAAAGCTAGATTGTCACTATAAAAGGTGTGGTTATCCCATTTACAAAGCTAGATTGTTGTTATAAAAGGTGTGGTTATCCCATCTACAAAGCTCGATTGTCACTATAAAAGGAGTGGTTATCCCATCTACAAAGCTCGATTGTCACTATAAACGGTGTGGTTATCCCATCTACAAAGCTCGATTGTCACTATAAAAGGTGTGATTTTCCCATCTACAAAGCTCGATTGTCACTATAAAAGGTGTGGTTATCCCATCTACAAAGCTCGATTGTCACTATAAAAGGTGTGGTTATCCCATCTACAAAGCTCGATTGTCACTATAAAAGGTGTGGTTATCCCATCTACAAAGCTCGATTGTCACTATAAAAGGTGTGGTTATCTCATCTACAAAGATAAAGCTCAATTGTCAGTTTATAAGAATGGTCCAGTGTTATGGATATTTGAGTGTGCTTCGAGACGAGAGAATATTGTATATTTCTTAATTGAGAGATGTTTTTTAAGTGTTTTATCTTTTAATAATAGTAATCATCATCATCATCATCATCATCATCATCATCATAATGTTTCTTTATTCCATCTTCAATTTTCTATTTCCATTTTCTATTTTCATGGAATTATATTATAAAACTTCAACACATGTACATTTAAAGTATGATTTTTTTATTGATCAGATAAATACGAACATTAGCCACTTTCATACCGTGAAGACTGGGTACGAGTCCCTCAAATTTTAACGAGGGTAACGCAAAACTGATCATATAGTCAGAAAGAGCACATCGAGCTATATAAAATCCCGAAGTTTGGTGTTCATTGGTCCAATCATTGAACGTTTTACAGCCGTTCTAATATGGTAGAATTTACAAAGAAATGTATGGTTTTAGGGACGTTTGTGGACATTTGTCCCTACAACCATACATTTCTTCGTAAAATCTAGCATGTTTGAACTGCTGTATCTGTTTACAACAAGCATCTCCACCCAAAGTATATGGGAATCCCCCAACCCGGACAGCTGCGTGATCTTTAACGTCACGCCTACCTTTTACTGAGTACAGGAGAGCATAAATAGGAGACTGAGACATACGCGTCAGGTGATGTGCTGGATTATTGCCCCGCATATTGGCTATTATTAGATCTGACACTTGAGCGGGCTAAGAAATATATTTTAACAGAAAGCTTTCGAAAATAATCATGTGACGGGACGGATTTTCGAAGGTGGTCTAAAAAAACCGTATCCTGACCCGGATGCGCATGCGTCTAAAAATATGAAAAAGAACCAAAAAGACTCACATGATAAAATACTTATTGCCTGAGTTTGGTCGGAAAAGAAGGGAAAATATATGGGAAAATATTTGGCTCTTAGTCATTCAGCACGGCCATGACCTCGAACCAGGTGTCTTCCCTTTTGCCCCGGCTTCCCACTCAGTCAGTAAGTAGATAATATTTGCCATGCATTCACTTTCAGCGTGCACGTGCGCGCGATGACAGTGTTAGGAAAAAATGACTCATATCTGGGTCTATGCTCTTCTCATTGATTTTGATACCATAACCGGGTCTGCTTTGTGTCCTGTTTCTTCTCCAGCTTTGAAAACCTTGTAGAGGTACGTTTTCTGTGTCTCAGTAAATCGGATCTTTTTTCCTGTTGATTTTAATGCCCAGCCCATTGGTGGTAACGGATCCCTTGCACTTTCTACTGGTTGTTGAACTAGAATGTCAGGAATCTCGCGAATCTCACTTTCGTCGCTTGAGAAACACCTTGACTATGGAGATCATAAGTACTCCCTCGAACACCAAACACTTTATGATAAGTCAATTGCTGCTTTACGCTTCAATGCTAATTATGCATGTAGATTTCAGTGTCATTCCATTTTCAATGCAACTTTAAATGTCACGCGATTGTCCATGTAGAACACTAACAAATGGTGTTTCATTTTAATCTTTATCCTAAATAACATATTTATTTGAGTAAAAAAAATATTCTAATGCATTTGTGGGTTATTTTACGAGTTTTGGTAGTAAATAAACTCGCGTTACGCTAATTGTCTTTTCCTTTGATATTGCCGACAGCGACATTTTTGCTATTTCTTGCTAAGTTTAAATCACTTTTATCGATCGCATAACAAAATACCCAAACAATGTTTTCCATAAATGAAAAGAGCAATATTAAATCTTTCTAATTTCTTAATATGGGCTGTTTATTTTGTGTTGCATGTGTTGATACAATTTTTTTGCACTTAGCGTACTTTTACCCCGGCGAAAAACAAGGGTTACAAAGAAAAACTTTGGGGAGACTATATACGGCTCTATTTATGAGAGAGGTAGCCCTGAGCCTTAAAACCGTAATATTGAGGCCACTCCGTTCAGCGGCTCGCGCATACTCGTGGCATGTTATCACTTGCTGTTGATCGGCTGTTGATCATTTAGCAATTTATCGGTTCATAGTAGCAAAATAAAAAAAAAAAATAAATAAATAAATCTCTTATTTAAGTGCCTAGTCGTTCTAGCGCTTTCGCACTAATTGGGGGCACTATCCACTCACACACACTACCACTACATTGACTGTTTTAAGCATACAACTCTCAGCTCACATGTTGATTTTTACGGAGGGAGGAAAACCGGAGAACCCGGAGAAAAACCCTCGTGGCAAGGGAGAGAACAACACATCTAACAAACTCTACTCACATGTGGCATCCGCAGGGCTCGAACCAGTGACCCGACCCGTTGGACCACAGCGGTGAGAGGCGAACGTTTTACCGCTACGCCACCCATGCCACCTAGTATAATTAAAAATACAAAGTAAAAAAGAAAATCCAGTAAATTTCTTATCCTGGGATCCAGAGGAACCCTTGTTCTGTTTTTCTTAAAATTTATATAAACAGTCAGTCACGCTAGTTGCGACAAGCATTATGGGTGTTATGCCCAACCGCTGTAATGGTATCGCAGGCTCAGAGTAGTATTTTATGCTGTTGAATCGGAAACATGAAGGCTCATCATAAAAGTTTTTTGCTACTTTTTGTAGCTTTTCTTTACATCACACCTGAAGTTCATGGTTTTATTGAAGGCTTATATTGTGGGAGATACAACTGCTATGACGGTAAGGGAATTTTCCCAATATTTTTTAGTAAAAAATTAGTTTTGTAATTGTTCCTCTAGATGCTCATTTTGAAGCAAGGTGTTTTGGTTAGACTTTAGTTTTGTCATTTTGAAGATCTGATTGTTTGATTTTGGTTTTTCTTATTTTTTACAGTTCTCGGAGTAACGAGAGATACACCTAAGGTATAGTTCTTTATCATTACGTGTAATTCTCTGATAAGATCACTGTTTTTCTTTAGTCAACCATGAAAATTCCTCTTTCTCTACCTTCTATCTCAATTGTATAGTTAATTCTTTTATTCTGGCTGGATTTTCTTCAGAAAACAAATCCTTTATTTTCGTCGATGAAATTTCTTTGGTCTTTATTTAGATCTCATTATCCCAATGTGTTGTTTTAACCGTAAAAGAAGAGTTTTTTTCACGTTGGCAAACAAGTTTTATGTTTTGATAACAACTTGCTAAACACTACGTGGCTTTCAAGGACTTTCAAAGCTACCATTTTCAACTGTTTAATCACTAAAACCTTTGTCCTATACAAATGCCAAATGATTGTATCTTAACAAATAAAGGCCGAGGTATCGGCTAAATGAATTTATTACCCACACTGGCTAATTCAATTAGAGTCAGTTGGCTAGTAAATTAAATCAATTTAAATGTAAAAAAAATACAGGTACTACATGTACTAAATGCCTTGTAGACTATCTTTAAACTTTCCTTCCATTTTCCCAAGAATAATGTGACTAATGTTCTATCTTAATAATCACTCCCTTAGTTTTTACCATGGCAACAAAACTGAAAGTCAAGAGTTTGATGAACAATTTATTAATTGAAATAAAATCAGTGCAAATAGGATACTAGTCTCTGTCAGTAGTATTTGCCTTGTTCAGCTGTGTATATAAACATAGAGATTTAAAAATGCTTTTCAAAAGCAACTTTATTATTTATAATTTATATGAGTTAAATCTCCTGAACAGTGGGTGGTGATAGAATAAAGAATCCCTACTGCCCTCTTCATGTAATTATGTTATGCTAATCAGCATGGAACATATTAGGTCAAGAATATAAGATTTTTCCAATAATGGAATAAATCTAGAAAATTGAAAAGCTTCACTCTATATATTGACACATTAGTAGGTTAAACAAATTTGTTATGGGTCAGAATAATTATTTTGAGTTTAATGAGGAACTAAACATTTTTTCAAAAAATTGGGTAGACCCCTGTAATCACAGATTTGAAAGTTCCCCCTCAAAAAATTATTCTATTACTTGAAGAAAAGCCTTGGGGATTTTGAGAGAGAAATTTTCTGTTTCATATATACACTGTAGAGGTTATTCTGTTTCTGCAAGCTTCTCATAACTCAAGTAAAAAATATGCAGCTTTATATACAATTGCTTTTGAAAATGCTCACATTAAAATTGAACTGTAAGAGCTGACAACATCTAGCTTAACTGTTGATTTGTTACTGTGTATTGATTTAATAACTGTGCTCTTAAAAACTTTTAAGCAGAACAAACCATAAACTTCAAGATAAAATTTATATTCTTCTTCACTATAGTTACTGTATAGAAATGTCATTCACCCAGCCAAAACAGAACCAATTTACCATTGCATGTCTGTCAAATGAGACTTGCACATAGATAATTTGTGCTCTATTTCTTTTCAGAGTGATATATCCAAAGCATACAGGAAGTTAGCCAGACAATATCACCCTGACAGATATAAGGTGAGTCACATGCCATTATGGATGTTTCAAAATAACTTTTTCCTGCCCAGCATCAAATTTTTGGATATTCTTTTCAATTTTTGGAATTTCAGTAATACAGCATTCATGATCATGTACATGTAGCCCTAAGTTTATAATTATTGTGTTTATTGTTTGTCACAGGGTGACGATGTGGAAGCCAATGCTGAGAAGTTTCGACTTATTGCGACTGCATATGAGGTAAGCCATGAATTTTGCTAAAAATGGACTGGGTGTTCAGACCTTATAGCAATGAAAGGTGCTCACTTTAATGCCAAGACACAATTATTTCTGGCAATATTGTATGCAATACAGTATCTCAGCATGTATTCACCCCTGCAAATGTTGCACATGACAGTTGCAGGTTTGGGATTGAGTTGTTCTCCCTGTAACGTTTTCAGCAATGTTGTATAAGGATGAACACAGTGTAACTATTTTGGAAGGGGTATTGAAACCACAAAACCACAAATAAAATTGGAAAAAAAAATGCAGGTTAAAATAAACTAGACACTGCGCAGCAGAGCTCACTCGCGCCTAAAAGATGTGCTAGTTTGCGAGCAGTCCCACATTTCCCTCCTGAATCAGAAATAAAAAGAAACGAGCGTTGCGGGATTCCTGTACCGGAAGTATTTCGTTGGGGTCTTGGGAGTGCAAAAGACCCGAACGAAATACTTCCGGTACAGGAATCCTGCAACACTCGTTTCTTTTTATTTCTGATTCAGGAGGGAAAAGTGGGACTGCTCGCAGTCTAAGATGTGCGGGCTTTGAGCAAGTATGATAGAAAGTGGATAGTCTGGGGGGATTGACAGAGGGTGATAGTGAGGTTTTTAACTCGTGGATGCGAAGCATTCTACTTAAACTGAATTTGAATCACAGAGTGAATCATTCCAATTTTATTCTCTCAAGTGATATAAGACTATCCAAGCACCTTATAGTCAAGACAATGTGCTATTGTTTGGGTTGAATGCAGGTACTCTGCAGTGTGGTAGTTCATCTAGACTGTCCCGTCAAAAAGTACCTGAAATATTTTCCATATGCAGTACTACCTATATACTTGACTACAGTCCAAGCTACAGTGGTATATTCATGACTATAAACTGTACACTAGAAACTTTTGATTACTGTACAAATTGGTGAATACAATGCAGTCTTTAATCACACAAAATTATATCTCATTCATAATAACAATTGGTTGTAGTACTGTAGCCATGTACTGTACCTCAGAGGGTAAAAACTATTTTGCTTCACATGCTAGAAATGCAATCTGATTGCTATGCCTCACCCTCAAGGAACCTGACTTTATTATAATGCTGTTGTGGTATATCTTTGTATGCTCTTTGGTTTTCTCTGATAAAATCTACCTGGTATTGGAATTCAGAGACTTTAAGCTCATTTGTAGAACATGGAACAAAATTCCACAGTTCACTTAATACTTCTGCTGAACAGCCTATAATTAGATGCACATTGATATCTGTATCACCCAATGCCAATAGCCACAGGTAGCCCAGTTACCCTGTGAATCAAATAGTTTTTACCATCTGAGGTACAGTACATGGCCACAGTACTACAACTAATTGTTATTATGAATTAGATATAATTTTGTGTGATTAAAGACTGCATTATATTCACCAATGATGTACAGTAATCAAAAATTTCTAGACAAGTGTACAACAGTCATGAATATACCGAATATACCATTGTAGCTTGGACTGTACCTGTAGTAAATATGGAAATTATTTCAGGTTCTTGTTTATAACATTAAAAATGTTTGTCAGGATGGTCTAGATAAACTACCATACAGTTCATTACCAATGTTCATTATTTGAACTAAGTTATTGATGATGAAATACCATTATTTCTGTGGGCAAATATTAGTGATGTAAGGGACATGGCTCAGTACACATGCACTTGGTACCTACAAGTACATTGAACCCAAACAACACCACTTTGTTTTGACTATAAGGTGCTTAGATAGTCTTAAAGGGATCAATAGGACCATGATTTGTTTCTATATCACTTGACAGAATAAAATTGGAATGATTCACTGCTCTGTGATAATTCAATTATTTTTAACAGATGACTTGTAGTTTTCCTGGATTTATTTATGATGCGTGTATTTCTCGAGACTGGTATTCTTTCTCGATCACGCACATGAAAATATCACTGTTCAAAACAAGACTTTGAAAAAAAACAAAAGCTTTATTTCCATGCATATTTCTTAAATTCATTATTGACAATAAAAGTACTACGTCTAATGGAACTGTGTGTGGTTCCTGATAGATTCTAGAATGCTTTGGTTAGGTTTTGAGAAGACCGATTTGAAGTCCCCGCCGTCTTATTTCAAGTACGATCGATGAAGCTTTAAAATCTTCTATGAATCAGCAAAATATTCAACAAGACATCTCCTCTAGATTTGTAAACGGTAATTCTATCTGACATATGAAAAGAACAACAATAATCACGGAGAAAAAGGCTAAAAACTTACTTCGAAATCTAATGTCTAATGGCGGAGCTTGGTCACTTGAAGCATGGTTGAAGCACCCAGTAATGCATTGCGCGTGTACAGTATTGCGCAAGAATGGCCATTTCGCAAGGCGACAGGAAACATTGTCTAAACACAGGAAACCCATGTGTAGGTTCTCTAGTGTGACATGAACTACGACGACGACGAAACCTGTTGGGAACCTAGACTCGCGCGGCCTGCGGCCTGGCGCGAGTAAAAACAACCATAAAACCATATCAAAAATAACAAAACTGCAAACACTTATGCCCCCTCATTTTGATATGGCAGAAAATATCCCACCATATGTCCATGCAGGCATTTACTGTGCTTATACAGTAAATTGTTTACAATATAGTAGATAATGCCACAACATTTATCCTTACATTTTTGCCTATTGTAGACTCTTAAAGATCCAGAGCAGAGAGCTGACTATGATTACATGTTGGACAACCCAGGTGAGTCTTTCATATACATTGTATGTTTAACCTGCTTAGACTGGCCATGTCAAGACATAATACTATAGACCAATAGTGTTTGGGTGCTAGGATGCTACAGACTTATATGTGACTGAACTGCATATAATATGTAAGAAACTCTTATTAACAAGAATGTTGAATTTCCAGAGGAAACATACCGTCATTACTACCATTACTATGCACGTCGTATGGCTCCTAAAGTGGATGTCCGAATTGTTATTGCTGTTACAATAACTGTGATCTCAGTTTTACAGGTAATTTATTAATGAATCTTAATTAAGTTAAGGATAGCCTGCCTTATATTTATAGTGAAAAGACACTTTTCCCAATTTTTTTTGTGGGGAGGAGAGGGGAGGGGGAGGTATTGCACCCTCTACCCCTTGATTCCTTTAACAATGTTTGTTTCCAGTGAAGACAAGTTGAAACAAAGATGTCCAAATAAGACTAATTAGCAGTCAAACTTCTCACATAGAAGACTTCTCACATAGGAGTGTTGTCCAGAGATAGTTGGAAACACCAGCTACTTGTGTTGGACAAATTGGACACTACCCTTTAATGAAGGATTGTGCCTTTCAAGCACCCATTGTCAAGTCCCTCTATGTAGCTATTTGGAGCTACCTACTTTTATTAGAAACTCTTGAGAATATTTATCTACACTCAACCAAATGCAAGCTAACCTTGCCTACTCTGCCTACTTATGTTGACCATATAGTTATGATTTGTATTTAGTACCTTCATGGCTGGTCCAGATATAACGAAGCTGTACAGTATGCATTAACAGTACCTAAATACAGAAATAAGGTAAATACAAAATATTCTACAATTATTAGTTTTCCTACCATTATCATCCAAATCATCAAAAGCAACAATATCACCATCATCAGCAACATTTGCAACAGCAGCAACAACAGCAATATAATGACAATATAAAATATGTGACTTATTTCTATGTTATACAAATGACTTGGATATTAATGTATCTATTGACTAAATATTCAACTATGTCTGAAAATGTAATATTATATTGTTGGTAAATGGTTGTTTTAACAAATGATGATATCTTGTGTTAAAGGCTCTACAGAAAGCCCATGAAGATGGATTACTGAATAGCCTTAAAAAGAGAGGCAAACGATCAAAGGTACAATTAATCTAATGTACAAACAAACAAAAATTTCTTGCCTCTGATTGGCTGTTTAACTGTTGATTTTAATCCACTGTGCAGTATGACAGTAAATTTACTACCATTATTGTTGAAGTGTGACCTGGAAAGTTCAAAGTCTCGTCTGAAAAGAAGCATTGAGACGGATGTCAATCAAATTACAATTTACTATCAAATAAGAAAAAACTGACTCGTATTTATTGAAAAAGCTTTACTTTCATTTAGAAAGCTTAAATTTTGTATTTTCCTTTATAAGTACAAGATATTTTCTTGGTTTCAGGGTCAAAATCACTGTTTGTTTTGGTTGAATGATTTGATTGACGTCCGTGAGAATGCTAGTTTCCAGACTAGACTTTGAACTTCACGGGTCGCACTTCAACGATAATGAATCTGTGAATTTACTTCAGTTGGCAACAGCTAAACTGCAGAATTCAGAATGATGTGTTTAATGATGTATTTAAGCTTGCACTGTCAACTCAACTGAGCTAACAGTTTGATGTCATGCCTTACTCTACAGGAAGAGATGAAAGAGGAAGAAGAAGCAATTTTACGTAATGTTGTAGAGAACTCTCTTGATATCAGGCAAGGTTGAAATTGGAGTTGTCAATGTGATGCTAAGTTCACTGCTATACATAAATGTCACATCAGTAAACCTGGCCTTTTATAGTGCACATCCTTATTAGCAATTAAATACTTATTTATTAGAGTTATACATATTAATGTACAATTTACTGTACATGTTTTTGTGATCAGGCACGCTGGGCTGGCAGTGTACTGAAATCGGCGCTTTTAAGCGTGATTTTGAATAACTTTTTATAGTCAAGTCCGATCAACTTCAAATTTCACGAGTACTCACCCAAAGGAAAATTTTCTTCTTTTCACTTTCACAAATGTTACGATTTTTGGTGGTAAAATGATGTCATCAATTTAGAGGGAAACTGAAAACGAGGGTTATGCAAAATTTTAATAGGCGCATTTGAAATAACTCGTTGAGATACATTCAAAACCGAAGAGATAACTGATGAAGCCCTTTGCACTCTAGAGATACACCTATTTCAAAAAAGGTTGTCGTATGATAGCTCTCAAGCCCACGCGACTAGACCGAAAAGGAGTATGGGTAGTAGCAAAACTTCACTTTCTTTTCAGCTTTGGTATTGACTTTAGCATCAGTAAGTGAAGTTCTGCAGTGTATAAGGTCAAAGCAAGCTGAATTTGAGTAATCGTGTGTAATTTTTGTGGTTTTAAGCTGTTTTATAACTTCAGTAATTTCTTCCCATACTCCCTTTCGGGTGAGTTGCGTAGGCTTGATACCGACAACGTTTATTGAAATAGGTGTATAATTTTTTGAAAATTGCATTTTTTAGGTAAGCTAGCAGGAAATTCCAACCTTTAAAAAATCATATATTCCAATTACACATGACTTTTTCTGTTATCTCTTCGGTTTTGAACATATCTCAATGAGTTCTTTCAAATGCACTTATTAAAATTTTGTATATCCCTTGTTCTCAATTTCCCACTAAATTGAGGACATCATTTTCCCGCCAAAAATCGTAACATTGGTAAAACAAAAAAAAATTTTTTTCTTTTGGCAAGCACTCTTCACATGTGAAATTTGAAGTTGATTGGACTTGACTATAAAAAGTTATTCAAAATCAAGCTTAAAAGCGCCAATTTCAGTACACTGCCAGCCCAGCGTGCTTGGTGTCAAACTTAAAAAAATAACAATTCTGCTTAGGGTGTTTTCAATTTAGTGGAACCAACCGGCCAGAATGGCCTGATTTCTTAGGACTGATTCCAGCCAGAGATAGGAATTGACATGTACCATTTAAGAACTGGCCGTTCTGACTGATTCGTTCCACTAAATGGAAAACACCCATAATTTAGATACTAATCATTCAAGTTAAGCTCATAATTGAAGCTGATATAATGTTGTACTTTATCTTTAGAGGTGGACATAGTAAACCCAGCCTACTTGATGTTTTATGGTTGAGAATTGTTCTTTTGTAAGTACCAGTTATAAATACTTCTACTTATAAAAGGCATTCTGTTAACAGCAAATTGTAGGCATTGGGGTTGACTTGGCACTTTGGGTATCAGTCTCATGGACAAAACGTTAATGTAAATTCAGCAAAGCTTGCCCATTCCCAAGGTTACTTTTCAGTGCTAACTATGGGGGCATGGATGCTTATGTACATCTTCTCATGAGTGCCAGTGGCTGCCTTTTTCATTGACTGCTGGTGTCCTGGTAGAACTCTTGCCCAGTTGCACAATGGGTACGGGTGGATAGCCCTATCTGTTGGGTAAATCCTTATCAGTGGACAAAATGATGGCATTTTTCAATAAGGATTTAGATAATGCTATCCCCTCTTTGTGCAACCAGGAATTAGGCTAGCATGTCCACCAACAACACCAGTACTTTTGTTGGACAAACATATTCATTACCCTGTAATATAGTATGGGTGCAAAATTTGAGGCTGCTTGTTCCTAAACTCTGGAAAACATTTTATTTTTATTACTATACAGTCCCTATCATGTGGTTTTGTACATTTGCTGGTTAATACGCTGGTACTGGAAATTCTACATCAAAGGAGAAGAATATGGTGAAGAAGAAAAGTATTATCTGATTAAAAGGCATATGGGAATGTCACAAACCCAGTGGGATGTAAGTATTGTTAGAAACTATATAGATTCTATTAATATTTATTTATGTGTGCTCTGATTGGTGGAGATTATTGTGTGTGATTACAGTTTATATAATAATTGGTGTAGTACACTCTCTCTGATTGGTGGAGACTGTGTGTGTCTGATTGCAGTACACATGCATAGATGACATCATCAAATCGTATTTGAGCTCTTGTTGGTTGATTTTTTTATTATTATATAAAACAAATAGATTCCATTTTTTTCTGTGGGTCTGTACTCTAAAAGAGTGGAGTTCATATCGCTGTGAAAATGGGACTGCATGCACACAGCATGGTTTCAGCAGGAATTTTGAATGATTTTTTAGACAACATGGCACTGACACTATATATACTTGTGAAGTGATGACTGTGCACAGCCACTGCAGTGAGATAAATTGATATTAGTGTGTTGTTCTGACAAAGTCTGACAAAAATGTTTGTTTGCAGGCATTAGAGAAATCACAGCATGATGACTTTTATGACAGACAGTTGTGGATTCCAGAACATTACAAGGTACATGAAAAGGCTTGATGTCTGTGGTCTTCCCACATACCAACCCACTCTACCCCACCCATACCCACATAGCAACCCATAGCCTCCTGTCTCCTTTATTTCTAACCCTACAAATACCCTGTACCTCTTCTTCCCACATACCAACCCACTCTACCCCACCCATACCCACATAGCAACCCATAGCCTCCTGTCTCCTTTATTTCTAAACCTACAAATACCCTGTACCTCTTCTTCCCACATACCAACACACTCTACGCCACCCATACCAACATAGAAACCCATAGCCTCCTGTCTCCTTTATTTCTAAACCTACAAATACCCTGTACCTCTTCTTCCCACATACCAACCCACTCTACCCCACCCATACCCACATAGCAACCCATAGCCTCCTGTCTCCTTTATTTCTAAACCTACAAATACCCTGTACCTTTTCTTCCCACATACCAACCCACTCTACCCCACCCATACCCACATAGCAACCCATAGCCTCCTGTCTCCTTTATTTCTAAACCTACAAATACCCTGTACCTCTTCTTCCCACATACCAACCCACTCTACCCCACCCATACCCACATAGCAACCCATAGCCTCCTGTCTCCTTTATTTCTAAACCTACAAATACCCTGTACCTCTTCTTCCCACATACCAACCCACTCTACCCCACCCATACCCACATAGCAACCCATAGCCTCCTGTCTCCTTTATTTCTAAACCTACAAATACCCTGTACCTTTTCTTCCCACATACCAACCCACTCTACCCCACCCATACCCACATAGCAACCCATAGCCTCCTGTCTCCTTTATTTCTAACCCTACAAATACCCTGTACCTCTTCTTCCCACATACCAACCCACTCTACGCCACCCATACCAACATAGAAACCCATAACCTACGCCAACTTCACCTTTGTTCCTTATATTCCTAACCCAACATAGACCCTATCCTTCCCTTATTTCCATCCCTACCCTTAAGCCACCCCTGGCCTCCCCCTCTTACTATCATTCCTCCATCCTAAGGATTGTAGATAGTATTTTAGTATATATTTATTTGTTATTGAAGGAATATAAAGAGGAACAAGAAGAGGAAATGAGGAGACAACTAGCTCAAAATAACAAATACAAAGCTTATAGGTGAGTACCACAGGTAGCCCACAATCACCCCCACACACATATAGGCGAGTAGCACAGGGAACCCAGAAGAATTAATGTACAAGAAGCAACTACAGGAAAGACATGTAATCATGAATTTTAATTAAGGCTGTGTTTTGCTTTGTCTTGTAAATAAAATACAAAGCTTATAGGTGAGTACCACAGGTAGCCCACAATCACCCCCACACACATATAGGTGAGTAGCACAGGGAACCCAGAGGAATTAATTCTAGCATGTACAAGAAGCAACTAAAGGAAAGACATGTAATCATGAATTTTAATTATTTTTGCTTTGTCTTGTAGGCGTTATATGAAGAAGGGAGGTCCTGGCCAGATGACATTTATGGAGGATGACTAGACTACTTTATATTGATAATGATACAATAAGATAATATTATTATTTGAATTTCTTACTTATTTATGACATCAGACTGTCAAGGCTACTTTAAGTACAACTTGCTTAGAGGTCTTGACACATGACGGGTGGGACAATCCCCATTTATCAGCCAGTGCAGATTTTACGCGACAACAGTGCAGAATTTGAGTTGTGTTGTCATAGGACCAGATGTATAAATTTAAACCAGCTTGAATTCTTGCACAAGTTATGGGGACAAAATTCAATTTTCTCATACTATTGAGCTTGTTGTTGTATTATGTCCCCTGTGGCTTGTCACTTAGTTATCCCATTTGTCATCCAGGTAAAAGCAACTAGTTTTGCTGCCTTGTTAAACAGGGGCTGGAAGGAGTTTTGTGTGATCTGTGATTTGACTAAAATCCTCTGTATGATCTGTGAAAGTAAGCCAGATTTTGCTGTGATTTTCCTGCAATTGTTTCTTAAATACGCATGATTCATGAATTGACAGAACTGGTTGAAGCATGATTCATGATCTAGACCCCCTTCCAGCCCCTGTTTAAAGATTATAATGTTCACTTACTAATTAATTTTTGTTGGTACATTAACATTTCAGTTTACTTAAAGTCCCTGACACATGAAGCAACTTTTTCACTCAACATTGTGCACAAACATGTGTGTCCACACCCCTGTAATTTTGTGTGCCACTGTTGCAGGGATGGGTTCCAGAAAATATCCATACCCCACCATGGATGGAATTTGTAAATGGACCCCCCCTATCCTTTAGAACTTCTATTTTTCTTCCATACAAACTCTGTAATTTTGTTCTTTCTCTGACCCCCCCTCCCCTCCAGAATTTCCAATTCCTTCCATGGTGGGGATATGGATATTTTATGGAACTACACAGTACAACTCTGTGTTGTATGCAATGTGCAGACAAAAAAATACAAGAAAAGTTGCAGCATCGTGTGTCCAGGCCTTATGGAAGACTACCCCCAGGCCATAGCAAGTGTTACTTGCAGACAACTTTACAGTCATCAGGAAAACTGCTGTAATTCTTACTTTGCACCTTTTAAAGGTGTGTGACTTAGGGAGAATTGAAGTAAATACAAAACAGTGCAGTGCATTTGAAGTGAGACTATCCACTAAAGAGAGTTTTTCTTTTGACCCTATCCCCTACTGGGAAAATACGACTTTTGAGGAGGTTACTTCTTCTTTGGGTCTCCTGTGGCATCGAACGGAAAGAGAAAACTGGGGATACGACAGAGGAAGAGACTTACTGCTTCCCAGTCTCTTCTTGGTTACCAAAGGAGGCTCAAAAGTAAAAAGGAGTTGACTGCAGGGGAGCCGTTATCAAATCATAACAACTTGTCTCAGTCACACTACAAACGGTCTCCAACCTCACTCCAGTAAATATGAATAAATACAGTAAGTTTTATTGCTAACGAATAAATGCTAGTGAATTTCCACATTAAATATTTTGCGTAAAGATAAACTGTTTTTGTTATTGATAACAGTTCACTAAAATCAAGTTTCCTGGGAAAATGTTAAACACGCACACGCACACAAAGGGATCTCTGCATATACAGTACCGGGACGCGAGGCAATTTTTCAGCGATTTTTAAAATGTATTTTGTAAAAAAAACCGGATGGTTTGTTCTGCTTAACTAGAGGAATTTGAATATCAATTCAATTATTTCAATTCCGAATTCAAAGCTAGAGAAAAACGAGAGTTTCCAGTATGTGCTCCAGGGGGAAACAAAAGCTCAAAATGTAGTCAAAATGATGCAGACGTCGGGAGTTTTCACACGTTTTCTCTGAATCCCAACGGAAATTACCTGTATATAGCTCAGGGCCCAGTTCGAAAGTGGATTAGCGTTAACCCAGGATTAACTCCGAATGTTTTCTTTAGAGTTAACCCCGGATTAGCGCGCGCTAATTGGCTTTCGAACAACCGGGCCCAGACCTGTTGGTCTGAAAGCTCTTCCAAGACCCAAGTGTGCGAACATCGATGCAAGTCAATACATTTTCTCCGTTCTTACATTGATGCACTGAATTGGTTGAACTTGCTAGTTACACCATTATTGGAATTTCGCTGCGGAGTTTCGACTGGACACCCATTTATCTTTTACCAAATGCTTGCTTCATGACACCGATTTCTTAGAATGTTACATTATTTGAATATCAAGTTCAAGTTTGGATTTGTACCACTACATTATGATATATGTATACATCATAACAAAATGAAATATATAATTTTATAACATAGCTACAATCTTACGCGCGCTCCGATTGGCCAGAAAGCTATCAACTATTTGCCCATGGGCTGCACGGCGCGCGCACTATCTTCGTCATCATCTTTTTCAAATCGTTCGTTTTTAAGATGACGACACATATAACGCGCGTTCTGATTGGTTGAAAAGTCTATGAACTATTTCTCCATGGGCTGCACGGCTCCGTTTCTAACGTTCTAGGCTCTGTTATAAATCAATTAGACAACAGAAAGCCGCTTGCCCATTGCGTTATAGACGCACTTGAGAAAATATAAAGAAATCTTAACAAACTAGAGTCGCACTCGGCTACACCTCGTGTCCGCACTCTTACGTTTGTTAATCGTTCTTTATATTTTCTCTCGTGCGTCTATAACGCCATGGGCGCGCGGCTTTCTGTTGTCTAATTGATAAATACAATTAAGATGTATACAGATATGAAATATTCCAAAATAAATTTATGACCAAAAATTAAGGTACAGGATATCTGGAGTAACTTTCGTTAATCGAGCCAGACACCCTTCTAGTGTTTAAGGCATTGTGTGGTCAGACTAGAGCCATTTATACGTGACTTACATAAGACGCGAACTAGCCCATTTATACGAGTGAGGCTTGCATAGGACGCGAAGTGTTCGTATACAGCTATTTCAAAAAACGTTGAATACTGAATTCTGCATTCTGCATACTGAATAGTGCATTCCAAGACTTACAAATTGCATTTTTGATCATTTCCGTTGTCGTTTTGCCACTTATTTGCCTAGTTATAGCTGTTATAGAGGATTTTCACTATGTCATCTCCAAAACAAACTGAACTACAAGGCATTTTGGTCTTTGAATGCACTATTCAGTATGCAGAATGCAGTCTTCAGTCTTCAATGGTTTTTGAAATAGCTGTAAATGGTTCGCGTCCTATTTTCGTGTCCAATAAGCATTTGCCTCGCTCTGAAGTTTCGTTGCCATGGTTACCTTCTATCAACTTTCGTTTCCTGTCTTTGGTAAACAAAATGGCGCGTTTCAGCAAGAGGGCTAAACGCTTAGTTTTGTTAAAGAAAAGGCAGCAAATGTATGAATTTCTCTTAAATTTTAAGTTGTCATTTCCCTTGAGGATGGTTTGTCAAAAAGAATCCAAAAGCTGTAGGTCTTTACGTCTTATGGAAGACGCGAACATATTTTTGTACCATTTATACAATGATGTTCGCGACCTAGATAAGACGCGTCTTAGATAAACCCAGCTAAAAAGACAGAAGTCGCGACCTAAATAAGACGCGAACGCAGGTTTTGTATCATTCATACGAGTGGTTCGCGTCTTATGTAAGTCGCAACTTATTTGGTCTCGATCGTATAAATGGCCCTATTGTTAAATATTACAAATCGCTAGCTGTATATAAAGTTCGAGACTATTGATAGAAAAAAAGGAAAAAGACAGTTCACAAAAACGTACACACACACACACACTAACACAACAAAGGAGAAAAAAATGCTTTCGTTGATACTTTTCAATTAAAGCAGACTTGGGTTTAGATTTGAAAATAGATTTAGATTGTGTTTTAATGGCGGTATCAATTTCATTCCAAACCTTTGGTCCTTGAAAGCGCAGTGAAAAATTGCCATAATTAGTTCTAACTTTAGGAATACAAAAGGACTGCTTTGCAGCAAATCCAGTACTGTAATCATGCCGATCTATGGCCATTTTAAAAAAGTCATGGAAGGCATATACTGACTTTATTCAGGGTTTTTATTGATTCCTTGACGGTTGTTGAAGACTTCGGACGTCGGAAGGAACAATTCTATTCGCAAAAAATCTCATAATGGACCTTTTGTACCGTTGTTGAATGTTATTTTTTGCTAATCCGAGGCTCAGAGTCTCTAAATATGACACTATTTTTATACCAAAAATGTACGGAATTGCGAAACTGAATTATTGCGAAGTCGGCGGACAATTAGACTAAACTATTTGTATATCCATAGCTCTTGATCTTCATGTTAGACGAGGAGCGAATAATTGATTTCTTTGGGGTACGTAATCCTTCAACAACTCATTAATGTAAGACGGTGCCAGTTCATATTTATAGTTTTGACTCAATATCCACTCTCTACACAAAGTACTATTATTTTACGAGTTTATTTGTTTAGTTTGTCCATGTAAGTTGTTTCGGTCCACAATCTAAGCTAATATGTTGGTTTAGTTTTGAGATTATCTACTATTAAGATATTTACTCACAAGGTCTTACCGACTTAGCTTAAGCGACTTGTTTAATGTTAAGCGTGGGAATTTCAAGGTCCTCATTGTCCTGTGGATAAGTGGCATGACGTTGCATCGGCATTTCGCCCTCCAACAACTACGACTTGACAAAAGGGCGGCGCGAGCTGAAATAAACACCTTTTGTAATGTTGTTTAAACACCTCTTATGCTATTGTCCAGCAAAAGTGACTCCGTACTGACAGCCAATCATGCTAGACCGTTCCCACGGTATGGATTTGCTGTGCATAAAAGGTCAGTTTATCTATTATGATAACCGCATTATATTAGACCTTATTGCTAACAATTATGACAAATTACTAAGTAAATGCTATTGACCAATCAGGGTGCAATGCAGCATTGAAATGGTTGCCTGAGGGAATTTTCCCACAGTCTTCTAGTAGTTAGTCAAGACTTTGAGTATAATACAAGATGGCTGCTGAGAACATCGACGATGGAAAAATCAAAAAAGTAATTGATATTTCTAGTAAATATTTATCTGAAAATTTGTATTAATGAATGTTACGTTGGTTTGTTTAATTTTTAAGTCAAAACCGATAATGGAAAAACGCCGAAGAGCAAGAATCAACCAGAGTCTCAATGAACTCAAACAACTGGTCCTGGAAGCCACAAAAACTGACGTAAGCCAGTTCTTTTTTCGTTCAGTTCTTGATCCTTTTTCCCCCTGTTCTTGTAGCAAATTTATATACACCTAATTGCAAAAACGTTGTCATATAAAACTTTGAACTTTAGCAAATTAGTAAGTTTATCAAATAGGAATAAATTATCACTGACTTCAGACTAGTGCTAAGCTCCGTAATATCGTGATTTTTAGCGTGGTTTTCATAAACCTGTGAAATAAATATGGGTTATGAAAACCACTCGAAATATCACGATATTTCCGAGCTCGACACGAGAAGTCTGAGGTCAGTGATAATTTATTCCTATTTGATAAATTTACTGGTTCACTAAAGTTCAATATCTGCTTTTATATGACGTTTTTGCAATTAGGTGTATATATTTCTCTCTTTTTTAATCGCAACAGAGTTCGTGTTATTCCAAACTCGAAAAGGCAGATATTTTAGAAATGACAGTGAGATACTTACGAACCCTGAAGCAACAACGAAGCACGTGTAAGTATATAACTTTGCAATATTAGAAAAATCAGTTGCAATACTTTAAAGGTTATTTTACTAATTTTAGCAACTAAATTAGCGATTCCTCTAAGGGAAAATCTAACGGCTACTTAGTTTAGCGATATTTTCGGGTGGAACATGACGATTTTACTGACAATTGACCAGGAATACTACTTTAAGCGGGTACAAAATCTAGCATTTCGGAGTAACTCGCTCAATTATGTCGCCAAAAATTAGTAATCGGCTAGCTTCTTGACCTGACTTTGCTCTTTAATGGAGTAAGATGACCCCAGATGACACCAGTCATTGCCTGACCCTAACGAAAGGTCAAATAATGATCCGAAACGTCAGAAAGTAGTTCTTTTTAACCTATATGTTGCAAGTTTCCTCACTGACGCAAATGCTACGATTTGACTCGCTATTTTTGATATTGTACTAACGCGCTTATCAGTCAAAATTGGCAACGGTACGGTCATACTGACATTGCGAAAGGGAGTCTTGCTAATTCAGACAAAAGTCAGTTTTTATCGTAAAATAGCTCATATATAACTAGTTTATAATTGGATTTGAGCTTAAACTTTTATAAAGTCATTAAACTTCAGGCGCGCCTCGAATCCACAAAGGATGAATTATAGCGCTGGTTACTGTATATAAGAGATGGTATGCATTCAACATGTAGAGTGATTGCACTAAGAGTGGAGTGATCGCACTCAACCCGTGCAAAAGTACAAAATCTAAACAGCACTAAAAGATCACAAATCCTTTGTTTTCAATTGTTTAATCTGCGCTACTTTGCATTATTTGTTTAGTACTTTTGCACTGGTTAAGTACGATCATTCTAACCCGTGCAAAAGTACTAAATCTACTGAACATTTCGATAAATCAAACAGTACCAATGGAACAAAATCCGGCCTTTGTTTTTCATTGTTTAATAGAGCTATTTTACGCTACCTAGCTAGTACTTTTTCAAAGGTTAAGTGCAATCACTCTACTAAATCTAAATAGTACTGTCGGTACAAGATCCATTGATTTTTAATATATTTAGTGCTATTTTGTGTGTGATAGCGCGCTAGTCATCAAAGCCTGTTTACTCTAGCTCTTCACATTTGTATGCATAAAGTAGCTTAATTTATTTTTTACATTGTACAAACTCAGTCATAAAGAAGTTTACATTTTCTTTTTTAGCTGCAACAAGAGACTCATCCTACACAGCTCACTATCGAGCAGGCTTCAACGAATGCACCTAATGAAGTTCTACGCTATTTATCATCCACAAGTTCTATAGATGTTCAAATTAAATCAATGATACTATCACATTTATCATCGTGTATGAATCCCGCACCATCCCGTCCATTCTACCCGAGGTATTCCAGGAAAACTCTCGACCAGGAACCAGTTTCTAGCATGTTTAATAGTCGCTACCATGTAGTTCCTGGACAACTACCCGATGGTAAGGTAGCGGCGATTTTGGTACCAAGACAAAGTATTGGAAGCGTTGTATCTACACAACCATATATACCAATAAATGAGTTAAAGCCTATGGACGATCTACTTTCTCCCGTATCTACGCATGAACCACTATGGAGACCTTGGTGAACTGTTACTAGCTTGAGAGAACTTAATAGTATTTGTAAATAGTAAGTTGCGTTTGTGTTCCAACCGACGTTTTGGGCTGTCTTACAGTTCAAGAGCCAGTTTCTGAAAAGACACGATAACATATTTAGTCCCGTGAAAGTTCCAATAATTTTCGAGCTATTTTCGACCCCTTCATTTTTACGTCGGTATACGGTTGCTGCATGCCTAGTAACTCGAGTACTCGTGAATATGCCGGGGGCGATGTTATCGGATCTCTCGAGGCGCGTGCGTGGTATTTAGTATTTGTGACAAAAAGATTCCAGATAACTGACAGTGGTCTAATTGTTAAATAGAATTGCAAGATATAGTTTATTTAGTATAATAAAGGTGATTTTCGTGAACAATATCTTTAGCATTGATGTCTGTGGACAATATTGTAGTTAGTTGGACTATGTCATCGTGTTCATCGGGTCTTTAAGTCGCCGATTTTTACAGCAACTTAAAGTAATGCAATCTAAGGCGTTTTAAGAAAATGTGGAGGAATTTGTATAACTTCTAAGGCGTTTTTAAGGCATTTTAAGGCAACTTATTAAAAGAGTTGAATTAACTGAAATCAACCTAAGGCTACTTTAGGCTACATTGAGTATTTTAAGGCGTTTTAAAGCAACTTATTGTCCTGGAGTAGGCACCCCTCCCGTCTTTAACCCGCTTCACTTTATTACGGTCGCCTAGCAACGTGCCTTTTGAGTAAGGGAAAATGCATGCTAAACAGGGCAAACATGACACCTCAGTAAAATACACAGTTCAAACACTTGTCTTCAGACTAACACCGCCTTCTTCAATAAAGCGTATCCACGTTGCGTTTTTCAATATGAGTGAGGAAAAGAATATGATTATATTGTTGCTCACCAAAAACTCTTTGAGGGAATGTGAAAGATCATTATTTTAGTTAATCATTCTTTCATTTATCAATTTATTTTATATGCCAAACTCAGAGAGATTTGAGGTAATCTTCTGCCAGATACATTAGCATTTTCCTTTTTTTATATGATTCTTTTCTTTTTGTTTTTCTTATTTTTAGGTTTTTCATTTTTGTGATTTTTTTTATTATTTACATTTTTTTATTTTGAGGACCCTTCTGTAAACCATGTATATGTTGGTATCCTCAATAAAGATTATCATTATTAACCTTTTCAGTTGTATATGTACGTCTACTTTTAGTTTACAAAACTGATTATATAAGGTTTTATATTGCTATCATCCCCAATATTAGATTTATACGTAAGATAAAACCATTTTTTCTCCACTTCGCGACTCTTTCCTTTCATTAAGTCCATTGCTACGACCATCAAGGTACGTATCTACCACTTTGATGTCCCGAAGCTTGAACGGGTCGACTCTCAATGGATTCTCGGTTAGGACAACAAGATCTGCTCGTTTACCGACCGTCAGGCTGCCAAGTTCTTTCTCTTTGTGAATCTGCCAAGCTGCATTGATGGTATATGCCTTCAGTGCCTCCTTGATTGTCACGCAATACTCCTTGCCATAAACGGTATTAGGATCGTCTCTTTGTGTACGTGTCACGGCTGTCTTCATGTTGGTGAAAGGATCTGGTCGACCTGGAAATGCTGGATTATCCTGATGTATCGTCCACTGTAGGCCATGCTTTGAAGCTAAACTAAGCGGTGCCCAGCGATGAGCGCGTTCCTTGCCAAATATCGACTCGGAATAAACTTTTTCGTAGAAGTAAAGATGCGCCACAAAGAATGAGAGCGCGAGGTTCAATTTAGCGGCGCGGCGCATGTGATTCTCCTCAGCGAGTCCAAGATGCTCGATGCGGTGTCGACGACTGCCGTCTGGATAGTCGTTTAGTACCTGAATGAAACAAAAAAGGCTTACTTTTGATAGAAATATAGCTGAACTCACGACTGACCATCCCTATCATCATGTAATACTAATGATACAGTCATCACTATCATAAAATCTTCACGAGTAACACTACCAACACAGCGGTCAAACGCAATGCGAACGCTCAAAATCTCGTCGTCGTTGTCGTTCCCAGCCTTTCGAAGATATTTACAAAGAGAATATATTTATATTTATAACATAGCTACAATCTTACGCCCGCTCTGATTGGCCAGAAAGCTATGAACTATTTGCCCATGGGCTGCACTGCGCGCGCACTATCTTCGTCATTGTCTTTTTCCAATCGTTCGCTTTTAAGATGGCGACACACATAACGCGCGCTCTGATTGGCTGAAAAATCTATGAACTATTTCCCCATGGGCTGCACGGCTCCGTTTTTAACGTTCTAGGCTCTGTTATAAATCAATTAGACAACAGAAAGCGCTTGCCCATTGCGTTATAGACGCACTTGAGGAAATATAAAGAACTCTTAACAAACTAGAGTCGCACTCGGCTGCGTCTCGTGCCACTCTTACGTTTGTTAATTTCTCGTGCGTCTATAACGCCATGGGCGTGCGGCTTTCTGTTGTTTGATATGATAAGTAAAAATGCAAAAAACAAAACAAAAAAGATTCCATTTTTACCAAACGACCTGTAAGAGTAACATTAATATTCACATAATTCATAGGACCAACCAGGAACAAAGTATTCAAAGTTTCACAAAAAGGAAACGTTTTTCAGAGACGTTAGAGCGTAGAAAGCCAAGTGGTATGGTGAGCCATATTGTCTTTATTCTAAAAATCGTGTATTGGCTTCCTGTGGTCAAGACGCACAATTTGCGGGAAAAATTTGGGGAGTGCGCGCGCACCCGCAAACTTACCTGTAAAATCACAGAAATTGAAAATGACTTAACTTTATCAGGTACGTTAACGGGTCCGTAAAGTCAAACCAATCTTTACTTAGTATTTGAACGAGCAGCCGCCAATTACTTCATTAATTAATAATTAATTAATCAATTGATTGATTGATTGATTGATTGATTGATTGATTGATTGATTGATTGATTGATTGATTGATTGATTGATTGATTGATTGATTGATTGATTGATTAATGGGTGGGTTCCACTATACTTATTTTATCCTCCATACCTTTTCATACACATTCAAGGCCTCGTCAATGGCTCTCTCTCCATGGGCGTGTATAGCAACTTGTTTTCCTTTTTGATGCCACTGTTTTACCATCTGCAGCAACTCATCTTCGCTGTAATTCAGAACTCCATAACAAGGCGAGGGCGGGAACCCTAGCTTTCTCGTCAGATCGTTCTCCAGAAAAGGCTCACGTGCCGCAACAGAACCACAATGTGGAGAACCATCGCTGATGATCTTCACTCCCTGAAACCATAACTTGTCGTTTTCGGCCAATAAATTCCCCATTTTTATTTGTGTTGATGGAGGTTCTTCGGCATCGACATCGTCGAAGCTTTCACAGGAATAATAGAGGGCAAGCCGTAAAGGACAGTCTGATTGTAAGGACTTCTCTTCAATAGCTTTGTTCAATAATGGAAAACGGTTTGGGAAAAAGAGAAGGTCAGTGATGGTTGTAAAACCACAGCGAGAATACTCGTCCCATTGGTCGTCCACGGCTTTCACCCAGTCTTCATACGACGGGGCTGGGTTGCCACTCAAAAGCTCCAGATACGCAGGCGGCTCCATCATTTGGCCTGTCAGTTTCTTTGTTACTGGATCTCTTACATAATACCCACCATCAGGATCTGGAGTGTCCTCTGTAATGCCCGCGACCTCAAAAGCTTTATGATTAGCCCATGCAATGTGTCGATTTTGGCCAAGAACAACAATGGGCACCTCCCTTGAAAACTCGTCCAAAATGTCCCAGTTTAATTTTGGAAGATCCTCAATAAGTTCAGGATCCCACCCTTCAAAAACGCACCATCTGCCCCTCTGTCGATCAACATTGGCAATAGTCTTTTTAAACAGATCTTTAATTTGGTCATAACTTTGGTAAGAGTATCCACTGCAGTCAACGTTCAAGCAACGACTAATCGACATATGGACTCCATGTGTATGTGCTTCGATGAACCCTGGAAGGATGCTCTGGTTTCCTTGGAGACAAACGTACTTGGTATCCAGCCCTCCATAAAGAAATACCTCCGATTTTTCTCCCACAGCTATGATTCTGCCATCTTTTGTTGCCAGAGCCTCAGCGGTGGGATTTGCATCATCCATCGTTACAATTTGACCTCCAAAAAAGATAGTGTCTGCAACACAACCAGCCTCCATTTTTGTCTTTCATGTGAAGGAAAGAGAGATGCCAATAATAAAGAAAAAAACATGAGTAATAAATTGCGACTGAGTTTGACATGATTTTAGGTAATGACTTGGTGACCGCGCTAAATTGGTTCGCCACCTGTCCAATATGGCGTCGAAAACATGATATAAATGAGATCTACCTGACGATCGAAACCCTAGCCGTAATTTATGTTCTAGATTTTGTCTCGTATTCCTTGCAAGCAAATTTAGCAAAAAAGAAAGATGAAGTGCATCACGGAAAGGTGCATATTATATCTTCGCAGAAGAGCGAAAATTCTCGTATGAAAAACAGATTTCTGGGGACCACATCACGATTGAAACATTATGTAACGCGGACCTTACCTTGAAAATAAAATCGTCCAACTAGTTGATGTTTTTCACATTAGAAAGAAAGTAAATCCATTGTAATGACCGTTTGAACTGTTCTGAAGACAAGTCTGAGCATATATGCCTGTTTACATTTAGTCTGGATGACCATAGACAGCGTTTAGTGCCAACACTTTCAACTAAAAGGCCTGTCAAACTGTCACGAAAACCTTTATCTCCGGCACAATCAAAACCGGTGGTGTATTCATATGCAAGTTCGGGCTTCCTGTGTACACCATATAAGGACATATCTTTCGTTTTCTTTCGACGTTGTCGCGGCTCTTTGCCATAGACTATGTATTAACATTTTCCCAATCGCATTACGGTGGATTTCTTTTTAAATATCAAAATCAAGCAGACGACAACAAGAGGCGTATTATCTTTATGACAGGTGGCCGTATGTTGGTAATGCAAACCACAATAGTAGACATGGCACAGAATTGGCGGACATTTCTATTGTTTCGGCGCGAGCTTCGAACCGCTGATCACTCGGGTGTAACGGAGTTAATGAGGCAAATTACAAAGAAAAGCAGTGAAAAGGCTCCAATTTAGTTCGGAAAAACCTAAAATTCAACGATTTAAATACGAATTTTAAAAATGTACAGGGTGCAAAATAAAGATGAAATGTGTATCAAACTTTTACACCCTAAAGAATCAATATTCGATAAAATTATCTTGTCTCTTTTTTGACTTCAAAAAGTGGAATTTTAGGGCTAAAATGTATGGGGGCTAATATTCATTATGAAATTCTCGCGCTGTGAAAACCTAAAAAAAAAATGTACAGGGTGCAAAATAAAGTTCGTATTATAAAGAATATTTTGCACCCATTTCTGTGTGATTGTCGATTTTAGATTTTGTCTCTTTTTCAACTTGAATATCTGAGCTTCCAACCTTCGCCCGTAACCGAAACGTAAATTGGATTATTTCTTAACTAGAAAACTTTTCATTACAAATCTAAGCCGGTCAAAGGATAGTAGAATGTCTAGGCATAACGTGTATCCAATTCAAACAATGTCAAGTCATAAAAACTGAGATCGGGATGGAGTTTTATATGATCATGTCTAAAGTGTTGTAAACCTCATTTACATATGCTTCTTCGCAAGTGCCACCCGGCTTCAACAACAAACTACTTGAAAACTTAGCTAATTCTAACGCCAAAAAGAATTCAAACTCGATGTTTCCGCTTCAAAAAAGCTTTAAACTTAGAAAGAAGTTGACAAAAATCAGTTTTGCTAAGAGAAACTCGCTTTGTTTACTCGTAACCATGGACGCCTTCTCGGTTTTGATGATACGGACATGAATACTCATTCGTCCTTTAATGTTACTTTTAATAGTGAAAATTAAAAGTTAATGTAGACATATATTCAAAATACTTGAGAAGGAATCAGTTAATTGAGAGAATAGCAAGTTTACAGTTTCTTTTGCTAAGAATTTTGCTTTTGACAGTTGATGTAAGGTAACAACAACAAGTTTGATGACAAATCACGAACGCAAAAGTATTTGAAGTACCGATATCTTTTGGCTATTTAGAAACATCTTAATTCTACTTTAGTTCTAACGAAAGGTTTTGAAGTATCTGACATGCTTTAGATGATAAACCGTAAACTCAGGTTCACTTCTTCTTAATTTATGCCGAGTTTTTCAACCGTAACGAACATGTCCAAGAAAACAATAGCATTCTGTGCCATGAAAACTTCAGAAAGAAATGCTCATCCACTACTCTAACATACACGAGTGTAATGACATTTCAGTGCGACTACGTCAACCAAGGCTGCTTTTTTCAAGCCTTTTGCCTCCAAATATCACTCAAACGCTCTCTTAAACTTGACCAGTTCTCCTGCAGACATCCATTTTCATCATCAGTCCTGCGAATTTTCTCTCCTAGTACCACAACTCCTAGATCCGCACTTTGTTCACTTCACATCCTCAATCAAATTTTCAGGCTCATTTTCGACGCTGAATGAAAGCATGGTGGGAAGATTCACCAGTATAACATATTTCTTGTTCACTATTTCTCTATGTATATGAGTAAAAGTAAGCGGAACTGTAAAAATTTGTACAGATTCTATTGTTTATTTACTCAATCGTGATCGGATAATTTGTATTAAAAATTTATTTGGGTATCACCCCTCCAGCAACTTTCCTCGCAATTTTTGAGGCACGTTTTCTACGAACGCATGCGCAATTTCTCATTTCGCTCTGAGGAGCCATCTTGAATCTCGCTCCCAGCTTGCCTCGGCCAAAAACATTGCAAGTTGCTGAGAAACTTGCACAAAAAAAAAAAACACAAAAAAAACAGCGCCTTAAGACAAGAAAAAAAAACCTTAACGCTCCGTTAAAATTGATTGTTTAACATCTAACAGTGTCCGACCGATTGAGGCTTTCGCCTATATTCTAGAAAAATGTTTGGCAATAATTGTATTTCAAATGAAATATTTTTTCTTTAGTACAGCAAAGCTTTCATTATGCGACCACGCATGCAAGGAAATGTGGTCGTTTAATCGAGATGGTCGGTTAATAGATGAATCTTGAACTGGTTATGAGGTTCCATTACACTGAAAGTGTTCATTTATCTAACAGAGGTAGTCGACCGCGTTCCACTTTATTAGTCTCAAGTCATGTCCATTCCCGCATTTTCAACTTGACAGTTCCACAGATTAAAGAAAAGCAAGTATTTTAGATATTCGAAGAGTTTTTTCTATTTTATAAAATCGAGTCATTTCAATTTAGAACACTGAACGTTTGACACAATTTCTTGCATTTCAAGTGACTAACAATTATCAGGCTCCTGAGTAAAAACTGATGGCCCATGGTGCAACGCAAGCATCTTCGTTTTACAACACCACAGGAAACCCGGTAACAATTCAATACCTCTATATATGCGAGCACAGATAGTCTAGTATATTCAAGCGCGTGCATGGAATTCACATCCCCTTTGAGTAAATGAAAGTTTATCTGAGTCTGAAGTTGTTACAAAATACGATGACTCTGTTGTTAGAAAATACAATCTGTGATAGGTATTACAAAATGCGATAGAATGAGCTACCGCAAATGCTAGCTGTATTTCGTACTGCGCGCCGGTTTGAGCGATATTATTTTAGTCTAGTTTAGTTGAGTTAGTCTGCTTCTATCTTATTATATTTTACAGTGGACACCATGCAAAGCATCTCTCGTGGCAGACATCCCTGCCTCGGGTGTGTCCCCTAGAAATAAGGAATGAATGGAGATCTGAACACCGTATAAAAGAGCACTTGCATTACTGACGTTCTAAGCCTTGACCCTTCGTCAGAGTAAGAAAGATTTCCATTCATTCCTTATTGCATCTTTATACACTGACGTAGCCCAAACTAGTTTACTCCCTAGTTTCCCATTGTCCCCCTGAAAATGAAGCTTCATTCATTATGTGGTTTGTTTTATACGTTTGGTAGGTTTCCTGAGAAGGGCTTTTGTTTAGTTATGTAATTCCTGAGAAAGACCTGCGTCATTACAACGGTAATGGTATTAAGTTTGTTTTCATGATTGTATACCCCGTCGAGATTATTCCAGAGATTTCTATTATCTACAAAATGACCAGGCTTACTGTACTTGCATTACAGAAGAAAACGCCCACCATGACACCTATGTAATACTAAGACCTACGTCATTACAATAATGGATGAAGTTTATTTTTATGATTGCATACCCCTTCGAGATTATTCCAGAGATTTCTATTATTATCTACAAAATGACCAGGCTTACTGTACTTGCATTACAGAAGAAAACGCCCACTATTACACTATGTAATACTAAGACCTACGTCATTACAATAATGGATGAAGTTTATTTTTATGATTGCATACCCCTTCGAGATTATTCCAGAGATTTCTATTATTATCTACAAAATGACCAGGCTTACTGTACTTGCATTACAGAAGAAAACGCCCACTATTACACTGTGTAATACTAAGACCTACGTCATTACAATAATGGATGAAGTTTATTTTTATGATTGCATACCCCTTCGAGATTATTCCAGAGATTTCTATTATTATCTACAAAATGACCAGGCTAACTGTACTTGCATTACAGAAGAAAACGCCAACCATGACGTCACTGATGATGTCACTATCGGCATCGGGTAATGTTTTCTTAGTTTTTAAAATACACTGCGGAGGTTGGTCATGGTCAGGGATTTTTTACTAACGTCTTCAGGCGTCAGTCTCCTACGTCAAATCCCTCTATTGTAACAAGGTTATGTAAAGAGACGAAGGATACCAAGTAATATGTGACGTGTTTTCAGCGTTCTTTTCAAATGAATTAAAGGTTTGCCTAATAGAACAAAGATACAATCAAAAATATTCACTTGGAGTCTTTTCCAGTGGCAACTAAAGCTGAAAGCAAAAACATCTGGAAATTGGTAGAAGGGTACTAAGGCGGGATTTTTTTCCTTGAAATTAAGAAATAAAACACAACAATTCCTTATTTTTTCGTGAAATTGCGGCTAACATGAAAGAAGCTTCATAGATGATTGGCAACACTTTTGCAAAGCTTTGCAGTACTTGTAAAAATTCCAAGCCAAAAGTTACGAGCATCGTTTTCTAGTAATGAGCAGTACTCACTTACCAAGTCTCTGTAAGAATGTCAATAATTTGCTTTCTTCTTTTACTTTAAACTGAGAAGTTAGTCAAAACTCACTGATGATGATCAATACAAGGCAAGCAGTAAGACCATGTAAGAATTAATATCATCAATTTGCTATGGGTTTTTGGATTCTTTACTTTAATAAAGTTTGTTCGAAACTCAATGAACAAGGCAAGCAGTACTAGCAGTAACTTAGTGAGTAGTGAGTCTGTGCACGAGAATGGCATAAATTTGCCGGGTTTTTGTTGTTGTTGTTGTTGTTGTTGTTTTCTCGGATAAAGTTTGCCAAAACTCAATGAAGACACAAGAAAGCAGTACTTAGAGTGATCTTTTATTAGTATAATCCTTGAAAGAAAGATGATGTCTATTTTTAGTTTGTACTAGTTGATAAAGAACAAAAGAAAACAATGTGTTTGGAGTCTGCTTGTCTAAGTCATCAATGTGCTATGTTTTTTTTGTTTACTTTGAAAGAGTATGTTAAAACTCAATGGAGATAGAGTGATTTTATTTAACCCGTGAAAAAATAGTACACATAACAGTTAGTTGTAGTCTCTAAATCCATTGCTTTCTATTGTTCATTGTCTACTAGTGCAGGGCCACCGGTACTGTTAGTCAGGTTTCAACCGGACCAACTTGTACCGTTAGAACCATTGTCATTGCAGTTATGAAGCATGAATTCGTGAAGGAAAACGAAAAAACCGGACCAACTTTTAAAAACCGTACCAATGTTTAAATGGTGGCTGTAGTGCTCAGTAGTTAGCCAACTTTCTTTCGTGGGTTCAATAAAATTTAGTACTCTACAAGGCAAGGAACTCACTGAGTTTGTGTAAGAATTCATCAATTTGCTGTTAATTGTGTACTTTGATAATTTTGTCAAAACTCAGTGAACTTTGCCTGCAAAGAACATTCTCAATTCATCATTATATTGTTTCTTTTAAGATTTTATTATCTTGGATAAATCTTGTTTAGCTTGATTTTTGCATCATCCTTCTTTGTGTTTATTTTTTAAACAATGCCGCTTGCAATCAATTCTTTGAGATGCATCATTGGAGTTTTGTGAAATAGTTACTTGTGGAAAAGTACTTAAGGCGGTTTTCCAAAAGGATGAGAAATTCTACAGCCAGGCTTATCATTAAGCAAAAACATAAAATATAGCTCGTAAATTTTAAATTCAGTCTCTTTGCACAATCAAGTTGCCTTAATTGATCATATTGCATTAATTTTCGCGCCAGAACTTTCCACAAATCCTACAGAAATGTCATCTCGCCGGCAGATCTAAACAAAAAACCGGAGATAGTTTTAACCTTTTCGTTGTTTCAAACTGTGTACAAGTTTTTTTCGATGGGGAACTTTATTTCAGCTTTTGTGTTGTAGGTACGCCTTGGTCAAGGATTAAAATTGACATCCTTAAATTGTGTGTATTGAAAATGATTCCAAAATTTTTCGGCAAAAAGTGCAAATAATCTTCACTCCAAAATGTCCCTCTAAGTTTGTGCCAAAATAGAACTGGAACTTGTTAGACAAAAGCTGTTTCTAGCCTTTTCAGTGGAAAATGCATTTAATTTTCATAATAAAACTTTGGCAAAAACTTTTTGAAAAAGGTTTAACACATACAAGCCAAATACATCTACATGCCGTGAAGGCAACTGTCCTGAAGACTGATATTTTAAAGGGCTTTACTTCAATCCTTGTATGAATACTACTACCATGAATACTACCAAAACTTATTAGAAACTTTGAATAAAATAATTTCCTAATTAACTTTGTTAACAAGTTCCTGACACAGCTCCAACAATGCATTTCAAAAGAATCCCTACCAGCACAATTGTTTGACAGACAAATGAATAAAAGAATATTATGTTAACCAAATAAGTTATATACAGTTTTCCTCAATATTAAAATCTTAAAACAAACAAGGATTTTAAGGTATAAGAAGTTGAAGGAAGGGAGTGCGGCTCAAAAATGGCTTGTTCGACCATAACGGACATTACGACATAGCCTGAAAGCCAGATGGGATTTTGAGTTCCGGTGTGCGTCAGATACAGCAGCTTCCGGAGGCATTTTTTCCCCCTCTCTCTCTCTCTCTCTCTCTCTCTCTCTCTCTCTCCTGCATTTGAAGAACAATATCTCAAAAAAAAAAAAAAAAAGCTGAATAAATCTAAACAAACTTGCTTTTTAATGAGAAGTGCTGTTAGTGAAGCATAAATGGCAAAATATTTCTCAAGAATTTGATAATGCACCGTTGAATTTAATAATGCACCGAACTGAAATTGATAATGCACTGTTACGTTGCGATGACACACTATAAGCCTAGCAACAACAAGTAGTGAAAAACAAAATAAAGATACATGTTCGATAAAAATGATTTTATTACTTTTAAAGTTCCTAAAAAGGGGTGGTTGCAAGCCGTAGGCGTAACATCAGCTTGTCTTGTTGGTTTTCAAACTCATTAGCTTCGTCGGCAAAACTCTCAGATGTAACCCACTGGGACCTAATTATATTTTTGCGTCGCCCTTTTGACAGAAAACTTCGGTATAAACAATAGCAACTGCAGATATGCTTCAGTAGCTTGTGTAATGCCTTCGGCGTCACTCATAATAAACTCGGGGTTTTTCGGAAGAACAAAGGAATAAGCTAATTTGGCCGGGTCCTGTTATGTGCGCATTCCGCGGTTTTTCAAGGCTGCTTTACACACCGAATACACACAGTCAAGAAACCCGCCAAAGTTCTCTGAAGTGTGGCAATTTGGTGAGCTTATTCACGTTCTAATTGCAACGAAAACTGGCAAGATGACAAGAGGTTGCATTCTCAGCGCGCAGTGACCATGACAGTAGAAGTGATCCTTGACTGTTCTTTTTCAACACAGTCGAGTCGAGCGTGAACGTGTTCTTGTTCGTATTCAATCGTTTTGTTTCTAGCATAAGTATGATTTAGCTATAGTCGCGTGGCTAACTAATCAAATACGGCAACAAGTTGGATGGCGCTAAGTCTAAGGGCCCGGAAGACATTGGGTGTCTACGGAATTTGTTCATCGAGAGGTTGTGCACCACGTCAGAGTTTAACATCTGCATAACAATGCTCTTCTGTAACTCAGTTCTTGAATAAATATGAATGTTGAGTCTGTAGAGTTCTTTGGACCCAAAATTAAAACTTAAAATATTCTTGTAGGAATAAACAAAGCTTATGACAATATTTAAACAACTGATTCTTGGTAAGCGTGTTTTAAGAACATCGTAAATATTTGGAGAAATCACTATTATCTTAAGTTTTTGATTGAATATATTTATCCCAATATTCTTCTAAATTAGACATAAATGTGAAAGCAAACATATTATTGACTTTCAAACTGATTAATGTGAGGGCTTCAAGCTGGGTTTCAATAAAAGTTTGGCTCAGCGCACAACAAACATCCACTTGACCAAACTGATTTCCAATCGTGCATATCGAAAAGCTTCTATAATTCAATCTCTAAGAAAAAAACTTTCCGTACTACCAACGACTTGAATTCTTGTTCGATTAATTATTCAAATACATAGGTTCCGAACTTTTTTCTATTGTTTTTTGTCCTTTTGATGTTTGGAATGATTATGGTAATTAATATTTCTAAAAACGCTATTGTTCACGTGCAACGCCAGAAATGTAAATAGCATTGTCCTAGCTCTCACACGAAAAGGTTCACTAGTGTTCACAACCATTCAGTTGTCAAGCTCTACACAGAACGGACGAAGCTCTAGTGACAGAACAACTATGGCTACACCAGCTTCAACCACCACACCAACTTCGAAAGAACAGTCCACTCACATCAAAAGACCTATGAACGCTTTTATGGTGTGGTCAAGAGAGCAACGAAGGAAAATTTCCAAAGAATCACCTAGACTCCACAACTCTGAGATAAGTAAAATTTTGGGCCATAGATGGAAGGAATTGCATGAATCGGAAAAAGCCAGCTACGTTGAGGAAGCTAAACGCTTACAGCAACAACATAGCCGAGACCACCCTGGGTATAAGTACAAGCCACGTCGTCGAAAACCTAAGCAAAATATGCTGAAGAAGACATATCCCTTCCCGTATCCAAGCCCTGATGCTGCCCAACACGCGGCCTTGAAGATGGCCGGATACCCCAACAGTATGCCTCCACCAGAAGCTATGTATCAACAGTACTACCAAATGTCAAGTCAACCTAGTTATCCTGTGTACGATATGCCAATGCATCCTCCAAGACAGACCCACAGTTACGCCGCAACGCCACCAACCCACGAACTAGGTTATCCCGTACGATCTGGAGATATTATGCAAAGTGGTCACATTTATGGAGGACCTATGGATTCGCCGCCAACTACAAGTGCCTTTTCAGGCTCTCAGAACATTCACATTCAGCCTTCACAGGAGGCTCATAATGCGACGTATCCGCAACTGTTTACTCAACGACATATGTAGCAGGAGCCCGTTACCGGTAGTCAAATATTTATCTTTTATTTTTGTGTGTGTTAGACTTTCATGAGAATAGTATAATTCACGTGTTTACCAAAGCGCTCAACACTTGCTTTTGCCTTTGTTAGAAGTTTGTTTTACTCGTAGTTTAAGTATATTTTGAGGGTTAAATCTCTCCATGTTTGTCTTCAGCTTAGGGCTGTTATATAGACCAAAGAATTGCACGGTTGATTCTGTTATTGCACTAACGGTCAAGAGTCGCTCTTAACTTATCTTATCACATTGCGAAGTCTTATTAACTCAGCAGAGAAGTAGATAACTGCGTTTTACTCAACTTATTTATTGCCTCAGTTTAAGTGCTCGTCGTAATTCGATTACGATACGAGCTACGGCGAATTAAATATGGCGATTTTTGAATCTGAAAGCGTTGTATTTCGCTTGGTTTACCGGTCATCTAGCTATAATTCTAAAACGCTCCACTAGCACTTACCAACCTGTCAAACTTACTTTCTTATCAATCTTTTAAAAGTATCTTGCAAATAAGATACATTATAATAGTTTTAAGTTCGATTCGATAAACATCGTCTATTTTGAAATCGAAGTATATTCCCGGCGAAGGTAGCGCTCAAATCGGCGTCAACTTGTGGATTTTTCTCTCGGAATATTATTCTTTACAGCGAATTAGGATGATAGCTGCGAAGAAATTCCTTGCGAGGCGAATCTAAGTACTATATAATTAATATAAGAGAATCAATTACTTCTATTAGCACACAAACAACAGAAATCAAAGTTTTCAATTGAAATGAGTTGACCTCGGATCTATGAAAGGCTGTAGTCATGGGATGCGAACTGATCATCGGAAATATTCAAGCGCCAATCGAAGTCAGAGCTTTTCTTCTCAGATCTAACGGTAAACAGCTAAGAATGTTTGATAATACGATTCAAAGGGACACTTGAATATTAGTCGATCTTTCTGTCTGAGCGTTATTGAATTGGAAGATTTGCTATGTCTAGCTTTTGTGAGGTTTTTATTTGAGATGCGCTAAGCCGTGGAATAACTCTCTCGAAGTACAAGGACTTTTTCAATCTTGACAATAGCCTAGTTGTTACCCAAATACATAACATTTGTCTTGAATTCCAAAGCCAATTGTATAAGACTTCATGTTCAATGTTTTTTCTTTGTGATTGGAACTAAAGGAGTTAGAGTAACTTAGTGCGCAATGAACAGAACTTGGAACGCACTGTTTGCTTTTAGGTAGCACTCAAGTAGAACGCGCCTTCAAATATAATTCGCTCGCTCGCTGAAAACAAATGGTACTTCAGTTTTTATGTAAGAAACAAAACAACTAACAAAGAAGCAAGTATTGAGATCATTTTATTTGTACTAATGACCGTTCCAAACGAGATAAAACTTCGTTTCAAAGGAGAAGACAAACGAATTGTAAAAGAAAATATTTCAAGAACTCTGTTGTAAAATATCTATTCTTCAAACAATCTCTACTAAAATTCATCAGAACTATGCTTGAATGAAGTCAAGTAGAAAAACTCGCTCGAAATAAGCTCAAATGGATATCTTTAGCAAATAATGTATTTGCCAATATGTAATTTGTGAATAGAAATGTTCATCAGCAAGGCTCCCACTAGTGAACTAGAATGAATATTTTTGAGTTATTATGCTAAAATTATTTGTACTTTAGCTTTTGAATATATCCTATCTTTACATTATCTAAATGTATATATATTCCAACCATCCTTCGCGAAATATTCGTTACAAATGAACTAATTAAATAAAACATATGTTTTCAACAAATATTCCTCTCTGTTTGATGTCTCTTCGCTGAGGGCTTGAGTAGGCTTGCTTGTTTATCAGAAATGATATAAAATCATCTAAAAGTCAAAAGTTGATTCTATGGTGAATTTTGAATAATTTTACCACAAAAGACCATCCGTTGTAAATGTGATTAATAATAATTTGGAAACCTAACTTTCAAAAGAATTCACTTATAAAGTTGTTCATTGGAAATTTGAGGGGTAATTTTGATGCTTTCTAAGCTTAGAAAGTTCTTTCCAAATGTCTTTGAACTTCAATAAACAAGGGGTTGTTCTATAAGATAGTTTATAACAAAAACAATCTATGAATTGTTAAAACTGTAAGGCAAGAGATGCAATTGAAATTTTCAAATTCCATACATCAGCAAAACTTCACATCTAGAAAAATCTATTTATTCCAAGCTCAAATCAACTTAAGTTCTACTTCAGAAAATTCAAGTCAAAATTATTATTTATGAAAAAAGATCAATATGTTTATAATCATTAAGCAAGCTGAATAAAGGGCAGCACAGGGGAAGGTTTGCCAATTTATGAACTTTCTATTCAATTATCAGATCTACCCTGTTGAACACAGTATGTTTCTGATGCTGGAAGGGTCGCTAGCAAAGGGACAACCTTGGTCTCAAAAGAGCAATTGTATTTTTAACCAGTTGACTTTGATTTAATAATATCAGCTGGGTATCGGTTTTGCAGATTTTGTTTATCAACGCTAGCTTTGTTATTTGCCGACTACTTTTATGAAAAACACAAATTTTCTAAATGAAGATCTCTGAAGAAGGCACTGGAAGAAGAAATTTGAAAGATTTTCAAGAGATTTTGATTCATATACATCAACTGATTGAGATAATTCGTTTTAGAATAACATATAAAGGTGTCAATTTTAATGAATGAAAATTGTTAAGGAAAAAAACTACTTTCTCTTAGAACCAATTTCCTGCAACAACTTCTGAAAACCTTTTGGGGCACGTTTGCTTATTTGTTATTATTGTCAGGCGAAAGTTTAGTACTTTCAAAATTAATTTTCCAATTAGTTGGGTCCAATTTAACGAACACGCTGTTTCTCAATGGATTTGAGTCAAAACAGGTAGGACAGCTCATCTGGGGTCGTAGGATGTGATTTGAAACACAACCAGCAATTTCAATAAACGCTACCAAACTAGAATCTGGTTCAAAATACCAAGCTCTACCAAGCAAAAGAACCCCAGAAATTTTCTAAACAATCTGATCAGTAATGATTGTCAAATAGGATCCGAGTAGAAAAGGGTAATTGTTTTCTAATCTCTGTGCTTTCTGTATGCATCTAATTGTCTTGGCCTAATTTCAAAGGCTCCAAACAAAACACCCTGACAAGACTTTAATACCGAACAAGTATAGAGCTACCACAAGACTCATTGTTTTATATATTAACACTAATATTAGCTTTAAAATTTAAAATTGTCATATTGGGAAGGTTGGACCATTTTTGGGAAGGTTGGGCCAGTTTTGAAGAGTGTTTTGAGAGGTAGGCGTTTGATAAATTATTCAGATTGGTGTATAAAAATATCTTTTCGATGACGAGCCACTGACAGGTGCTACCCCACCCCCGTCGAAACAATTAGAGTGAATTGAGCTTATCGATAATACGTTGTTAAATACTACATTTTCAATTAGCCGAATCTAATAAAAATTGTCTTATTCTTCAAAAGGCAACTAAGGCCTAATTTGATCGTAAATGACACAAGACATTTTGTCGATGAATCAAAATACTATACATCGATTAACCAACTTCTTGCACCACTTATAATTCAAATATCTTCCAAAAGTGCCTACCATTAGGGTTCTGTTAGGAATTTTGGAGTAAAAATTATACGTTATCTCCAAAAATAACATCAACAGCCCCTTAGCACCATGGCGCCACCAAGCTTATTAATGCAATGAATTTTCTATTAGATGTATCTGTTGAATACAGTGGGCTGTAGTGGTGCTTAAGTTATGGTGCGGTAAACACTGGCACAATTATTACACATAAGTGTTGAACTGGACGATATGAGAAACCCGAATTCTAGAAGGTTTCGAGGTAAGTTGATCAGCCTCGTGCTTACACGTGTCTTCAAGAAAGAAGGCAAAATCGAAGGTGTTTCCCAATGGGGGGCATTTTATTTGGGAAAGAGCTTCTAAAACAAGCTCCATTGAGAAAAAGCTAGTTTTCTAGTATATGGTACAATGTTGAAATATTTCGAACATTTCCCAATGGAACCTAAAGTATGCGTACCAGGCTAAAAGGAACGCCTACTTCCTAAAGATTAATTCTCAGTTATTTTTGTGCTGCCGATGAGTTGAGCCACTCACAGTTTTAATAATGAGAACATTTGCATATTCGCAACAAAAGAACAGCCGAGGAACCAAATCTGTCGCTTCAAACGTCGAAATTCACGAGCTCCTACGCTCGAATGCGCGATCCGTTCAAGAGGTTTTTCGCCTACAACTGATATTCTATGGATTTGAAAAGCGAATTGACCCAATTGATGTTCCTTAAGCATCCAAACAACAGACTCTTAATTGCAAAGAGAATAAATGCCCCGGATATGATTCTTTGAGAAGAATTAACCCCCAAGGACTCACAAAACTAATTGATTTTTCCAAAGAAATCCAGTTTAGTTATGAAGACAGGGTTGAGTGGTTTTCTAAGGAGGGTCATGTCACCCGAGTTCACGTCTTGCTGCGAGCAAAAGGGCTTATTTATTTGTAAGGTCCGGCTAGATTTAGGACTCTGCGTGATCCATAAGGGAAAATATACCAACCTTACAAACATATCGACATGGGGTCGATGTGTTTATCATGGGGAAGAGGTACAACACATGTTAAATAAGCTAACGGTACGGTTGAAGATGCCATTGAGCTAGCTTCGATTTCTAATCTTGTAACTAAGTAAAAATTTACCAATAGCGACATAACCAATGGCAGAGTGAAATTAAAGTGACATCTGCCCTATCCCCCTATTTGGTTATCTCATAAATGAGTTTTCCCTTCCTACTGATACAGTACAAGGACCTACAAGTTATAAGCCCAGAGTAAGTGCAAACAACGTCTACACCCAATAAAATATTGGGTTATGTGGTGGAGGGTCTAAAATCGAGATATGGCACATTTATGGGAGTAAGTTAGTGCTTTGGACGGTTAAAACTAATATCAAAGTAGAATACAATGCAGTGTAATTGGGTTGGAACCAGACACCGGTGTTTGCTATAAATGGATGTCATTCGTCTTTACAGGGTGCTCATTTGAATGTGGAACTTTGTGAACTATAAACAAGTAGTTGTCCAACTTAGAAAGATGTCCACATTGCAGGGGGTGTTTTTGAGAGAGTTTGCTGTATTATTATGTGTACTAAACAAGTTTAGGTGTTCACATGTGTTTACCTTGCAGGGGTGTCTACTTTGCCAGGGAGTTCACTGTATGTGTACTAAACAAGTAGAGGTGTTCACCTTAGAGAGGTGTCCACCTTACAGGGGTGTCTACTTTGAGGGAGTTCACTGTATGTGTACTAAACAAGTAGAGGTGTTCACCTTAGAGAGGTGTCTATACCTTACAGGGGTGTCTACTTTGAGGGAGTTCACTGTATGTGTACTAAACAAGTAGAGGTGTTCACCTTAGAGAGGTGTCTACCTTACAGGGGTGTCTACTTTGAGGGAGTTCACTGTATGTGTACTAAACAAGTAGAGGTGTTCACCTTAGAGAGGTGTCTACCTTACAGGGGTGTCTACTTTGAGGGAGTTCACTGTATGTGTACTAAACAAGTAGAGGTGTTCACCTTAGAGAGGTGTCCACCTTACAGGGGTGTCTACTTTGAGGGAGTTCACTGTATGTGTACTAAACAAGTAGAGGTGTTTACCTTAGAGAGGTGTCCACCTTACAGGGGTGTCTACTTTGAGGGAGTTCACTGTATGTGTACTAAACAAGTAGAGGTCCCTACCTTAGAGAGGTGTCCACCTTACAAGGGTGTCTACTTTGAGGGAGTTCACTGTATGTTTACTTAACGAGTAACCATTTCCCGTCGTCAAATGTAAAAAATACAACACAAAAACAACAAGAAGAAAAAAAGAATGTTCTTTGGAGTTGTTTTTGTGTTGTATGGATCCACCTTTATAGGGCTGTCCACTTTGAAATGGAGTTCAATTTACATGCATGATAAAGGATTCTGAACCCTCTCTTGCACTCACTGTCTGTCTTAAGATTTTTGCCTTAAGAAGAAGACCTCTGAGAAGAAACATTGCAGAGAGCACAGGGTTAGGTTTCGGTTGGTATCAATAATTAGATAAGTTATTTATTTATTTCGTTCCACCTCTTATTCTTTATTTATTTTCCAATACGGCCTTCATTCTCTCCTTCTGCTTCTTCATTTTCTCTTTCCTTCTTTCATTCCTTCTCTCTTCCTAAGGCACTTTTAACTAGAGTTTTTTATTCATCTTGCTGGGTTGCTAGGCTGTTTATAAATGATAACTAATTACTCAAAAGAAATGGTCTGAATCCAGTTTCCATCGGTACAATCATTTAGAGAAGTAAACTTCAACAATTCCTCGGTACTAAGATCTAAATAAGGTCCCTGATTTGTCTGAAAATCACTCTCCAGCAAAAGACCGCATCGAGACTGGTTCAGTTGTATAAAACGTAACGTTGAACGTAACTGCTAACGTTAGACGTTTCTGACGTTGGTTAACTGAGCTAAACGTCCGACGTTAACAGTTACGTCCAACGTCAAGTTTTATGCGACTGGGCCCTGGCAACACTTTTAAGATGAGCACTGCACAGATTGTCTAGTTTCAATTCTAGTATGTAATAAAAGTTCAAGCACCATTAAAGAAGAATAAACGACCGACTACAGCTGGGTAGGTATTTTGCTTGTTCACGGATCGACGAATCGAAAGCATCCTGGTACGTAAGTACAAACGTAAACGCAACGGACCATAAGAATGAGTGCGTAAACGCAAATACTTGAAACGTAACGGTACTTATTTTGTTGGTTGGTTCTATTTTTTATTTTATAACATTGCTTTCGAGAACGACGAGAGCACTCGGGTAGAGACACGTGCAAACGTAAGTACAACGGACCGAAAGGGCGTACGTAAACGCAAAAAAGCCGTAACGCTCTCATCGAATGCATAAAATGTACAAATTTATCAATTTTATACGAATACGAAAACTAAATGTTGTCCGTAATAGCTAGGACCACTGTGCGTAAAGGCGTTTAAATAATTACTTGATATCATTTCATAACTGAACAGTGAATATCTCCTGTAAGAGGAAACTGCCTCGTTAAGCGGACCCCTTGCCTTGTCACAATCGTTTTTCGCTTTACTATCTTAATTTTCTTTTTTCAGTTACAACAAACGCAAAGTAAAGAGCTGTTCCCGAGGGTATCTATCTTCAAGTTGGTTCAAAATATTGACGCATCGATCGATCTTCCTAAAATTGAATACTTATAATTATTCAATAAATTAACCAATAAATCAGACATAGCGTGCACTATCGTAAAAATAACTTTCTTAGGGAAAGATAAGAGTTTAATTTAGATACACAAATTAACAAGCCCTGCGGGCATGTGACATATCCACGTGAGACTCCCTAGCCATCGCAAGGAAACTGTTTCCTTTGTACCTTCCGTTCACTAAGTACGTCTGTCACTGTATATTCAGTAATAGCTGTCTGATATATCGTGCAATTCCAATAGAGTCCCTATTTGCTAAAGCTAATAGGCATTATTGTAAAGAACAGTGATTTCTTTAAACGTTATAGACTGAAATCAAACGCGAGACAATATCGACATCAAGTTTTTTTGTCCCTCTTTGTCTTGTTCTTGGGCGAGTTCTATAATCAATCCAAACTTCTTTTGTGTTCTGTACAAAATATCAGAGCTCACAGACAAAGTCTTAACTTAAACAACATAACGATCAGGCAGCTTGGGTCTTTTTGTCTGTCTTTGTCTTCTCGTTGAGTGCGTTTTCAAATCAATACAAATTTCTTTTGTTTTGAACAAAATATTGAGTTGTGTAAACCACAGTTATTAACTTTGAAGAGACACTAGAAGTCTTTACTTAAACAACGCTAGCGTTAAGGTGTAATGTGGATAACTTTTCCAAAATCACGCGAGATACCGACGGGTGGACGGGTTCGGCTTTAGTCACAAAGGGACAATTTTATATTAATTATTTTTTGTCTAACGGCTTGAGGGCATAGAAAATCCGGCAGGTAACCATGTAAAACGGTGAATATAATCAAACCTAAATCAAACGAATACAAACTAAAAGTACGATTTCATTAAAATGAACTAAATTTAGAAACCAAAAATGCAAAAGAAATCCAACAGTAGAAACGCAAACACAGCAGTAGTAGTATGAAACAGAAATCTATGCAGATTTATTCGTCGTTAGTTTCGTGTTGACCATGGGGGGCCAGGAAGGGATGTTTTTGACACAGGATTCTGAGATCACGCAAACAATATCAAAACGAAATACACCGCTTTATTACTCATTAGTTCAACTTTCTTTGTTTGAAATCTAAAATGCTTATCAACTGATAAGGAGTTAAGAGAGAGAAATCTAATAATCATACACTCCCCATTCTATGAAGTGCGTATCCAAACCCTTAATCCTATTAAATGCCCTGGCTTACGCGGTGAAACACGCAATCTTGCCATTTAGCTCTTTTTTTTTCGATATCTCGAAAATATTTCGGATATTCCCAAAGGACTTCAAGTAACTGGGGTGACAGAGTCCTCCTATCATAAATAAACAAGATAATAGTAAATACTACTATCTATTTAAGTTTCCTATGTCTTCTAGGGCTTGCGCAAAAATCAGACACCACCACTACATTCTAATATTCTGTGCACACACAACTTCAAGCTCATTAGTTCGTTTCATTAAGAGAGAAAAACCGGTGGATCGGAGAAACATTTTCAAAGAAAAAGCCGGAGAAAGGTCACGTGATGCTCCATCCGGAAATCAAACCCGGGACCACAGAAGTAATAGACCGACGCTCTCATCGCTCGGCCAACCTTGCTTCCCTATCCGATTATAATATCCCTATCTCATCACGAGTTAATCAAGCCATAACCCATATATCCGTTGCTTTCCTGGTGTATACAAAACAAAGTCTTATTTTCAAGACTGGAAATCAGTTCACAACATTGCTCCCCAGCATCCCTTATTGCTGTTTGCTTGTTTGCTTGTTTGTTTGTTTGTTTATTTTCCCGCCACAATTTGGAACTGCAGAAAAGAGCACCCACACACCCTAGCTTGATTGGTGAAAGCAGTTCAAGCAACCAACTTCCCTTTCATACAGTCGCCACGGAATAATTCTAAAACTAATTACGCTTGCAGGTATAAATACCACGAAAAATCCAGAGCGTGACGAGAATGTTTATTCGGTACCATTTTATACGAAAATAGATTTTTGACGTCACCGCAAGCTTTCACATTTACGCATAAACAAGATTAGCCTTGCGACAATGATCACTGAGGACAGCTAGAAGCATATGTAAGTGTCTGTCGTAAAGAGTCGTGTATCTTACAGGGCTGTCAACCTGCAGTGAGTTACGCCATGTGTACTAAACAATAATAGGAGTGTCCACCTAACAGAGATGTCTCCTTTAAATAATTTCGCTGCATGTTCACTACATTTGAACTGAAATAACTGAAATACAGAACTTACACCTTCGGAGAGGTGTCCCCACATTGAGGGTACTTACTGTATATGCACAAAATTAGTACAGGTGTCCACCTTAAAGAGGTGTCTACCTTACAGGGGTGTCTACTTTGAAGGAGTTCACTGTATGTGTACTAAACAAATAGAGTTGTTCACCTTAAAAAGGGGCCCAGCTTACAGGGGTGTCTACTTTGAGGGGATTAACTCTATATGTATACTATATGTATACTAAACAAGCAGAAGTATCTACCTTAGAGAAAAGTCCACCTTTCGAGGATGTCCACCATAAGAGCTTCCATTGTAATAATATTTTTAATTTAATTGCCTATTATAAATTGACGTTCCACTAACCTTGAATTTTTCTCGCAGAGGACTCGTAACACAGGAATCCCAACGCATATTAACAATGACAGCTAGGTTCTGCAGTGGTGTAGATTACGCATGTGCGTACCTCTGACGCTAGAAAGAAAAATGAACAGAAAAGAACAAAGCAGATCAGAGCATTAATTAAGAGCAGTACAGATCAAAACCGAGCAGACTAAAACAGAGCAGACCAAAATTAGAGCAAACAGAACAGAGCAGAAAGTAATTATGGATAGAAAAAAAACTGACAGCTTTACGACATAGTTGTCGCATAGCTGTAGGAGGTATACAACGAGAATTGTGCGTACCATGACACTGACAACGTTCTTGCAACGCCACTGTTCTGCACATCCGCTGTAATAAAATAATGAAATTTGGTTATCTAAATAACAACTATAACAAACATCGCCCTTTTGGGTCAATTGATTGACCAATGGACGTGGGGAGGGGAGGGTGATCAAGGGTTTGAGTCAAAGGTAAACCAACACAATTGTTTTTTTAAGTAACAGGCCGGAGAAGGTACTGCCTTTGATTACATATGCAAATTGTTAAACCTTCGCTTTGGATAAAAAAGTTTAACTATTCAAAGCACCATTTTTTTCCATTCTATCCAAACAATCCGAGCAAGCTTTGCGGTCAGTGGCGTTTTAAGAATGGTGAATTTTAATTCAAACTGCAATAAAATACTTGTAAACGTCTACTCGTCACATTTTCGCTTCTTTGTCCCACAATTTTTGCATCACTAGTGCAACTGCATATTTCCAAAAGTACGCTCGGCGATATAAAATACACCCCAATCAATATAAAGACAATTCCGCAACTATAGAATGGCTGCGAATCTATGGCAAATTTCGTATAAAAACATTACTGAATATCATTATTCAGAATGTGGAGGTAGTTCCGGAGTCTTAGATTTCATCAATGAATTTCCTTTAAAATCCTGTCATTTAAAGATAATTGTTTGGCAATTCAAAAACCGAGAAAAAAAGAGGGGGTCACCGTATTGGTTTCTGAGCTATACGATGTCGTAAAAGGTGGTATTTTCAAGGATTTTCCTCGATTTTTTGCAAAATGTACGTAATCCATATGGTCTGAAGAATGCGAACAAAATTTTTCCGAGAAACGACTTGACCGTCTCAAAAGAGAGATGTGAGGCATATCTAGCAGTTGTAATCGTATGTATTGTTTGATGAGTTGCAAACATGATTAAAAGGGCATTCTAGAATCAAATTCCTACCCAATTACGCGCTCCGAAATCGTGTACGGACTGTAACAATGTGGAAAATTTATGACAATCCAATCAATGAAGTTGTATTTTTATTTTTTAAATCAAAAAAATGATAAGTACTCTCTTGAATTCAAAGAAAAAAACAGGGGGTCACCGTATTATTTCAAGAGTTAGAAAAGCACAAAAGAGAAACACACCGAAAACGAACACCAAATATCACCCATTTTAGCGATTTTCTCGCCGGCTTTTTCGATGGATAAGATTAACTAAATTTAAAAGTTTCAGGTTAAATACCTACATTACATAGTGTACAAGATTTCTTGGTTAAAGTTTTTCCGATATTTGGATGACAAAATATAATTTTTCTCTACTAAAGTTTGAGTTTCTACGTTTTCAATCGCTCTCTTACTAGTGCCCAGTCTCCCCACGGTAATACCAATGCTCTCTAATAAAAGTGCGCGCGCTCGAATGCGCGCGGGAAATGCGCAGTAGCAAGGGTCCGGAACTACCTTAATGAATCTTACGCACGTTCTCATTGGTCGAGAAGTTTCAATAAATATTATTTAAAACACTTAGATTCCATTTTTCGGGTCTGTACCCTAATAGATGCACAGAAGACGTCAAAATGTGGCTAAAACACTTAGAACTGGACTTCGTCTCGTGGTATACATTTTTGTTCTCACCACATTTTGACGTCATCTGTACATTATTAGTGTACAAGGCCCACGGAAAAAGGAATCCATTTGTATGATTTTTTGATTATGTTATAATAAACACCTACATCTACATCTCGACTAACACAATTACAAAAAAAAAAAAAAAAAATTAACCAAACATTATCTCTGACCATCAAGAGACCATAATACTAAGAGAGCGAAACTCAGCATTGATGTTTGTGCGATGTTCGTGGCGCCTAAGGCTATTTTTAGTAACTTCGCCATCGCGCGCGCAAGGCACTTAAACAATAGAATTCAAACGGTCCCTTCCGCGCGCACGCCAAAAAGCAAATCCTATAGGGCTTGTAAGTGTGACGTCACATTCCCCCGCACGTCATTTCCGGGTCCAAATCAAAATTTTTGTTCAATGGAGGTGCAAAGGCGCGTAAACTTTGTGAAGTTTTTATTGTTGTTTATCGTGTGAAAATGTCATCGCTTTTGGTAAATGATGCCTTACTGATATGCAAGACAGTACAGGAACAGAACAGAAGACAGGCCAGACGTTTCTTTGACAGTTTTACTACGAACTAAAAGAAGAAACGTAAACATGGTAAGGACAAGCAAAAATGGCCTTTTTTACCCGTTTTCTTTTAAATAGTACAATTTCTAGATAATGGAGGAGTTCATGCTATTGTTATTGCATTCAAAACATGAAAATCTAAAGTTATTTTTAATTCTTAATCACTTTTCACGACAACTTTGCTTTGCAAGGCACCACCAAGGGCACAAAGTCCGCAGTTGGCAATATGTACAACCAAAGCCTAGACCATTTGACTTTTACAATCAGTAAAAACGAAAACAATTATTTTGTTTTCAGATAGCCTGTAGAAAGGGTAAAATATAAGTACTGTACAAATCCATTTGGTGGAGCCTTGCTCGACTTTTATCACAGATCGTGCGTTTGCCGAGGACATGAATGAAACTCAAAAAATCTTGTAAATTTTGGAAAACAAACGTCTTTTTTCGTCTTTACGTTCAGCTGTATGTAAATGTTCACTAGTTAGCTCTGATTTTCTTTACTAGGAAGAAATGAACAAGAGAAAAAACAGCCAACACAAGTAAACTCAACTGAACTCGTGTCTTCATCATCATCGCAAGATCGTCGCGGTACCGCAGGGGCATTTTTTCAAACGACTCAAAACATGCAAGAAAACCAAATTGACTGGCTCTTCTAAGTTACAGCTGATTTTTCTTATCTCAGTTTTGCTTTAGTCCGGTTGAAATGCTTGTGAGTTTGTCAGGTGACACGATAGATCGTAAGTAACGCTATATTACATTTACTACTAGCTTTTACGAATGAATATTTTGATCGTGAAAAACTCTACGATATTTTCTTTTTGTTATTGTGTTTGAAACAGAATTTAATCATTATATATATCACATTAAGGTATCTGGATTTCCAAAAGATACTCATTGCTAGTAACTGAATGTTTATCTCAATGACAAATGTCATTAATCTAGATTGCCAAAGGTACTAAATGTATTTGGCGGCATTTTTGCTCTGTTTTCACTGAGCAATCATTTCAAAAACACAAAATAGACAACAAAATCAACTTAAAGCAACTAGAACTAAAAGGAATCAAGTACAAAGTGCACTAAGATTTGTTCAAATGTAAGAAAAAATAATTTCTTTGTTGAATAACGAAAAAACGCTAAAACGACGGATGGATGTTATAGTAGTGTTTTTTTCAGTTAATGCTAGTAATTTTCTTCAAAAACGCTTTACAATCTTAAATTGACCATTAGTTTTGTATGCCATAATCTTATTTCTGTAAATAAAGAATAATTTGTTCAAATTTTTGCAGTTTGTTGAACTGTAGTCGGTTTCAAGCTGTTCTTCGCTCATTTCTCATTTGGACCCGGAAGTGAAAAATCGTTCGAAAATCGACGGAAATACGTCATCACTTACAAGCCCTATTGGTTGAGGGCCTTGCGCGCGCGATGGCGAAGTTACTAAAAATAGCCTTAGTCGCCGCGAACATCGCACAGACATCAATACTGAGTTTCGCTCTCTTAGTATTATGGTCTCTTGTGACCATACAGGTGCAAGTTCCTAGAAGGTCATAATCTCATTAACATCATAATGCGAGTAAGAATGTTTACATTAGCGGGAGCTAGATAAAATGAGTCTGAGTTTTCTAAATATCGGAAACCCTTCTTAAAGTCGTCTTTTAAGTGGCAATTTTTCACGGGCAAAAAAATTGTCAAATTTCGATCTCAAAATGAAAAATATCTGCTATAACTATCTCATGTAAAAATGATATAATTTAAGTTTTTTTAACCAACACTATATAAGAAAACAGCTTACTCAATGATTGCTATCATAAAGGAAAAATCAAGTAGGTTTCCCCACGGGGAAGGGAATTCCATATAAAAACATCTTTGTATCTTTTTGGGGATAAAACAAGTGATCTGGTATCTCTTAGGGTGTAAAATTCAAAATCTGGGGTCGCAATCTATGCTAATGTATATGCTAATGTATTTATGGGTGTTTAGGAAGAAATTCTTAGGTAATATTGTTTCAAAACCTTCAATCATCATCATCATCATTAGAGATACATTACAATTTCTACGCATAATGCATTACATACAGTAAAAACCCGCATATAAGAACCAATGGATTAAGAACCACTATAGGCTATCTGTTAAATAAGAACCACTTTAGCCTAAGAAATTAGACTGGTTCTTATATAAAAGGTTTCAACATTGATTTGGATTTATGTTCTTTTTTTTTGTTTTGTAAATGGTGAAAAAAATATAAGTTCAGGCTGATCGAATGACCAAATTTTTACAAGATAAATGCTTTACAAATGTTTTAGGTGATGTATATACAATACAATATGTTATTATTTGTGCTCAATAATAATAATAAGCTAATGATTTTTTTATACATATACAATACAAACATATAAATATACATATTGTTTTTGCCTTGTATATAAGAACCAGTTAAGAACCACCTTAGCCTAAATTCTCACTAAATACCAATTACATAAGAACCACTTTAGCCTAACCTCGAAAAACAGTGGTTCTTATATGCGGGTTTTTACTGTATACTATACATAGCATACTATACTATACAATTTTCTAATTTTTTATAAATTGTACATTAAAGAATAGGCATGCACATGTGCTATGTATGCAATGCATATGCAACGCTGGAAGGTTCCAGAAAAAAACTACGTCCAGCCATTAAACGGAAGAGTGAAATTACCCTATCGTTAATTTATACACGGTAATTAGTACCTTTTAGAGCCTCCACAGACTAGAAAAAAGTTGTTGATGATGATCTATTATCGATAACAACTAATTATTGAAAACTATTGGTAGTGTAGTCTGAGGAGGCCCTTAGGGGTAAAACTCTAAGCTGCGCCCATTGCTAATATACTTCCGGTATTTTAAAGGGATTTATCTAAAAAATTCCAACGAGTATCCCCAATCGTGTTATACAGTACATGTATGCACATGTACTATGTATGCAATGCATATGCAACGCTGGAAGGTTCCAGAAAAAAAACTACGTCCAGCCATTAAACGGAAGAGTGAAATTACCCTATCGTTAATTTATACACGGTAATTAGTACCTTTTAGGGCCTCCACAGACTAGAAAAAAGTTGTTGATAATTATCTATTATCGATAACAACTAATTATTGAAAACTATCAGTAGTGTAGTCTGAGGAGGCCCTTAGGGGTAAAACTCTAAGCTGCGCCCATTGCTAAAACACTTCCGGTATTTTATAGGGATTTATTTGAAGATTTCCAACGAGTATCCCCAATCGTGTTATACAGGAGTTCCTCCCCCCTCCCGAGGCCTGTTTCTCCCTTTTCGCTTGTAAGATTACTATCAAGTGAAAAGGCAAGGATTTTAAGTATCGTCGTAAAGATTATTTTTTCTTTCGCTTTTTTTTCTTTTGATGAATTGCCACGTTAGTACGCCATATTTTCCTTTGTAAAGTGGTTTTAGACAGATAAAGAATTAAGTTTTCTGTTTTGTGAGATAAGCAACTGAAAAGGGAATGAATGCATGGATTAAAACCTCAAAGAGAGAGAGAAAGAAATGTCAAAGGAAAAGACAGATATAAAGGGAGCAAAAAGAAAAACAAACAAGCAAACGCGAAAGAAAACAGGGATAATAAACACATAAATCAAAGTGTCCAACAAAATTACGAGACATAATCCATTATATTGTCATCTGAAGCACTGAAAATGAATTCATTCAATCATTTCATATGCATAATACATGAATTGTAAAGACTAATTAGAAGGCTATTGACAATCACAATAATATCCTGATTAAAGGTGTCGGTTGTCCAATAACACATCCAAATAATAAAAAAGGTGTGGTACGATAAGATTAACTTTCATTAGAAAAAAAGCCAAACAGAATGAATAGTTAAAAGATAAAATGACATTTTTAAAGAATAAAAAAGTGAAAATCTAAAATCTATTCATCTAAATAAATAAGCAAACAAACATTTGAAAACGAAGGAAAAACATTCAAGTATTTGATAGAGCTGAATTAGAAGGGGGAAAAAGCTAAAACAGAAAGAGCAAACGATGAAAAAGCTCAAAAGAACATTTCAAAGAATAAAGGAATACAAATCTAAATTCAATCAAACAAAAGTAAAAATATTAGAAAAAAGAGTGAAAAAAATCTGCAACAGATAAAAATACTAAATGAGATATATTACAGAAAAATTGAGAAAAAAGGAGCAATCAGAATTTATTCAAACATCAATCGAAAAAATATTAGAAAATGTATCAATGGCAGAAAATATTGCGATAGGAAATAGACAGTTTAAATTGTCAAAGCCGTGAAGCATGTAAGAGAATAAGAAATAATGGATGTAAATTGCACTGAAATCCAAGTACATTTGAGATAAAAACAATTAGAAGAAAAGATCAAAAGAATCGAAACATAATTAAGATTAAATGCTGTCAAAAGATTTCACATAGTATCATCAAATTTTTGCCAAAGTATACTGAAATAAGAACAAATGAAACGAATTTGTGAAGATATTAATGTATCTGTTTATGACAAGAAGAGGAAGTTATTATTGAAATTTGAATATGAAAATGATTTAAGGAAAATTAACATGATTACTAAAGTCAATAACACCTTCAAATTAATGCAATTTTTTTCTATATTTTGTTTAGGTTTATTTTGTTCGTTATAGTTGGTGAATTTTGAAGGTGTGTGAAAATGGCGCGAAAAGTAGGGCAAACACTGAAATAGTGAAAAATTATCAAAATATAAATTTAATCGTTAATTAAATCGTTGTTAAAATTTATGTTTTAAGCTTTTTTAATTTAATTCCCTTTTCGCTCTTTTTCTCTCCCTCATTTGTCAATAAATATAACTTTTTGTCTCTTTATTGTTATCTATTCAATTGTTTAAATGAGTAAAAATAGGAGAATTGTCCTTTTTGATTAAAATCACAGCAAATAAATCCTGTTTTCCACTCAGAAACATGACACTAAAAGTCAATACAGACGTCAGCATTGTTCCTATACTGAAATGAACAATTTTCCTTGATCCGCTGTTGCCTAGCAACTACACGAAAAGCGTGGCAAGGTCAACGGTAAGGGACTGGACACGAAATTAGCAGATTCCATTCAACAGTCAAAACAATGGGGTAATTTACATACTATTAATAAATCAGCCAATGGGAAGATGTTTTACCAAGCGGTGGGATTTTCTTGCACGCTGATTGGTCAAGCATGACAGTACCTAACAACCGCGGTAGAGTAAGAACGGGTGACCAAACTTGAAACTCTAGAAACAGCTGTGTGGGAAAGTGACGTGGTTCTGAAGATATAATTACGAACGAGAAACACAAGCTCCGAGCTGCCGAGCGCAGATTGAAAACCTTAAACTAAAGAATCAAAATTGAAGGCTGAGGGTTAACGCATGGGCTGAGGATAACACAGTCGGCATGTCCGACGATTTGGATATTGTGCACGCGAGGGATCTTTTTGGAACCGTCGACTTGGACGGTAGTGGATACATCGATCGTGAAGAGCTCGCGGCAGTTTGCGATCTCGACCCAGAGGACCTTGGCGAAGTTTTTAACCAACTGGATGGAGATTGCGATGGGAGAATTAGCATTGAAGAATTCTCGGAAAATTTCAAGAAGTTTAAAAAGGTTGTCTCTGGGATAAAACAAAAACGACTTTCCAGGTCGGCAACAGGTGATGATTATGAAGACTTTAAACAGAGATTGGGGAAAACCTTTTCGCTGTTGTCGGGGTAAGTTTTTAAGTCATTTATCCTGCAGATAATGTCCTTGGTGGCTGCAAAAAGGCAGAGTGCAAAGCGTAGACTTCAACAACAGGTTTTATTTTGTTTAAGACCGTGAACCGTGAAATACTACAAAACCAGTTATTTTGACAGTGGATGTTACAGATGGTTACTATTAACGATGGTTTATCGTGCTTGCGCGCTCTCTTGCCCTTAGGGAAACTCCTCAAATCACGAATCCTTTTTGAACGATTTCGTAACATGTTCAATTTTGAAATTTCTACTCTTCGCAAGTCCTTGAAATTGCAGGTAAACTTTCCTCGCCTTTGCCCCGCGAGAGATTTTAACCGATGTGTAATAAAGCAAAAATAAGCCTTGTCAACATTGCCATTTTCGGCGAAAAAAAATCGACAAGACAAAATTTCCGAAGTTTCCACTGGAAATTTCCTTGTAATGTTCACAATGGACGAAATTGATGTTATACCGCAAAGAATTCTTTTGACACTACTTCTCGCTGTTTTTGGCATTGGAAATCTCCATTTATCAGTGATGTAGCATTTATACTTATATCACAGCGGTAATTAACCGTCATTACAAAAAATACAGCTGAATTTACCCCCATTCTAGGTTTCCAGTCAATTGTATAAATTTCTCGAAAGCTGACTGCTAGCATTGGTTTCTTCACTAGCAGATTTCTTGGAGTAAATTCAAAGAGCCCGACCTACGCATTGGATTAGACTATACCTATAACTTAAACCGATAGCTGTGATTTCAAATCAAGACTATTTAAGACCAGTTTGGAGGCTATTTCACGTCAAAGTCAATGAGCTAAAAGCTTTGTGGGCTAAACTTCCGATAAGTTAATCATTCGAGGGGAACTTATATGTTCCCGCACAGATGAATGTTTCGAAGTTTAGGAGTCGTAAGCGCGTTCGCCAATCACATTAAGCCAGCACCACTGTAATACTTGATGTTATCAATAAAAAAGGCGTCTGTTACAAAGCCTGTTAAAGACAGCCTTTTAGACATAATTTTAAGATACAGACTACGCGAGTTTTATCATCTACAAGATAACAACTTGTAATATTTCCTTTTCCAAGCGAAAACAAATGAGCGTTTTCAGCAATTAATTAAATTAAAATATCATATTTAGTTCTACAAATTATAACAATCTTTGCAACCTAGAATCGACGCCAGAGGGAGAGTAAATTTTAAAACCAGAAACCATACGAAGAATAATATTTATTTTTAGATCTCACATAATTTTCACTTAGTGTTTTCATTATTTATGCAAGTTCAGAGGAAGTAGGTAAACACATCAGGAAAATTTGTTTAAGGAAAGATTTGAGGAAACAGAATGAAAGAAGCTGTTGAATTTTCTAGAAAGATAACTAAAACTTTTAAAGAAAAAAACCCTCAGTTTCTATCATTAATAAGAGGCTGTTTTGTATTTCAAAATTACGAAACATTCGCCGTCGTTAGGTATAAAACACGAAGTTTTCTATAATAAATGATGAACAACAAGGCAACGCAAAACGCCACTACCCAAACTGCTCTTTTCCTATATGAAATACGCCTAAACTTTTTGTCTTGGAAATCCGAGATATTTTTGAAAGTTTTATAGATTCTGTGTTTGTCAAAAATAGAAAATCTGTACATTTGATCTCTTTTCCAAGGCGGTTGCCATGATAACCAAAGTCTTCACTAGGAATGCAGGTTTCATCAAGAAGAACCTACGCAAAGTTGTCGCATTTCTGAATAATTTTTGCACCATTCAAAAACCATACATTTCGAAATCTCCCAAAAACAATAATTACTCTATTTACGCAAACTAAACTTCCAACTAACTTACGAGTTTTCTCGTCTTTTAATAAAAACGTTTTAAAAACGATATCTTATCGTGACTTTTAACAAATGTAACGATTTTTATTGAGAATTTGTCGGAAATTTAACATACACTTTAGCAAGTCAAATTGAAAGCTTCGAGAGACGTTTTGCACGACATTGATCTGACAAAGCTATCAGATTGGCGAATTCGACCTTCAAAATTAAGCTTGGCTTTGGTAGAATTTACGTCAACACACAGAACATACAGTGCGCGTGTTATTTGATAGCAGCCATTCAAATCCTCTTTAAAAAACACTATAAGGAAGGAAAATGTTGCCAAAACTCATAACGCAAACAACCCTTATCTTGAATTTCCAAGAGAGACGACGAAATCGATGAGTTATCGGGTGTTCAATGGAAGCGGGTCTGTGGGCGTAAGATTGGGATGTTTAGTTCGACCTGTAACATAAATAGTTGTGTTCGAAGGGTGTGACGCTGGTAAAGAAACTTGATAGCCATATTTAGTTGTCGTCGAAAAACAAAATGAAAAATAAACGTAAAATTGAAGAGGAAAAACTAATTCTAAATATTCTTTGAATTAATTAGGATTCTTTTTGCCCAAAAAATATAACAAGAAAATAACTCAGGAAAATTACACTGACAAGTGCAGAAAAGGACCGCAAACTTTAATTTCTGTTTGATGTTCCAAACAATTATGAAGTATCCAAAACATTAACATTTCCTCCTAAAACTAAACATATTAATATGCAAATATTTTCTTGACACAAAAAGAGGTGGAGAGAAGGATCATTTGCCTAGAGATGAGAAAAAAAATTTCTTGGTAAACAAATATTCCCAAGTTTTAAATAATTATTTTATATACTTGTTCTCAATTTCATTTTGTTTTGTTTACTTCTTTGCTAATCAACAAATATAAAAACAGGTTTTTGCAATTCAAATAAGATTATTTATCCAAAATTCTATTTTCCACATTATGTTCAGTACTATTATTAGAACACGTATAAATATAATCAACTATATTTCTATATGTATTATATTCACTTATTTTTATCATGATTACAATCTTGATCGTTCAATTTTTTAGATCTTGTTTTGAGAGATTTTCGCATCTCCACCTTTATTTTCAAATTTTTCCATTCCTATTTTTGTCAATTTACTATATATAACTATATTTACATCTTACATCGAGATATTTTCGCCTTAAAAACAGTATTACTTTTCCTACAAAGGTCTACATTTATGGTGCTTTTACTTAAATAAACATAGCTATTATGCCAAGAACAATTACTAGTCCGACACTTTAGTTCTGACAGAAACATGATCTGGTTCAATAGACGATTATCATGTTACCCTCAATTTTCGTCTGCTTTTTGGGTGTTTTCCAAAATGAATTAATGCATCCATGTAAAACAAATGAGAAGCCGTTTACTTAAATCTTATTTCTTGGTTAAGTTTATTTAACAGTGATGTCAGTGAGAACTAAAGATGCATTAAAATGCAGAAAGGAAGACGCGATCACTGCGCAAATTTTAAGGTTTTAGTAGTCAAGAAATAAAAGAAGAGAAGAGAAACAAAGAGAAGAGAAGCAAAGAGAAGAAAAGTAAAAGAAGAGAAGAGAAGAGAAGAGAAGAGAAGAGAAGAGAAGAGAAGAGAAGAGAAGAGAAGAGAAGAGAAGAGAAGAGAAGAGAAGAGAAGAGAAGAGAAGAGAAGAGAAGAGAAGAGAAGAGAAGAGAAGAGAAGAGAAGAGAAGAGAAGAGAAGAGAAGAGAAGAGAAGAGAAGAGAAGAGAAGAGAAGAGAAGAGAAGAGAAGAGAAGAGAAGAGAAGAGAAGAGAAGAGAAGAGAAGAGAAGAGAAGAGAAGAGAAGAGAAGGAAAGGGCAGTTAGGAGCAGAAATCCCTTTATATGACATATAACACATCAATCGCCTGATCGGCCTCATTATTAACCGTCTGCTAAACTGTTTTACTAGCCTTAATTAATCGAAATGCGACAGTAATATAATTTCTGCTTAAGCGTATTGAGTTTTGTCTAATATCGTTTTAATCTGTATGAGATAGGCGACTACCCGCAGCGTTAATTCACTGGACGGTAAATGTTCCTTAAAGAGTGCAAGGGTTGTCTTATAGAAGTAGATATGTTGTACAATATCCCCGCTGTCTCAACTTCGACTTTCCTCGGCACCGATCTTTAGAGAATAAACAAAATAACCTTGAATCGTGGAATACGTGTATTCTGTTATCAAGAAACACCGCCATATCAAAACTCTCAAAGTTGCCGTTTTTTAGAAAGTTCCAATCAAAATAATGGAGATCTACAAAGTCGAAAAATGGGCAAATAAAGGTATCAATAATGCTTCAAAATAAAATTTTGAATTTTGGGAGGCTTTATTCGCGCGCATATCAAACTTTGAGAGCGGAATCATGAAAAATTTTTATCGCCGTGACATCATTACCGAATAAAAAACTCACTGTATGCTGGCAAATTCTACAACTTGGACACATATTCCTTAATTTCTCAGATAGCCTACAAAGAAGTGTGTTCGAGTACACAAAAGTTATTTGAAAGGCTTTAGCCTTTAGGCTTTTTCAGCGACAACGTTAATTGAAATGGCTATATCAACATTTGACAGAAAATCTCAAAGAGCTGGAAAAGTAGTTTCACAAAAAATATAAAAATTCGACGCATATCTAATGAAACATACGTCGGTAAGATTGACATACAATAGAAATAGAGATAAGAAATATCAGTCTGTGAACTCATAAGCTGTTACACAGGCTATTTATCAGTTTTGTCGATGTTTTGTTGAAATGTGTAGTGAAAGGAAATTCAAGCGATGCTAAACGGGTCGAAACAGCACTGATAGAAAACTAGACAACCTCAGCATTTGATCACATGCTGTTTGCATCAACCACGGATTTTACAAGGAACTTTGTTGATGACTGCAAGCCAGGAATACCAAGCAAAAAATAATAATTATAAAGGTATATTTTAGACTGTATATTTGACAAGAATAAGGAACCAGACGGTCGACGGAACTTATGTTTTAGCCTTAGAAGAAATAATAATAGGTCGTACGCAACGATTCGTTTAAGTTTGAGTAAAACGTTCTTTGAAGACTACACAAACACTTAGTGGAAACACAAAGAATAAGTCTATAGGATAAGTAATATAAAAACTATGGGTTTTTTTTTAGGAAAATTAGACGCTTTGCCGTATTCATTGCAGTAGTACTTCAGTTTTCATTTTCTTCTTCTTCTTCTTCGTTCGTTTTTCGCTTTCATTTTCCTTTTTTCATGACTACAGTATTATTTCCATCAACACAATTGCAAGAGGGTGTACGTGCTGTATCTCCGTTTTGTCTACTCCCACAAAAGCTAAAAATAATAGCACAGCTTCCTCTACTTTTAATGCTAGAATGCACGATAGTTGTCTTCGCCTCCCCTCTGTCTGAACAGTATCAAAATAGCTACTTCAGTATGCTTATAGTTTATGTCCTTATAATAGGTTCCACGTACTAGGGGGAAGCCGTTTCTAATAATAGTCTAAGTGATGTATGGAACTTACGAAAGCTACGAAACTCTTAGAAAACACTTCAACAAGTACATAAACGTGAACGTAGCTTCGATAACATACTGATAACAGGAACTTCTTGAGAACGTCTTCAAAATCACTTAAACACAAACGTGGATGGTTACGTAGAACATAGTATCGATAGAACATTACATGTGGGTGAAATTTCCTTCCTAAAAAATACAAAACCAAAAACAGTTGAGCGACAAAACATGCGCAAAACAGGTTTTAGTGCCAACCTTCGACAAATGTTCTCTAATATAAAAACTAGATCTTTTAAACTGAACTAACGAAAAAAATTAACTCATCAAAACTAATACCCTGGTCCCAGAGGCTTTCTTTGTATATTTTTTACGATTTCTTTTACGAGCCGCGAATTTTCGACCACTAATCCCTAACATAAAAATTAGGTATTTTAAAAAATAATGAAAACTTAGCCTGATATAAAAATTAGATCTTTTAAAACTAATCAAGGATACAAAAGAAATTTTTGTATATATTTAGAATTCAACTTAATAGAAGTACTTAGTTCAATTGTTCGAAAGTTAACCCCACTTAGCTCAGTATCATTAACGATATATCAATAAAACTTTCGAAATCGAATAATTTGTGGGTGACCCAAGATAACGGAATTTCTGTACCTTTATCGTTTTTTGGACGAAAACGAAAAGGTACCAAAGATCATGCCTTTTATAGCAGTATTGCAACAAACGCGTTCAGGCCCTTCCAAGTCTTCATTACGTTTTGAAATATGTGTACGTAGGACGTCAAACGCATAACAAAGAACAGTGATGATTCAGAGATAATTAGAGTACAACGTGGATGGAGGCATTACATGTTTAGACCAGGATACGTGAGGAGTGAGTAATTCTATGGGATTTTCTACAGTTGTCCCTGACACTTGCATATTTACGACCACAGATTCGAATGCTCACGTTCTAACTATGCAAAACGTTATGTTTTGGATCAGTACATGGAAAAAAGAATATGAAACAAGTGTTCTTCTAAATACAAGTTTAAGTTGTACTGTAATTCTATTCCGTTCTAATTCTAATTCTATTTTCATTCTGTTTCTTTTGTAATTATCGACGCGGAAAGTGATTCACTGCCAAAATATGCTGCATATGTGAAATACTAACTTTAGGAAGACGTGAATACAATTAAGAATCAACACAGAGTTCGATATCTACATATTGTTGCGTGGTTGCAAAGTAAGTCACAATAGGAATGAAAGCAGAAACGTGTGAAAGAAAGGAAAGAAGGAAGGAGGGAAGGGAGTGAGGGAAGGAGGAAGGAGAGATGGAAGAAAGGAAGGAAGAAAGGAATGAAGGAAGGAAGAAAGGAAGGAAGGAAGGAAGTATTCATTAAATCATCATTTACCACCTGCAAAGTGCAAATGTTCACAATTTCTAATAATCTACTTCACCAAGTCAAGCAATTGAAAAGTATACGGTTTCTTAGGCTATTCATTGATTATCAGTTGAAGTATAAATCATCCCATTTGACATTTTAAATCACAGAACAGAATAAAACATCGTTCTTGAATTTCACAAGATTTCAGTCAAATTCGATTGACATTCTGTCTAAAATCCCAACGAAAAGTCAATAAAGACAGAGGAAGACGCCTCTGTTTAAATATTGACTGTTTTTTTATTTATTAGTTTGTGAGTTGAGAGATCATGATTGTTTTAATACATTGATAAAATGCTCTATTTTACCTTCTACTCGAACTACATTGTAGTTAGAACATTTAGAACCATTTTACAAAAAATCTAATAACAGCACACGTTATTTTAGTGGTAAAAGAATTATACCAGAGAATGTTCAAAGTCAGTTTAGGCCATTAAAAAAACAAGTTAGGTATTTTGCCGATCACATTTCAGAAAAAAAGTCCCAGTACTGCTTACAGCTGAATGAGATAATTTTGATAGGAGAAACTGGTAGTTCAATCTACAAATACATTAGACATTGCACAGTAAGATTTTTAACTGCATGCCTGTATGGAGAACATGAGTAATAGCGTAAGTGCACTTTTTCTGATTTATGCAAGATATCTCGTGTTTAAAGAGCAACAAGTAAGCTTTGTCCACAATAGAAGATAATATTTATCCTTTCGCCTACAAAACGACAAACATTGGCATTGTTTGCAAAGATATCTATGAAAAAAGAAAATATTGCACGCGCGTTATCTAGGGCAGTTTTATCGCGAAACTTCATAAACAATACCAGATAATTGAGTCATCAACATTGAGATTTTCAATTTAATTCCAGCTCGGTTTGCAAAAACATTCAAAGTTTGATCTGAATATGAATCTTAACCGACACAACCTAGAAGAATCATTTGACTGAGTGAACTCAGTGAACTCTTCTTGAAATTGAAATTCACTGTATTTGCTGACAAACCAAAACAAAAAATGTGTTCAAGTGCTTAAACAACAACAACAACAACAGCAGCAACAACAACAATTTTGAGATGCCGAATTTAAACAAAATCGCGATGTTCTCCAGTATATACGTTACAGTAGAACCCCGCTATCTCAAACTCTCAAAGGAATCTAAAACATGTTCAGATATAGCGAAGTTTCGATGAAAAACGATGCAAAGAAAATGGGTTTGTATTCGGGATAGTAGATTTTTGAGATAACTGAGTTTGAGATAGCAGAATTATAATATAATCTAAGAGATGTTTCATCGTTTGTCTAGTTATGTAAGATTAAATGAAAAATGGAGAAAGCCGACGTCCGCTCAAGATGTCTATTTCACTTCCTTAACTGAAGGAACACAAACTGTGAGGCCAAAGAATGACCAATTAAAATAAACAAATTGACAGCAAATTGACTGAAAAACGAAAAATTACAAACAGAAGCAGAAACTGCTTCCTGTAGGTTAAGAAATTATAAAACTTCGAGTTGATAAAGCTTCAATTCGATTCTAGTTTTACAGCGACTTCTCGGTACTTCATAGATCGAGCTCTTTTTGAAATGAAGATAAGATTAACTTTTAGAAGCCACCAAGAAAATAATTGAAACCCAATTCAGTTCTCTCACTGAACCAAAAGATTCTGAAGTTTGCACTCATCTGAATCAATCTGATAAATGAACGTAGTATGGATAATACAGTACAACTTGACGTAATAGATCATTTTTTCGGAATTTTAATTTATTGCGAAATAGTAACTTTTTGAAAGGTGTCGTCGCAAAATTCATGTACGTCCTGGAGTTCATTCTAGCACAACACTAAATATTCATGTCTTTCTACCGCATCAAAGATCCACCTATTACCTGCAAAATTTTAATTCCTTAAAGTCAAAGTAATGTCTTTTTCTACATTTTTCTCTTTACTAATGTCTTTTTCTCTGTACAAATAATCGGTTACTAAAACGGGTATATATACAGCCGCCATGCATTACTCTACCAACAACTGTATTGAAACATTTGCTAGAAGTTTAAGAGTCACCATCCTTAAGATATTGGCACAATTTCTATAATATCTTGACAACAATCTCAGGGTACGATTCATACTAATACTTCTGCCTACGAATTGAGTGACGATATAATAACTGACAGTCTGTTATGATAGTTACGTGCCTAGAATCCACCAGACTCACTGCTAGACACAGGACAAGACAGAATATCGGAGATCTCACAAAATTACAGTTAATTGGCGCCGTAATTATGTCATGTTTCCAAGAGAACGGGCGTTTCTCAGTGGACACCCAGTGAGTCGTACGTGGAGTTTGGTAGGGAAAAACAGTCAGAAAGAGAGAGCTGTCTCTTAAAAAATGACTGAGTGCGTACAGCTGAATAAGTGCACCTTTGTTGGCAAATTCAATTGACATCATAGTGACGTCTCGTTTCCATGGTGACTCGCGAGTCTGAAACACCATGGTAAGTTATACGTGGAGTTTTGCAGGAAAAGACATAGTTAGAACAGATTAACTCCCTTTTTGAAAATAAGTTTGAACAGCTGCAAAATGGCGGTTCTTTCGACAGCTTACTATGCTAAGATGAAATTTGAGAAGTGGGCCTGTTTTCAACCGATTGTTTTTAGATATCTTAGTGCTTTTATTAATATTTCTTGGGCTACACTCTGAAGGACAAAACAAATTCACTTCTTATTAATGAGAAATTGCAACAGATGACTTTATTTAGCAACAATCCTAATCCTCCCTTTCACCAAGTTTCATGGTAAACGATTACAAAGTCGATTGTTTGATCAGAAGAGGTCCGCGCTCGTGAGAAACAGTTTATAGTCGAGCATCCGATAACGGGTCATTTCTCTATTTCTTTCTCTTATCAGGCCAGAAAGAGAAGCTCAATAGTACTCAGGCTGACAAATTCATGAAATTGCATATTTTCAAATCCCACCGCTGCCACCAATTTTCAATAAAAGGTTTTGGCATTAATACCTTAGTGACACATCAAATCATAGTTAATATGGCTATGAACAAATTGATGGTGTCGTCCTAAAGTCAAGTTTTGAGATCAATTTCAACGTTGATTAGCAGGAAGGATTAGAGGAAGGATTCTGTCCAAGAAGGAACGGAAATCTTTAACGTTTCGATTCAATTCTTAAAGAAAAGCAAACAACACTACAGTCAGAGACAAATAAAACAAACAAACTGGATTCTTATATTTGAGAAATGTCTAACATGATTTCCCAGTCTAAGTTGATATTAACAAAGAACGTCGTTTTAGGCGTATATTTTACGTCAACAGTCAATCCTGCTTTAACTTTTTAATTTTTTGCTGTTTCTCTACAATAATCTCGCTATTCTCAACAACCATTTAACTTTCTATTCCTTTAATAGAATGTTATGAAGAGATTTAACATTTCACGTTTTACTTTTATTTAATCATTTTATTTCATTTATCAAATGGAGTATGCATGCATAAGAAGCATTCATCAAAGGTACAAAGTTCAAATTTTTTAAAGTTCAAATCTTTTTAACTCTGCATTGCAAATCTTCAAATTATTTGAACTGATCATGAGGCTGTGACATTTACTTTTTCGTGAATTTCAGATTGACAATTCATTGCAAGCTTGATAATGAGTTACCCCAACAAGCTTTCAAGAGCACATCTTTATCCTATACGCATCCTGAAGATTAGACATTCACTAAGAATATAGAATGGAAAATATTTACTGACTTTAACCTTAGGATACAAGTACTGGCTTTGATTTTAAATAGCTCATTTCCTTTTCTTTTAAGATGTAGCAATCAGTGACGTGAAGCAGTTTTTAAAATTGACAGAATGTTTTGGGTATCATCCACCGTTTATACTGATTTATTATATTCGATAGAAATATCGGGAAGCATTATAAATACATCTGGGCCCGGTTGTTCTAAAATGGGTTAGCGTTAGCCCAGTTTCTTTACATTTAACTCTGAGGCCTAGATCTTTGGATAGCCTAAATAAATAAGTTGTGAGAAGTTCTGATAAAATGATGACATTTGTCAATATTAGGTTTAATATTTTCAAGTTTTGTTTTACATAGAACTTTGAAAATTTGGTTTTACTAGATGTGAATCTACAGGTGCATATTCGTTTACTTGCAGTTCTTTCCACTTACTATGTTCATTCATTCATTCATTCATTCATTCATTCATTCGTTCGTTCGTTCGTTCGTTCGTTCGTTCGTTCGTTCGTTCGTTCGTTCGTTCGTTCGTTCGTTCGTTCGTTCGTTCGTTCGTTCGTTCGTTCGTTCGTTCGTTCGTTCGTTCGTTCGTTCGTTCGTTCGTTCGTTCGTTCGTTCGTTCGTTCGTTCGTTCGTTCGTTCGTTCGTTCGTTCGTTCGTTCGTTCGTTCGTTCATTCATTCATTCAAAGATAATAGATTTCTTGTTTAGTACCTCTCTTTGTAAAAATAAGTTTTCAAAAACACTTTTGAAAACCATTTTTTCTCTTCCTTAAACATTTTCCCTATCCTCCATTCTCCTTTTCTCTCCATTTGCATCCCATCTTTAACTTCAGCTCTCTCTTTTTTCTCCATCTTTTTCTTTTTCTTTCTTTCTTTCTTTCTTTCTTTCTTTCTTTCTTTCTTTCTTTCTTTCTTTCTTTCTTTCTTTCTTTCTTTCTTTCGTTCTTTCGTTCTTTCGTTCTTTCGTTCTTTCTTTCTTTCTTTCTTCCTTTCTTTCTAGTTCTTTTTCGTACATTTGCTCATCTATCAATCCGTTCATACCGATTTCCTTTCCTTTCTTTATACATGTTTATAGTACATTCTAAAAATTCTTGGTTTACAGAGTGCGCCGTTTCTCACGGGTATTTCGGCCCCGTGGAGGCTTTCTTGACGTAGGAAACGTCAAAAGTCAAATGCAAACTTATTTACCTAATTCAAATCCTAGTTTCTACATTCGAGCTTAGCACTCGATTGATGCTCTCTTGTCATGTCAAAATTCGTCCAAATTTAAATAAATTCTTCTACATCGGAATAATAGCTCCAGGCAGATTTCTAGTTTAGCGTGAGACGCGATGAACAGTCACGTACCGCGTGGAAATTGTACAAGACAAAAGGCGCGTAGGATTACGACTTTTTTGTTGAAAAATGCTTTAACATTACATCATAATCCAACTACCCAGAGAGCTAATCCTTTTTGTTCAAGCTAAAAGAAAGTGGCATATTTTGTGTTGTCTTGACGATCTCTAATCGCGCCTAGCTTCTTAAAACAACTCTGCAAACTTTTTTGAAGTGTAGCTTTTCACGATCAGTCTTAACCGTCGTTGCTCAATTCATTTTCAAAAAGTTAATAACATTAAATAAATCTGTGATTGGTCCATGAACAAGAGGCTCCACTTGGTTGAATTGTAAATATATGCAAGAATGTAAAAAATTCGGCCGGCTTTCTAAACACTGTCGAATTAAGCAAGATGACTAGTCCTTGAGGGCGAACATGAAAGCGTTGCCAACATTGTGAAATATGGATACAGATATAAGTACAGCGAAAAGCGACGCCATAATTCGAGACATTTTTGAATCGTGGGACACGAACAAAAGTGGCTTCATCGAGAAAGCAGAACTGTATAAATGTTGTGAAGATCTACAGTTATCTACAGACGAATTAGAACAAGTATTCACCGAGTTAGACGTTGATAAAGATGGAAAAATCAGTCTTGAGGACTTTGGAGAGAGTTTTCATAAAGTTTGTACTTTATTTCAAGTGAGCAGGGATGTTGTTCTGAAACAGGAAGTTTCGGATTATTCCAAGTTCGAGAAACTCTTGGAAGCAATTGGATTTCAAGGCCTTTTGTCTGGGTAACATATAAGATATTATCAATGTTGATTCACAATACCAATACCTATAACATTTACTAACATATAAACAGAATTATATAATAAGTGAGAATAACAGATTAACACAAGAGTTTGAAAAGCGTTTAGAAGAGATCAACAGGATTTAGAAACCTTCTATTCGCCAAACATAACAATGCAAAAAATATTATAAGTTAATATTTACATAATAACATCTCAATAGTTATTATTTGTCAAGCGAAATTCGACAAAAAGTATGGGATTACAAAAAAGTTTAAAAGACTTTTAGAAACGAACGAATGAATTTTAAGCAGCTTTGATAGACCACAGACTGACGTGGTTTATATTGATCATGTTGATATATATAAATAGGTTATTGATGATATTTCTATTTTAGTTATAGCCTTTTTATAAGGGGAGATTTAACGGAAACTTTTTACGAGTGTCAAAAAAATATAGAGGCCTCAAATAGAAAAAGCAATAATGGTCGTATTATACAATTCTTTTCATTAAAACTTTAAAATCTAGACACAATTAATCATCCAAAACTTTTATAAATATTCAAAATCAAAAACACGACATTTAACTCGAGCTCATGAACACAAAGTCAAAATTGCTTCAAAATCAATTTATCGTGAGAAAGAATATTTAATTAGAGGTACCAAAGACCCCATGTGCTTAATTGATTACTTTTATTGACATTGTTCCTTTGGGAATATTTTTGAATTAGGAGCAAATATATTTGATATTAATGCATGGGATATGCCTGAATAGTTAGCGGATTTTGGGTTGCTAGGTTGTTATCGATCTGATATCAAATGGTCATCAAAAAAACGTTCACGTCTAGGGCACCACTGAACACCAGGGTGTCTTCTGTTTAATGTTTAATACTAAATGGACGAAGACTCTAGATATTTAACAGAAAGAAAGATTGTAAAAAGCCTAAAGGAAGCAAAAATAAGGTAATTATTTAAAAGTGGTGAAAACGCAGGCAAATTTATTATTCACTATAGGTACGTGATACCAAAATCTGTTCTAATTCTAGAGTTTTTAAAATAATCCAATGCCATTCTTGAAAGGAATTACTATGAAAAGTAATTAGATGTACTTTAGCACAACAAAAAAGAGATTACAATGTAAGCGGTTATAGCACAATTGGCAAGCGATAATCAAATGTAAATAGCGTTACTGACCTTACATCTCTTGTGTAATGGTGTCGATCTGAATTATAATTACAAAATGTCACTATGTATACGAATTCTGGTATTTTGAAGTTATCTATGTGTCCATTTTTGTCACTGTTTTTGATAAAGTTATACTCCTATAAATAGCACAGGGATAAATGTCCTAAAAGACTTTTAGCCTTTCACACTGCCTATGATTAATGTGGATATCGGAAATAATTTGTTCATCTTCGAAACTAATCTTTCAAATGTTTAATTATTGCTTTATCTTTTGCTAATAATAATTAATAGTTTTTGAACATTAATAGCAATTATATAGGTTTAATTTTAGCATGAGGAAAATTGGTACATACCGTACTTATAATGATGATTTATTGAAGGGAGTTGTCAGACGTCAGAACAATGGCAATTACGTCATATTTACCTATGATATGGATATAAATCATACCATATATAGATAATAATACAATTAACAATAAAAAACTAAAATCAATGATAATAATAACAGTTATAAATTATTAATCTCATTACTATTGAGCCATCATTGTGTTTTAGTTTTATTATAAATTGAAAGAAATATTTTGAATGCACTCTGCCATGCAAATTACTAGAAATAGACTAGCTTTGCCTTTTATAATAATCTTTATCAGACAGCCACCCTTGGTTTAAGAAAAAGTGGTCACTTAGTACAATTTATAGGGCCATACTAGTTTTCACTCCCAACACTCTCTTAACACACAGAAAACAAAGTTTTTGAGACTATGCCATTGATTGCTAAATACAGAATCATTTGCAGGGTTTAACTGACCATTAAAAGTAATAGAAAATTACTACATGAGTCTAAGAGTCGCTAGCCTGATTTTCAATGACTCATTGATCTATACACTAAGTAACATGGGAGAACATAACAGGAACTGTCTGAAGATCAGGGCCTCGGGTTGTTCAAAAGTGCCAGGATTAAGTATTAATCCAAGGTTGATATCAATGGTTTTCTTAAGATTTAGTCCTGGGTTAGTGCTAATCATCTTTCGAACAACTGGGCCTAGCCTAAATTAGAAGTGGTGGCTGGTCATGAACATATTTGTCTAATGACTATACTTAATTTTTGAATTTCCTCCCACAATTCATTTACTAAATTCTTCATTTACTTTTTTTCAGCCATGAATATGTCACCGAGTTATTTCATCACATGCACAATGAAGCTAATTCACCCCAGCTCCTTTCTCTCCTGGAAAGTTTTCTATTCAGTGTTGTAAGAGATGTCAAGAACTATGAATCAGAAAACCAAAAACTTGAGGAAGCTCTCAAAAGGTAAAACCAGAAGGCTGTAACTGACTGATGACTGACTGAATGACCAACAAACCAAATGTTTGATTGTACTGTCAGACTCAAACACTATCAAATTTCATCTTTTTTACTGATTCATAATAAATTACTCTCTATACTTACAGAACATGCGAGAAGCATGCAGAACACATGGAAAATCTCAATGAAGAGATGGAGCAGCAACTCAGTCGAATGGAGAACAGAGTCAAGAAAGAGGTAATTTTAGCATAAAGGAGGCAATTTTAGCATGAATTTAATATTTTTAGCATGAATTCATTCTTATCCTTCGAGCAACTCCAGGAAACTTGAGACCTTGACCCAGTGCATGTCATGTCTTGAAGTTTCCATACATTTACTGTAGTTATCAAGTCCAACCTCGACTTGAAACCATTGTGTGCACTGAAGCGATATTCGGGAATGGTCTATTCCCCCTAACCCCAGCCAGAGCAACCTTGACTAGTGCATTCTGTTAATCCTCCTTTGCTCCGGTGCTTGCATAGAGAAATATATAACGAACATAGTGGTCTGAAACCGTATTTCGAATAGCTTTTACAGTCGAAAGAATGCAGTACTTGAGTGGCAGATATTTCAAATTTGCCGCCAAGATATGATATTTTTAAAATACTCTAGTCTAACGAAATCTCCTGTTGCCCTTTGTAGGAGAAAAGCAAGTATGAACGGTCCAATTTGGATATTATTTGGCAAATGGAGAACAAGAACAAAGAAATACAAGCTTTACAAACGAAAAATCAAAAGGTACGTAAGCCCTGTCCGCCAGTGTCCGCCTATAAACGAAGCAAACTTACTTGACATCTTAATTGATACTCGTCGCAATTTTGCGCATACTTTACAGTTTTTAGAGTTAAAAGAACGATATTTTGAGTCCGATTTTAGCTGTGTCGAGTTCTCTTCACACGTCGCGAATTTGTTATGACTCGCATTTCATACACAGTTTTTGATTGGTCCATTTGAAAATAGTACGTAGCTTTTGATTGGCTCAGTGGCTAGGCGGGAAAGTGTAGACGCGCGCGTTGTGGCGGGAAAATGAAAAAGTTCTGAAAAAATTGCTTCTTTTTCTCTCTTCTTTTCTTTAATTTTTTCCTTTATTTTTAAAAGTGTTCTTTTTTCATTTAAGTTGGAAGGAGTTTTGAAAAGAAAAGAACCAGAAGAACAAAAATTAAAAGAAGAAATCGAAGAAAGAGTGCAGGTAAAAGTAGGCTTAACGTGAGACTGTTGTTGCTGATTTTCAACTAAACTCAATAAATAATTTTTCTACCTTAGGAAATTCGATATTTACGAAGCCAAGTCACAGACGCTCAAACGAACACTGCTTTATTAAGAAGTGAACTCGCTCAACTACGAAGCGACTTTGAAGATCAGACACAACACCTTCAAAAGTAAGTGACTACCACTGTACTGTATTCGTTTCGAAAATTTGTTTATGGTTTTCTCTTTTATATTCGGTACAGTGAAAAACGTGCGGTTATGGAGTGCGTACAAGAACAAGAGAGTCTTACAAGACAACTTCAGCTTTTACAGTAAGTACTGATGATATGAGTATAATCGCATATCATAAAGATGAATACAGTAAAACCAATCTGCTCTGGCAGTTTGTGTCGTCCCACAGCGCTTCACTCCTCAAAACAAGCGGCTGTACATGTTTAGTGGAGTGCCTGCTACCTCACACAAATATTGAGTTCCCGTTGTGGTCTAGTCCCATGTAGTCCCAGATCCGATTTCATAATGGCAGCCAGGATATACATTTTCTTTCGCTCATTTCCGTTTTGTTCTTTTCTAGCGAGGCGAATAAGAAGCTTCACGACGCAAATGATGATCTACGATCAGCGCTTGAGGTATGTTAATTATACCATCTGTCAACTCAGTTTGAAACCAATGCTGCGCCACACAATGTTCTATAATAGTTACTGAAAGGACCGGTTAAAAGGAGTGGAGTCTAAAAAAATTGTCATTGCTATACGGCATTTGGAGAATACTGCATCACCTCGGTAGTATAACACTGTACAGCAAGACACTATCTTTTTAAGGCCTGTACATGCGTTGCAACGTTTCGTGCAACGTTTTATTGTCCACCCCTGCAACATTTCAGTGCGCGTGAGAGCGTAGGATCGAGTTCTACTTCTGCAACTGTTTTTTCATTGTTTCGCGCAACATTGTAGGGGTGGACACAGTGCAGACAGTGCAGTTGCGCGGAATGTTACAAAAAAAAAAAAAGATTTTATCGAGTGTCCGTACCTTTACTATACTGAGGATAGAGAGGTGAAAGCCATAGAAAGTTCACTGAGATTAAGTGCTAGAACCAGGTAAAGATATCCGCGAGCTGTCTTCTTTGAAAATGTTCAATGTAGACAGGAGCGGGCTCCTGATGTAGAGCAATTTTGTGAACGCCCACACACTCGGCTAAAGATAAAATAAGTTTGGTAAGTTTAGTATAGTTACTGATTGATATTTTTGTTGCGCTTCATTACAGTCAAGACGAGGGTCAGACGGAGGACGGACTCCATCACCAAGCAAAAGAAGTTCGATATCGACTTTATATTCAGCTTCACCAAAATCCAATAAAAGAAGTAAATCAAATAGGTAAACAATCAACACAAACATTTGACATAAATATTATACGAAAATTGTGTGTCCGGCTACTTAAACCAACTTCCTCAGATTATTTGACAATGACGCATTGAATTAAATAATACTGAACGCCCAATGTGTCTTCTGTTCGTTTTTAAAAAGTACTTAAATTGGAGACGCATAATAGACGCACTCAAAAACTTTGCCCAAATTAGTCGTTCGAACATATTACGCGTCTTCGATTTATTATAAAACACTCATAATGCGTCTTATGTACGTCTTTATACGAGAGACATTAGAGACGACAATTCCAAAAGACGCACCCAAGAACCTTGCCAAGTTCGTCCAGTCGTACTGTGCGTCTTCAGTTCACCACAAAAATTGACAAAATGCGTGTACGTCAAAAGAACCACCCAACAAAACTTATCCGTTCATCCAGATGTATCATGCATCTTTAGTATAAAAACTGCCAATGACGTTCCGTTATTCATTATCTTTTTTCAGTCAATCTCCAGCGAAGTATAACGAAGATGATCGACTAGCTCGATCCATGGGTGCCACACCATTCGACACACCGCGCCATAGTCACGGTGGAAGCAGAAGGGAATCTCTTCTTCCTTCTCAACAAAGTTGCGAGGTGGACGAAGTACCAATGAATGAAGACTCGTTGCTTCATGAAATTAGAGGAGTTAGCAGTAGACTATCGGTATGTACAGATCTTATGAATTCTACTCTTTTCGATTCTACTTGGCTTGTAGCTTATTAAAGAAGAATTGAACTTTAAAACTAACCGATTTTTATATGATTATTTCACTTGATTTTTAAATTAAGTTTAAATCTAAATTTAAGTTATAAAAGAATTAAAGAATATTTTCCACCAATGGATGGAAACGCAGGAATCGTTATAGCAAAGGTCTAAATAATCGTGTAAAAATCGGTTACTTTTTAAAAAGCAGTTAAAAAACAAAACTCTTAAAACTAAATTCAGATAAACTACACAAATTCGTCTAAAAACCGGCTAAAAACCTAATATCATAAAGGCCATCATAAACTCAGGATTTTTCTTTAAAATTATAAATCATATAGTTGGGCTCTTGATACCGAAGTACATGAGATTGACGTGCGCGCCCGGTCAAAAACTCAGCAAATTTGCCCGTGATTCTTTCCACGTGATCTGAAAGTTGTATACGCAATTAGTTACTGGAGTTTGATGTATTCCTTTCCCAGTTTAGTGACTGCGCTAGTTTTACATTAAAAATCTCAACAGGAGCCCAACGGCTACACAACTAAATTCAACTAATACTAAAATCACTAAAAAATAACCCGATAGGATTCCGAAGATAATAAATCCGACGTGAGCTCAGTCATCGAGCTCGACTACAACCACAATGCTGGAATATTAAATAGCAAGGAAACTGGTCGCATACATCACTTGGTGCCACCAGCGCGCCAATCATGTGAAGTGGAAGGAAATGAAGGCCAGGATCCTGAGCTTAGAGTAGACCCAGTCCTCGAGCGGTATAATAAAACGGTAGGGTCTGGGTCCAAGTATAAGGTTACATATCTAAAAAGTGAAAAGTCTTTGAAGCAGTGTGACAACACATTTATACGAAGGAATATATGTAGGAATTTCTCTTTCCTTCTTTAGACTACAATACTTGTGTTATTGCACTCCCTCAAAGCTTTCAAATAAAACTAAGCTTAAACACCATGCCACTAAACCGGCATTAAACAAAAGCAATTTCACAATAACAGAAAGACTCGAACGAGCACACAAACGACTGAACAAACAGACGAGAAAAACGATTCCAACGCGAAAGCGGAAGAGGCATCGGGAACTGCGAAGGACAGTAATTCGACCGCAGGGACTGGGAAAAAAGAAACCCCTGACGACAAGTTTCCACGGACGAAAACCGGTTCGACAAGGATTCAGCACCAAGCTTGGGAGATACCTTGTAAAGTTAAAACACACAGCGAAAGGGGCCTGGAGATGAAATCGTGGATAAAGAAAACCTGGAACAAAAAGCCAACCAAAACGACAAAGATTCAGAAACTAACAAACAAAAAATGCTGACCAGCAAAACGCGAAAACAGCGCGAAAACACACCGCAGAACGCAGTAAACGAAAAAAGTAATTTACGCAAAGGAACAACGAATAAACGAACTAAGCATTCCTTCAGTAACATTCGCACCATCAACGACTACCAAAAAGACGCCGCGTGACAGAACGCAAGGTCGACGAGCGTTACCGTCACGCGATGATCGTCACGTGGTTCAAGACAGTGAGACATCAGACACTGATGGCAGTACAAAGCTTGATCTAAAACTGGTATGACGTAACTAGGGACTTACTGGGGGGGGGGGGGGTCACGCAAACTTAACAAAACTAAAAAATATGAAATTTTACAACCTACATCATAAAATAAACTGAACTCAAACAACTTACTTAAATCTTTACAATAATGATCGACTATATAAACCAACTAAATTTGTTGAGTATAATAATAACACTTTGCAGAGATTTCTATCCACCCCCTCCCCCCTAGGCCATAGATTGTCAGACGTTTTTAGTCATATTCAGTTCTCTTTCATTTACCTTCCCTCGTATATGGAAATGAGCAACCATTTAACTCTTGCATACGACGCAATAGTTATAGGATTTCCTGACCTGCAAAGTGTTTCACACTTAAACAAATAAAATTATAAAATGTGATTATTTTAAACTGCAAAAAAGTTGACATGAAAGTTCAAAAAAAGATATTAAAAAGAAAGACAAAAAATAAAAAAATAAAATAAACGGAAATTAAAGAAATTAAGCGGTTCAAAATTGAAAAATATATTTCAAAAACTTTTATAATAACTAAGTAGCATCGAAAAAAATTTGGGTTGGAAAAGAGCCTCTTGACAGAGTTTTTTTTACTGATGGCTTAATTACAGAATCTCCCTGATGGAACGGAAGAAGAAGAAGACGAAGCTTATGGTACCCTTCCCCCTAGTGAGAGAGACAGCATACGACTACACCTTGATATACTTGCAGAAACCAACAAACGCTTGTGTGAAAGCAACGACGATCTAAGAAGAGCTCTTGAAGTAAGTAATTAGTAGAACTCCTCTTACTTCAACTCTCAAGACAAAAATTCACCTATAGCTAGGCTGTTAGAATAATAACTCTTTACTTGTTAATATCTCAGACTTTATTAATTTAAAATCTTTAACTTTTAGGTGGTTAGTAAGGCGCGGGCCGCCGGACTGAAGGTAAGCGTCGATTCTGTTATCGATTTCTTGAGAAGTGTAAGAGTTCTCACCTGTTTAAACACCCTCGGAACCAGTTCTAATTGTCGACAAATGCACACGATGCAACTATTTCTTGGAGCAATGCGCGCAACATAGTTGCACCGTGTATCCACACCAGCAATGTTGCGCGCAACGTTACACATAAAGAGTTGCAAAAGCAGAGCTTGATACTGAATCTGCAACTGTTGCGCATAACTGTTTCAGGAGTGCACACACGGTGCAACTCAGTCTGTGTTGTGCGCAATGTTGCAGAAGAAGTTAAAAGAATAGTTACATCGTGTGTCCGGGACTTAGTAGATCGAGAGAGTTTAGGTATAGAATAGAAAGCTCAGAAAAATTCGTCTAAGGCTTTGTAATCAGTATAGGTATCCCTATGACGAAACTCTTCACTTTGGGGCTGGGCTTTGAGGGAGTTTACTATAGCTAGGCAACACTCTTGCTTGGTGTATAACTTTGGGGCTGGGCTTTGAAAGAGTTTACTGTAGCTAAGCCAACACTCTTGCTTGGTGTATGATGTCCATTGCTCTTATATAATTTTTCTTGCATCACGTTGTAGCCACGAAGTAGAGACAAATGCAAAAGAAATCAAAGTTTTCACAGTGACTATGGATCGATATCCAGTCGGAGTATAACCCCCAACCAGTAAGTACAATCGATATCCAGTCGGGTTACAACACCCAACTAGTAATTACGATCGATATCCTAATCGTATAGTATTGTTCTTGACCAGAAAGTTCAATCAGTATCCAATCGTATGGCGCTGTGAAACCAGAAAGTGCGATCGATATCTAGTCGTAAATTGAAGTCAAAATAATAAAGTAGTATAGACCTCATCAACTGCAGTAATGACGAAAATAATGCTGACAATTCGCTTCACTGTTCAAATAGTTTACAAAAGTCTGAAAACGATGTTGGCGATGGTGCAGAGGAACTGTCAGGTTATGAACCTGAATCTGATGGAAACAACACAAGTACCATGACGGTAAGACTTACATTCCTTGCTACAAATCGTGCGCCCGAAAATAGAATCAACAGATCAATATTACTGAGGTCATTACTATTAGTACGCTCCCCTCCCCTAAAGAGATGGTAACTGTGCCATCGAGTACAGGATGTTAATGACTTGAAGTTTTGTGCAGTTTAATTTGTATTCAAGACTATTTCCAGAGAAAAATTTTGCAGTGGATTTAAATCCAAATTATTCTTCTCTGCAGTTCGCGAGTTCAGCTGTATTGACGGCGTAAAGTTTTTAAATCAATAAACCAATAAAGATCAATTAAATTTCCCCTCCTATTTCACTGATAAAACAAATAAATTTTCAATCAATTAAACTGATAACAGTTCAAATTCGATGATATAAAATCATAAACGGAATATCAAATAATTCTAGGAACCCTAATATCGTAATTTATCAATACTAATCGTTGCTATGGTAACCAAACTAGTTACAAGGCCAACACATGGAGCACCCAGACAATCCCCGCAAAACATTGGCCACACCACGTGACCGTATCAAAATCGCAGGGCGCGAAACTGGTGACGTCATATGGGAAGGTGACCAAGAAACTGAAACCGCTGACCCGGAGGAACTAAAGCGACATCAAATTGCTGAGAATGGAAAAGGTAGCGAGAGTCCTTTCTCGCGGAACAGCCTTCTAAGGAAGCCTTTAAGACATAAAAGCTTGGATGCTATAGCAACAGAAATGGAGACCAAAGACACAAACGTTGTTCGCTCAGTATTGCCAGTCATTTCAAGAACTGGAAAGTGGAATAGCTTGGAGCAAGTTCGCAAGAGGTCTGAGTTCGCAGGGGCGAGGTCCAAGTCCTTGCCCTCATCGAGGTGCCAGAGTTCGGAGAGTCTAAATTTCGAGACGGGCGCTGGTTTACTGGAATTGGCTGAGAAACTTAACGCGCTGAAATCAAGTCAGAGTGAGTTGAATGCGGAAGAAGAACCCGAGAATGAAGATAAAGAAGCTGAAGTTTCTCCAAGAATTTCCCCTCCGGGTACTGAAGAACACCAAGAAACTGACCCCGAAGAGAAAACCAAGTTATCACCCCGCGAAACTGACAAGGAAGAAAAAGAAACTGAGAACGATTCTCCAAGGGAAAAACAAAAAGATCAAAAAATTGAATCTCCCTGCAAAAGCACAAATACAGAAATCCCACAATTCGTATCTTCCGCGGTGCAAACATCTGGGCGAGCGACCCCACTTGAGAAAGACCAACAAGAAAAGAAAGACTCTTCCAAAAAAGATAAAAAGGACAAAAGATCCAGATCTGTGAATAAGAAGGACAAACGCGACGGCGTTCAGTTCAAGAGGCAACTCTCGTCAATCAAACACTCCATCAGAAACTCCCAGAGATAAGAGATCACTATCAAGAAGCTCAACACGACCTGAGAGTCGACCTTCATCAGTACGACCCTATTCGAGAACTAGCAATGCAGGAACTCAAGAAAACTTGCAACCAAAAACTCCAAGATCGAAGTCTGTCAGCAAAAAGGGAGGCAAAGGACCTTCCGATGTCCTAAGCCTCATTGCAGGTGAGCGTCCTGGTCAGAATCAAACGCCGGTGAAAAACTATCGTGTCGAAGTTGATGGCAGGGAAAAACCTCGAGTGAATCCCGATCAGATCGACGAAACATCCAAAACAATGCAGGAGTTCCAAGGAGACTTAGACAGGAGCATTGTTAATGATATATTCGCGCCTTTGAGTCAGTCGCAAATGAACCTGAGACTTGGTAAACTAAAGGGATCTAACCGTGTGGGAGATGATAAAGATAGTGGCGCGCATGCGCATAACACAAGTAGGAGTAACTTTAAAGGAGCATTGGTGAATAGGGTGTGGGTGAGTATAAAAACTAAAACATATAAATTAAACCATTATAAACTAAACTAAATCTTAAACCTACGGTGTATTTGAGTGAAAGTCCCATTGATGAGGACTACTGGTGATTTGACCTGTAAAAGGACAAACACTAAAAATTTTAAAAAATACTAAAAAGCCTTTTAAATTTTAAACTTATTTTTAAACTACTAAAAACATTCTTAAACCCAATGAAATTTATATGCGTCGCTGCAAATGCTTACTTTTACAATCGCAATACTCTTCGATGTCGCGTCTTGCATACTTTCTTCTCTATAATTGATCATTCATTCGTTCATCAATCATAGTTCACATATATTCTGCATTACTTATATACTGACTATTGTCCATTGGTCTTTTAACTTTAGCAAACGGAGTCGATACCAGATTCTGACCTCAGTCGAGTTGAGCTTCTCAGCGCAGAGCTTGAACAACAGGTACGCAAACCCTTCACCTGAACTCCTCCAATACGACCACCTCTATTATACAGAAACCTCTATAATAGAGACACCTCTATAATACAGACACCTCTATAATACAGACACCTCTATAATACAGACACCTCTACTAATAACACAGACACCTCTATAATACAGACACCTCTAGAACACAGATACCTCTAGAACACAGACACCTCTATAATACAGACACCTCTATAATACGGACACCTCTATAATACAGACACCTCTATAATTCAGACACCTCTATAATACAGACACCTTAAAAAAGACACGATTAGCATTAATATAATTTCACTATTCAAACCTATTTTAGTTCAAAATCGTAAAAGAAGAAGACAAGGAAGACATTGACGAGGACGATGTCGATGACGAAGAACTTGCGCAACTAGTAGCTATGGCGTCAGGCCTGACGGATTCCGAAGAAGAAGAAGAAACGGAAAGCGACATGGATATCACAGACAGAGGGACCGCTGTGGGGGCAGAATCTCTTTCTGAGGCGTCAACCAACACACCATATAGTGTAAGTTCATTCAATGTCTGCGTTAGCGTGGTCATGTCTTAGCAGATTTAATGGAAAGACTTAGCAAACAGTCGCGACGTAAAGGACAACGGGGCGCACACTATATAAGAGATCGCAAAACTTCATTTTTGTCACTGAAGTCACGCAATGACGGAATATCTATTATTTTGTGTTGCGTTCTCGCATCGCATTGGGTAGCACTTCTTCCTAAATCTTTATTATTAATCTCAATTCACGTCATGGTAAACGTCTGATGAAGTTTGTTTTCGAGTGTTTTTCAAAGCGCTTCCTTAAACGGGCCCGTACAGTAGCGGCTCCAGGGGTAGTTTCTCGAAAGACTCGATAACTTTACGAGTCCGTTAATTTGCGGGAAAATTACGGGAATGCGCGCGCACCTGTAAACTTGCATGTAAAATCATAGAAATTGAAAACAACGTGCAGCCATAAACTATCGGGAATGTTTATGGGTCTGTACTAAAGTCATATCGGGTCTTTTGAGAAACGAGCCCATGGTCACTACCTCGTTGAACTTCCGACAGTTTTCGATTGCTCCTGGAAGCGCGCGATGTGTTCAATCACAAGTAGGGCCTCATAAATACTGCTGCGTCTAGGAACAGATCTCAAACATACATATTGATTGAAAGGTTTTGTTTTCCACAGCAATCATTTACACAGGATATTGTCCCTGAAAGGATGTTCAAACTGGTTCTGGCGGGTGATGCCGCCGTAGGTAAATCAAGCTTCATCTTACGGCTGTGTCGTAACAGATTCCACAGTGCTCTCAATTCAACTTTAGGTAAGGTGATGATGACGATGATTAATTTCAATGATGGTGATGACGTTGATGATGATTATTTTAGTGAATTTAAACATTTCGTGTCCCATACTGTATGCTCTGTCACATGATGATTCATGATTCATCTTATTTTCAAAGGTGTTGACTTCCAAATGAAGACTCTTGTCGTTGATGACAAGAACATTGCACTTCAGCTGTGGGACACCGCTGGCCAAGAAAGGTAAATTTAAAAACCGTCGACATTTACCATCGTTCATTAGAACCTTAGCGATCTAAGCCCGGCTAGGGGGCCTAAGCTTTGCGTGACACACAAACTGCGGCTGTATAGGAGACTATGGAACTAAATGAAAAGCAAATCACCAGTCAGTTTTCGTATGACTGTTAAAACGGCACGGTCACATCACGGTGCAGTCTGTTTCACACCCATACCGTACGAAAACTGCTCCATATTTCGTAACAATATTATCCTATATTCCGAATAAGGTTTTTGCATAATATACACCATATACTTTAAAATATCATGTGGGATTTATCGGATATTTTCCTTCCCTCTCTTCAAGGTTTCGAAGTATCGCCAAGTCGTACTTTCGTAAGGCAGACGGCGTGTTACTGCTGTATGACGTCACTTGTGAAACGTCATTTTTGAACGTCCGTGATTGGGTGGAAGCAATCGAGGTAAGAGCCAATGACAGTTACAAAAGAATGGTAATAACAAATTAAAGCTAAGTTACGTTACACTGTGGTTACGTAAAACTTTGTGGCTACGTTTTACATAGCCACAACGTAACGTAACGAACCGATGTAGTTGCGCCTTTTCGTTTCATGCACTTATGATCTTGCGTCGGTTACATTGCCGTTAATTTGTGGTAGCGTAACGTAATAACGTAACGTAACGTTACATCGTCGTTCTCGACGCACTGCAGCGTTACGTTAAGTCTTAAAAGTAATAGACCTTTTTCTCAAGATTGCGTACGCATTTGAATTTTGAGGTTAGCCTCGCTTCAAAGCAAAACTATCAGACTTTGACGGGCCACAATTCAAAATAGCAGCAATATATTTTAATGCGAACAAAAGCAAATCTCTAAAAGATCGTCGAGTTAAAAACATTCAAAGGAATTAACATTCAAAGAATAAAGAATACTTCCTTGCGGCCCGTCAAGGGTTTAGACAAGGCGCATTTTCGAAAAATCAGATACCTGGAGGCATTTTGGGGTAGAGGCTGGTAACATAACTATTCTAAACTAATTGTTCATGCTGAATCCGAATATGACAGTTACCAAGACGTATTCTGCAATCCTATCGTGTAAATGACGTATTTTGTGTATTGCTACAGTCATTTCATAGTAACGGCTTTTTCATGTAATTCCAAAAGTTCCCAAACTTAAAAACAATGACCATGGCTGGAAAGAGCATATCAAAATCAGTAAAACTGTGCAGTTTGAAGGATATAAGTTGAAAACTCAAGGAGATACGAATTTTCAAAAAAACGAAATTTTGTATAAAAACACTTACAGTTATCCAAGAGATACAAATAAATTTCGTTTTTTGAAAATTCGTATCTCTTTGAGTTTTCAACTTATATCCTTCAAACTTCACAGTTTTACTGATTTTGATGTGCTCTTTCCAGCTATGGTAATTGTTTTTAAGTTTGGGAACTTTTGGAATTACATGAAAAAGCCGTTAGTATGAAATGACTGTAGCAATTCACAAAATACGTCATTTACACAATAAGATTGCAGAATACGTCTTGGTAACAGTCATATTCGGATTCAGCATGAAAAATTAGTTTAGAATAGTTATGTTACCAGCTAGTCTCCCTCGCAGCCGTGTTTAGCCTCGTCACGCAACGCTCCCTCGGAAAAACACGGCTGCTTCAATGGGCGCTACATTCCATTCCAAGTCCTTAACCAATCAGAGCTTGACTCTCAAAATCAAGGAGTCATTCAAGCCAAAAATGCCAAAAGGTCTACATATAGCGTTCCGTTGACTTGGAGAATAATTGGATTAACCTCGGATCGATCCCAAAACAACAGCTAGTTTACAAACACTTCACTTCGTTTCATTCGAAGTGTCTAGTATCATTTGAGAAATATACAAAGAAGAAAGTTTTACTGATCTTCCATCTGTATATATCTTTTCGTATTCAAAAATTTGAAACTTATTTTTGGTAGTGCAATGTTTACTCTCTTTGTGGTGTTGACAGATATAAAACGTATTTCCGGAACACGGGAAATGGACCGTTTGCTGATGTATCTTCTGATTGGACAACTGATACAATTGGAATGGAATGTAGCGCCCATTGAAGCAGCCGTGTTTTTCCGAGGGAGCGTTGCGTGACGAGGCTAAACACGGCTGCGAGGGAGACTAGTTACCAGCCTCTACCCCAAAATGCCTTCTGCACTTTTTGCGCTCGACTTTTTCAGTTTTGCGCCTTGTCTAGTTCGTCATATGAGAAAAGGGTTATTGACTTGTTTTCATGAATCTTACTCCGATCTCTTTCCTCAAAGGAGAGCTGCTCAAAACCTGTTCCCATCATGCTATGCGGTAACAAAACTGATTTACGACAAGCTCAAGTTGCTGATGGAAAAACTGTCATCTCAAAAGAGAGTGGACAAAGACTAGCTAAGGTAACGTCTATTTTAGGGGAAACCGAGCTGTAAAGAGGAGAAGGAACGAAATGAAAGGGGAGAAGTTATCTGGGTAAAAAAGAAAAAGAGAGGAGAATGTGGGAAATGGAAAGGGAGGAGATAATCAATAGTAGACAAAGGAGAGGGGACAGGTGGGTAAGGAGACTGAGAGTGTATTGATTAATCCTGATTATTTATGATGTTATTTCTTAGGAATACGGTGCTTTATTCACCGAAACTAGTGCAAAAGAGAATTCAAACGTCACAGAAGCGTGCATTGAGCTTGCAAGGTAATACATTTTATCACAAATTTGTATAAAATAATGAATTCAAAATAGCGTCAGAAAACACCCCAAAAAATTTCAATTTATTAACGAATTTTTCAGGCGTTTTCTCACATCCTGATAGCGGGCCGATACCTTTCCGAGGGCAAACAAGTGCCATTTCTAACTGAACGTTTTTAATAACCTACTAAAATCATTGATTTTTTTATTTAGAATGCTACAACAACTGCAAGACATTGAAATTACACACCCACAAGGGGGAATACAGATATCAGAGAACGACGCTAAGAATAAGAAAAAGAACACTTGCTGCGTTAGATAGCTATAGGTATCATGGAAAAATATTAACCCTATGGTGTTGCCATAGTATTTGTACCATCCCTGATGAAGTGTCCTATAGGTCCCTTGGGTAAAATCCCCTGGGGTGTGGTCCAAATAGCCGAGCATAGATAACATGGAAGTCACCTGTAGTTCAACCAGTAAAAACTCGATGAGCACCCTAGGGCATTCTGAAATCCCCTGGGGTGTATGAATCCCAGGGGATTTTAAATATCCTAGGGTGTGGTTGAGGTATTGTAGGGGCTATAGAGAGTTCCATTGAAGGACTATCATCATGCTGCTTGTAAAGTGGATGGTTAGTGTGAAATATTTTATACGAATTGTTCAAATATCCAAACTATATCCAGACAGAATTCTTAATGAATTATTAAGTTATATTAGATGCTTTTAACTATGAATGAATATATATAAGTAAGATAGCTTTGCTGCACAAATGCAGAATATATATGTTATAACATTTTTTGTATATACTTACACCAAATTTTAAATATATATAAAGCACTTTGTAGCAATTAGATTCATATTTGGATTTAAATTTGTAGTCATTTTTTACTTAAGCATTTTTAGTTGTTAAGTTATGAAGAAAAATTAGTTTAAAAGAGTTTTCATACATAATGTACCTCACCTCATACACAAAAGACTGAATACTCTCAATGCTATCGCAATGAAACAGGATACATAATGCACGGGCAATATTTGCTGGAAAATATGTTTGTGGTCTTTGTTGCTTGAAAAATTGCAGAGCTGTGTGCAATCAATTGGCAATTTGCTTGCAATAGGCTGCAATTATATTGCAACAATATTGTCTGTTTCATTGTGTACTGATAGAGCTTCTGTGCCATGCAAATGTATCTTCAACTAATAGTGGGATTACAGTTAATTTATTTATAAAATGGATTTATATTTATTTAGATAAGAAAAACTACAGCAGAACTCTATCTTGATTCCAGAAAACCTGCTATTTTGAATGCAGTTGTCCCAAAAACTCACTATCTTGAACTTAGTCGGGCCCAGCTGAAAATCATCAGTTTGGTAATGGTGCTCCTAAGTTGTTATAGTTGTCTCCAAAACCCTACTGTTGTGAATGGAAATGCATTTCCATTAGGTCCTTTTCCAGTGTATCAGTCTCTGTTCCCTCGAGCCTCTGCTATGTTTAACATATTTCAGGAGTACATGAAAGCAGGGTTCTGCATGCAGGTACACAGTATGACATTTTGCACATGGTGCAACATTGTGCACATTTTGGTTGTGCACAATGGATAAATCACTTCATCTGTTAGCCTCAGAAGTTTTTAGTCACTGTGTGCCATTTATACCATGTGGATTAAGATAGGAAATATCAGTCTTACAGTGTAGCACTCAAAAACGTGCCCACTTTATATATGGTCAGCATATGCTTCTGTCATTAGCAAAGAACATTTTAAGGCATTTACACTGTGAAGCCAAAAAGTGTTACCCTATAATAATTACATTTGCATACTGTAGCCTTGGCCATTATCTAAACAGAATCATCAGATTGTCTAACTTATCTCCAATTAGCCTGAGTAGCTGGTGGTTAGGGAATTGGAGGAACCACAAGAAGAGAAACTGCCTGTCTGAAGACTGAGTTTTTTTGGTATCCTGTCTGTTAGAAGATGGGAAATCTCATTGGCTGAGAATCAATCTGGGGTAGTTTCCCTTTTCCTTACCCCCCCCCCCCCCCTCCCCTCCTCCCAGCCCCTCCCTTCCCCAATGCTAGCTACCCAGGCCAATTTCTGATCTAAACACTATTTGGCATTAAAGTGGTCACACTTGTGATCTTTGTCCTGTAAAGTTCCTCATTTAGAATGAAGATAAGACAGTATTGCTTACTCACAAACAAGTTTTTATTTAAATACGCATGAGAACTCAATGATATACATTTGTTATAAGAATGTATGTTATCAGTAGAAAAGAATAAAATTGTTAAAAAAATTGTAATAGAATTTGTTGGCTTTATTTTTCCCAGGAAATGCATTTTGTTAGAAAATGGTTGGGTATGTGTGGTTCCACAACTCAGACTGAAAACCAAAAATACCCAAAAAATTCAGCCTCAAGCTGGTTATCTTTATATTGCTGTTGTGGTTTAATTTTTCCCTTTGGTTTAAATGTTTTCAAGGGTAGTTTTAGGGTCCAGTTTAGAGCTTTTATGTTGGGTAAATTATGTATGAAGGTTAATTTTTAAGGATTCAACTTGAAGAAAGTTCAAAAATTTAAACCAGTGTTATCTATTATACTATGATGAGCAGAGGAAAAAATTTTTTCTCTGCTCAAGATGATGGTGCTTATTATAGCATAACAGAGAAACAAAGGTTTTGAATTGGGGAGAACCATACATAGCAACATGTTAGCTAATTTTAAGATGTATTGCACCAAATCAGTTGTCAATAGAAAAATACATTAATTTCATTATAACACACATGTTATAATCTCATTGGCTGAGAATCAATCTGGGGTAGTTTCCCTTTTCCTTACCCCCCCCCCCCCCCTCCCCTCCTCCCAGCCCCTCCCTTCCCCAATGCTAGCTACCCAGGCCAATTTCTGATCTAAACACTATTTGGCATTAAAGTGGTCACACTTGTGATCTTTGTCCTGTAAAGTTCCTCATTTAGAATGAAGATAAGACAGTATTGCTTACTCACAAACAAGTTTTTATTTAAATACGCATGAGAACTCAATGATATACATTTGTTATAAGAATGTATGTTATCAGTAGAAAAGAATAAAATTGTTAAAAAAATTGTAATAGAATTTGTTGGCTTTATTTTTCCCAGGAAATGCATTTTGTTAGAAAATGGTTGGGTATGTGTGGTTCCACAACTCAGACTGAAAACCAAAAATACCCAAAAAATTCAGCCTCAAGCTGGTTATCTTTATATTGCTGTTGTGGTTTAATTTTTCCCTTTGGTTTAAATGTTTTCAAGGGTAGTTTTAGGGTCCAGTTTAGAGCTTTTATGTTGGGTAAATTATGTATGAAGGTTAATTTTTAAGGATTCAACTTGAAGAAAGTTCAAAAATTTAAACCAGTGTTATCTATTATACTATGATGAGCAGAGGAAAAAATTTTTTCTCTGCTCAAGATGATGGTGCTTATTATAGCATAACAGAGAAACAAAGGTTTTGAATTGGGGAGAACCATACATAGCAACATGTTAGCTAATTTTAAGATGTATTGCACCAAATCAGTTGTCAATAGAAAAATACATTAATTTCATTATAACACACATGTTATACTCTACCAGCTTTTTGAAACTCCAGAAAAAGTTTATCATTTTCTCTTGCTATAAAAGCCAAAGTCTTCTTCTTATAAAAGTCCTTGTCAATGTTTTCTATGTTATCAATAACATCTTCAAGAAGATGAGCTTTCCCAGCACCAGATCCTGGAGCATCAAACTTCAAATGTGTAAAATGGACATGAAAGTGATAGTATGATGGCTGATAGTGGACGTAGATTCTTAATTGAGATGATGGGATATTGTACTTTGATTTGATGAGTTCCTGAAATAGTAAAGAAAATTAGATTCAGTAAAAACAATGGCCAAATTCAAAGCTTATTGTCAACTGGATAAGGATTGTCAACCAGTTATTACCATCCAAGAGGGTCTCAATGGAGTTAACCGTTAGCCGTAAAAGGGCCAAAAATTAAAACCGTAAGCCGTAATAATAGGAAAAAACTAACCGTTAGCCGTAATGAAAAGTTAGTCGTAATAGCTTTTTCCAGTGTTCTCAACAATAAAAATTAATTTTTAACCATCAAGAACAATGGAAATTAGTTATTAACCCACTTTAACCGTAATTGTAAAAAAGCCAAAATATTACCCATTAACCATAATAGCCACCTCCCCATTGAGACCCTCATCCAACTTTTATGCAAACTGGAAAGTTTCAGACATTTTGATTCTGGATAACTTTTTTGAACTATTACAGCAAAAATCATTGTATAGAGCGTTTTCACTTCCGATCATGTGACGTAATTTTACGTGATTCAATTTTTTTCAGGCCTTTCCAGAGCTCTGACCAAAATCATAGCAATTGTATCTGAAAGAACAACGAAAACTGTGTATATCTGAAAAAGTTAGAGTCAAAATGTTTGTTCGTTACCAAGATATGAATTTTTTAATTTGCTTGAATATTTGGTAAGAATGTATGGAGCCGCCATGTTGGGGTACCATTTTGGAACCCCAATATGGCGGCCACAACACTGAACACTGAAATAATACTAAAACCAGGGATAGTCTGTTTATTTTGCTGAAAATATTCTTAGAACAATTAAGATTATTCATTGACTAAACCATTCACGTAAAATTTGTGGCAAATTGTTATGTTTTTATGCGATTCGAAAACGCGTGACAGTATGGCGTGACAGAACTTAGGTCAATGATTATTCGAAAGCGGAGCATCAGAAATTGCCCAAACTTACAGGAAAGTATTTCCTTGATGGCACAGAAAAAAGAGATGAGCTAACCAGCTTTTTTTGATACATGATTTTGATTTTAACTAGCTGATGACGTCACGTGAAAACGCTCTATCCCTACCAGCAAATTATGAAATTTGGTTTGCATTTTGTTTGTTCTGATCCGTCATTCAGTTTGGGGGCAGAGCTTATTTCAAATCAACTAATCACTAGACAAGTTCATTTAAGCTCTGCCCCCAAGAATGATGAACAGATCAGAAAATGAAAAAACCTTACTGACGTTGGAGGTTGCGATGCAACAATTTAGCTGTAATTGCCTAGTCTGAGTAACAGCCATCTTTTAGCTCACTCACTGGTTGCTCCACAAAAGAAAAACCCTTAAAAATCCTGGAGTAAGTGAAAAGATGGCTATAATACTCAGGCTATTAATTCTCTTGACATGAAGATAAATTGTCTTAAATGTACATGTACATCAAAAATTGTACTCCTAAGACATTTTATCCAAAAACATTTTCATTTGAAAAAATATTCCACAAATACATAAAGGTGATGGCAATCTGAAATGCTCTAAATGCTGCACCTACCTTTCCTTGCTCCAGAATATTTTTCAGTAAAGCCAAAGACCCATCATCAAGGTCCCTAAGTGATTTGATTCCTTTTTTATGGCATATTGCAACAAGGTAAAGATTTTCCATTTGTCGCTGATCCCATTTGAGGTCAGGCAGAAGAATAAAGCCAGTTTCTGGGTCAGGGTCTTCAAATAGAATCCTTTCAACTTCAGCTTTCTTCTCTAGGATGTTATAGACCCACTGTGGGAAATAATTCAGTAATGTTAGTCACCAATGGGTAAAGTGGATGGAAAATCAGTGAGAAGTTAGGTGCTTTCAAAAAATCCTGTAACATTGCTAGGGGATACCCTTTTAACAATGACGATATAGAAAAAGGATACCTATCGTATGCTGGAGGTAAAGGAAAGGGGGTACCTTAATTTTTAATGCTGGACTGAGTGTAGGGAAAACTACCAATTGAGGTATTTGAAATGGGTAACATATCCACTGAAAGATATATAAAGAGGTATATTTTCTCCTCAAATGGGAGCTAGACTTTGGCTTCAATCTTGCAGTGGAGCCTCCACATGTAAAGCTTGGTTCAGTACATATGGAGATTAGCAAGTGAACTAGTTTGGGCTGTGTCAGTGTATAAACATACAACAAGGGATGAATGGAAATTTGTAACACCATATAAAAAGGGAAATACTTCTTCATGGTACAATGGCTGAGGCTTGAAACATCAGTATAAGTTATCTCTCTTTATACAGTGTTACAAATTTCCATTCATCCTTTGTTAGTTGAATATATAAAGCCATTGGGCTTTATGTCAAATTTCCTCGCCAATTATATTAGTATTGTGATATGTAATATTTTATTTGTTAATACTGGCAAATAAACGAAGTTCCAAAGTTCCAAATATATAATGATGATGATGATAATGATTTTATTTTTATTAAAGTACCATGATACCAGACAGCAGTTTTTGGATGACTTTAAAAATGGCATTGTATTAATACAGTATGACACAGTCCTGGCAAGAATGTTGCTTTCAAAGATAAAGTAGATTTCATGAGTGTGAAATGAAATGTGCAGTGCTATGACCATGTCATTACCATGTTGTCTATAAAAACATTCAAAATTCCTGCTGTAACCATACACCGAATTAAAATATGGTGGCAAATTTGAATAACTATTGTTTTATACTGACTAGCCTCTCATTCATGTGAAAACGCTTTTGAGTTTCAACAAGAACATGAGACCTATCAGTCCAGAACAGTAGTCATTCAAATTTGCTACCATATTTCAATTTGGTCAAGGTTGTGACTGTACATTTTTTACAGTTATAAGAAAATTAAAATTACTCTGACTAACACATCAATGACACAGTCACAGCATCATCTGGTCCATTTCACACGTAAAAAAAACTTTTACAACACTTGATACTAATCTCGCAATCTGATTGGTTGATTAGAGTGTGTCAATAAGAGGACTGACATACTGCTGATGCTTTTTGGCGTAAGCGCTCATTCTATTGCCCCATTTGAAAGGATCTTTTACTTTTTTCTCAAACAATTGTTGTAAAAAACGAATTGAAGATGGTTTTGAGTTGTCTGTCCTCTTATTGACACACTCTTGACACCATAAAATGTTCAAAACTTTGCAGTGAAATCATTCGCTGTACTCATGATTCCACTTGAGTTTTGAACATTTAAGACGTCAAGAGTGTGTCAATGAGAGGACAGACAACTCAAAACCATCTTCAATTTGTTAACTATTACCTGAATACTAGATTGCTGTGCCTCCAAAAATGGTAACACTATACTCCTATAATCCTCAGCTGTCTCGTACACTATAAAAGGCTGCTGTGACGTATACTTGTTGATATGTTTACTTGTGGCAGGATAAACAACAGTACATTTGACTGTGTTGGTATTTTGTGGAGGATAGCAGATGTATTGTCCATAGATGTCATTTCTCATATCAACAGAGAGTTGAGTACTGGATGATAAAACCTTTGGAAGAACATCTGATGCAAAGGGAGTTTTCTCAAGTAGGACTACAGCATCACTGTCACAGCCTTCAAATTTTCCTTTAAAAAACAAAATAAACGATGTTGCTAACTCACATGGAAATATTTAGCTTTGAAATGATGGTAGCAATTCTCTCTCGCTTTGATTTAGATTTAGATGGAGATGATAAATGATAAAAATTTAATTAAATAAAAACTTTAAGCCATGCTTTTAATATTTCAGGACAGTAATATCATATCCACCTTTCCGACTAAAGTAATACTTAGAGAGAAGCTGAACTGCAAAATTCCTGAAGCTAATACAATCAAAACTTGAAATTTACCATGCACAAAAATGCTCTTTGAACTTGCATTTTCTGCCAATATTTTCGTAACTTCAAATCCAGAAAAGCTTTCTAAACCATTGCCTTGTCCTTCAATCTTTAGTTTCTTGCATTTCGGTTTCTTTTCTTCATCACAAACAGAGTTTTCGCTCTCAAGCTCGTGTTTTCTGTCCGCCATTTTTTGAATGTTGCCTCGATTTCATGATGCCCCACGGCATCTTGGGTAAAATCTCTCAGACATCATTGTCTAGAGTTACGCAGTGGGGTAGAGTGGGGAAAGATATTGTTGTTTATTTTACAGTGCTGTATTTGTTTGCCATTGCTTAGTGGACGATAATGTATTTGTCTTTGTTTAAATTGTTTTTTTTTTCAAAATTCTAATGTTCAAAAACAAACACAAAAGCCATTCTGTCCATAGAGAGTTCCATTCAAGGACTATCATCATGCCAAGAGAAAATGAGGTAAGAGAAGGAATCGCGCGCATTATATTAGGTCTTTAGACAATCATGTGCCCCGTTTGATGCTATTTTTAGAATGAATCTGATTGGTCGAGAGCGCGCCAGTGTTCGCGCTGCCTCTCGCGCGCTGCCTCTCTAGATGTAATGGCGGAAGTCACATTTGTAAATGAAAGCGAGTTTAAACTCGAAACTAGACGCACATAGTGCGTTTACTCGTGCCCAAGCGGAATTCAGTCTGGCATGAAAATAAATATGTTTTAAAGCCAGTTTGGTCACGTTTTGAGTTCGGTACTGAACGGCGGAATATTTGTCTGCTTTGCCGGCAAGCTGATTTGAACTCATGGAGGTATCGGTCTCGATCCTAAATTTCCAATTAAAAATTAAGGCATTTAGATATGAGCTGCCTTTATGCCTGATATTTATTTAATTTTATAGCTGCTAGGGTAACAGCGGTTCACATGTTGACAAATGCCTGTACGGCATGATGTTGCAGACTCATTGTAGCGTCACGAAAGCACACCGTCCTGTTTGGGTAACCCGTTTGAGCTCGGTCTATTTTCTTTGATATTTTCAAGTAGCGGTTGCTTTGTAATCATTGACTTTCTAATAGTATTTATTTTAGTTTGTACGCCAAAAAAGTTCAGCCATACCATTTAATTACAGAGAACATTGAAATACATAATGTTTTTAATCGTTCCTTTTATCCTGAAAACGTGCACTCAATGATAAGCAATTCGTGAAATTCCTGAGCCAGACAAGCTGTCGCTTGAGTCAAACTGATATATTGGAAATTAAATCAAACTAGACGCACAATGGTGCGTTTACTCGTGCCCAGGTAGGATTGAGCCTGGCGTGGTATGCAGTGCATCATACAACATAACCGAACTTCATCCAATCACATCATTAGATGTTGCAGACACGAGGAAGAGGACGTCTGTGAAATTTTTTAGATGCGCTTTAGTTTCTGAAAGTCTTATAATTTCTCCATTGTTTGAAGACTGCAGAAAATGAGTTTGGGATACCTGTGGTCTTACATTTAGTAACAGCCGTTACTGCTGTTTGTGGCAATCAGGAGCTTTTTTGCTTTGATTTGAACAACTTGTGTTCATTTACAACATAAACAGGTTGCCAGTTGAATTCATTTGTGTTACAGAATAGAAATGTTTTAAGATCTCCCTGGAATTCCTTCATATAATCTCTTTTGAAAATCACATGTTCTTGACTGACCCAACTCTTCATGCACATTAGCAGCAAGCAGCTCTAGACCACAAAATAGACACAAAATGTTGCATTCACTCAGGCTACCAGCAAAGGAGTTTCTTCAATTTTTGGTAACCCAAGTAAATGCAACACCTTGGATTGGCAAGCTGTCATCTGAAAAGTTTTATTAGTACAATTTGAGCCAAAACAGAGCAGACAACTGCTCCTGAGATATTATATCAATGATATGAAAAATCCTTTAGTTGATTGCATTGTTTGCCTATTGAAACTGTAATATTTCAAAATAAGAGTACAATCTAAGTGATTTTTCTTTGGCGTGATAGAAAAAAGACTATTTAGTTTGTATTAGTTGTTTTTGAAAAGAACAAAAGAGTCAGAGAGTTTACTACTAATTACTGATTAGTTAGCCTATTCTTTCACAGTAAAGGAAAACCACTGTATAGCCTAAGCACTAATTGGGAAACAATATTCTAATATTCTATACATACAAATCTCAGCTCACTAGTTTTTTGTTTGTTTGTTGTTGTTGTTGTTGTTGTTTTTTCTGAGGTGAGAAAACTGCATGATGCAGAGAAAAGCACTCAAAGCAAGGCAGAAAACAAACCAACCACAATTTAATTAGGTTTCTCATTAAGTGATTTATTGCACCAAACTTCTTTTTATACATCTTCTTCATTTTAAGACATGATATCATGACCTGGCTAATAAATAAGATGCCCCTTGCTGAATACTGGTCGTGTGGTTGTCTTGTGTAAATAATTTGTATAGTAATACAGTTGGGATTTGATGAGCACAACAAACATTTATCAAAAAGGCACTTATAATAGCACGTGGCTATAGCTTAGAATACCAAAATGAAATAAAAGGCATCAATATTGTGTTCTGCAGTACTAAAGTACAGCTAAACACTTGATGTGGGCTTCCTGTGGTTAATATCAAAATATTTCAAAACATGAACGCTCTTGACTGCAAAAGTAATACAAGCTTAAATCCAGAACAGATAAGGTTTCAAATCTTTCGTATTTTTCTCTTTGAAGTACCAAATACATTATTAATATCTTGACCTCATTCGTTTCAAATTAAAGAGTAATATAACTTAAGTATCGAACGTGAGAATGAACGAAAGTCAGCTGCCATGCAGTTTCAAGGGTTTTAAATTTCAAATGTCATCCCTATCCCATGATAGAAGAGATAAATAAATAAGTCTTAAAGGCAGCTTAGTCACGTTTTGAGTTCGGTACTGAAGCGAAATATTTGGCTGCTTCGATTCGTCGGCAAGCTAACATTTGAACTCGTGGAAGTATCGGCCTCGATTCCTAAATTTCAAATGAAGAGGCATAAATTTTACCTTGATTGAGACTTAAGCGAAGCTGCTACAAAGCAATTACTGTATTTATAGTTGAGTTTAGGTTATTAAATGCCCGTAACTCGTGAAAAATCCTTCCGGCTGTTTTGTTATAAACTTGCTGGAACGTGCGCTGCCTCGTTTTCATACTTGCTCACATGCACTCCAGGCAATCATTAAAAAAACAGCTTAAAATTTTCCAAAACCAGAAAAAAGCATACAAACACATGACAAGATAATATTTACTACATAGTAAGGCGAAAAAAAAAATTTTTTTCCCATGAGGATTCGAACCCAGACCCGTCTATTTGCTTTATACACAGGGAGCCCGGCTTTTAAGAGTCATAAATAAAAGAATAAATCAATTAGTATTTTGGGTTTCCTGTGTTGAGATTTGAAACGAGACGCTAATAATAGCGAGTTTCCGGTAATCGTAAATGCCAGTAACCTGAGAGGAGATTACATGGGGTAACTTGAGAGCAGTTTGAAATTCAAATCTAACGCATCAGTGTAACGCACTCTCTTAGTAACAGTCAATAAGAGAGAAGGGCTGAAACAAATTTCAGTGCCAATTTTGAAACCCCTGTTAAAATTATTCATCTGAGTTGTTTGCCGGCATATTTGACACCAAACGATCACCTGATAAATAAACCTAATGACTGCATGTCTCATTGATAGAAAATAATAATGTATGGCATAAAATACTGTGTTATCTTGAAGCCTTGCTTTAAATTTATGTGCGCCAGTAGTTGATGGGACCAGTAAGCTCTGGAAACGTGACCTTTCTGGTAAATGTCCGCTTTCAAACAATAGACTTTGACAGATTTATGACAGCTTAATTGAAATGCGGCGTTCTATTTTTGTCGTTTGCCGCCAAATCAAAGTGATTCAGCGCGAATATCAGAACATTTATAATATTCATAGTTTATGGCTTTAAAAATAGAACAACAAGTTGCGGTCGATCTAAGTATATCTGGGCACTCGCTATTCGTTACTGGCAAAGGAGGTACAGGAAAATCATTTGTGGTTGCAAAAATATTTAAAGAGTTAACCAAGCTTAACCGGAAATGTTTTTGTGACCTACAGTACTGGAATCGCGTGTTCCAACCTTCCCAATATTAAGGATGGACGAGGCTCTTCTGAAAGCCTTCTAAATATTGTGAAGTCAAACGACGTAAATTCGGTTTCCCCCTCGCTCCAAGCGGATTCTTTCACGCTTCACAGAGGGGAAACTCTTTTCACAATCCTGCCGATTTCTCGATCAGGAATCGAATTTTCCTTCGATCTCCAGCTGCTGGCTTTCACAAAACATTTCACTTAGTTAAGTTTTGCTGCAGATATGTGGAATCCTTTTCCACAAACAGCGAAGTTTTTTAAAAGCCTAAAGAAAAGAACATGAACATTTTAAAATCCAGACAACGTAAATCAGTAAAAAAATTGAAAATATACGCTACTCACCATAACATAAAATATTGTATTCCATGATTTTTTGATTGCTTAGAGTCCTCAGTGTCCTCAGTAACACTCAACATGGTGACCTTCTACTTAAGCTCATTAACACTGGTCCCATCAACTACTGGTGCACATGTAACGTTAAACTCGCTTTGTTTCAGCCCTTCTCTCTTATTGACTGTTACTAAGAGAGTGCGTTACACTGATGCGTTAGATTTGAATTTAATCTCCTCTCAGGTTACTGGCATTTACGATTACCGGAAACTCGCTATTATTAGCGTCTCGTTTCAAATCTCAACACAGGAAACCCAAAATACTAATTGGTCTTAATAGCACAAAGGATGTGATAATTTTAAATAAAAACACAACTTTTTTGAGTTTTAAACAAGACATGTTTCGGCTTTCATAAAGCCATCTTCAGTTGTTGAAGTGATTACAAGTTTGACTAAATGTATCTACTATTAATAGAATCTAGTTACATATAAAATTACAACGGTCATTACATAGTTTGAATACTTAAGATATGACATATAAACAAACTAAAAACGAAAGATATATAAACAAATTACATATTGATGGTGGTATTAAAATGCTTAACCTGAGTGTTTAACTCAGGTTTAGAAGCCATAATATGAAGAGCTTCTTTTATTTTAAGTTGACAAGGACTATTTGCTGTATCAATTATTTTAAAACTATCTGATGATGCAGCATTTTTACAATCTATGTTAGAAGACAAATGTTTGAAAATATGAGATTGTTTGTCGGAAAAAAGGTGTTCATTAATTCGTGTGGAAAGATGGCGAACTGTTTCACCTATATATCGAGCGTTAGATTGTAAAAATGCTGCATCATCAGATAGTTTTAAAATAATTGATACAGCAAATAGTCCTTATCAACTTAAAATAAAAGAAGCTCTTCATATTATGGCTTCTAAACCTGAGTTAAACACTCAGGTTAAGCATTTTAATACCACCATCAATATGTAATTTGTTTATATATCTTTCGTTTTTAGTTTGTTTATATGTCATATCTTAAGTATTCAAACTATGTAATGACCGTTGTAATTTTATATGTAACTAGATTCTATTAATAGTAGATACATTTAGTCAAACTTGTAATCACTTCAACAACTGAAGATGGCTTTATGAAAGCCGAAACATGTCTTGTTTAAAACTCAAAAAAGTTGTGTTTTTATTTAAAATACTAATTGATTTATTCTTTTATTTATGACTCTTAAAAGCCGGGCTCCCTGTGCTTTATATTGCGTTGTACGCTTGTTTGACGCGCTGCTCTAACCACAGGGAGCCCGGCTTTTAAGAGTCATAAATAAAAGAATAAATCAATTAGTATTTTAAATAAAAACACAACTTTTTTGAGTTTTAAACAAGACATGTTTCGGCTTTCATAAAGCCATCTTCAGTTGTTGAAGTGATTACAAGTTTGACTAAATGTATCTACTATTAATAGAATCTAGTTACATATAAAATTACAACGGTCATTACATAGTTTGAATACTTAAGATATGACATATAAACAAACTAAAAACGAAAGATATATAAACAAATTACATATTGATGGTGGTATTAAAATGCTTAACCTGAGTGTTTAACTCAGGTTTAGAAGCCATAATATGAAGAGCTTCTTTTATTTTAAGTTGATAAGGACTATTTGCTGTATCAATTATTTTAAAACTATCTGATGATGCAGCATTTTTACAATCTAACGCTCGATATATAGGTGAAACAGTTCGCCATCTTTCCACACGAATTAATGAACACCTTTTTTCCGACAAACAATCTCATATTTTCAAACATTTGTCTTCTAACATAGATTGTAAAAATGCTGCATCATCAGATAGTTTTAAAATAATTGATACAGCAAATAGTCCTTATCAACTTAAAATAAAAGAAGCTCTTCATATTATGGCTTCTAAACCTGAGTTAAACACTCAGGTTAAGCATTTTAATACCACCATCAATATGTAATTTGTTTATATATCTTTCGTTTTTAGTTTGTTTATATGTCATATCTTAAGTATTCAAACTATGTAATGACCGTTGTAATTTTATATGTAACTAGATTCTATTAATAGTAGATACATTTAGTCAAACTTGTAATCACTTCAACAACTGAAGATGGCTTTATGAAAGCCGAAACATGTCTTGTTTAAAACTCAAAAAAGTTGTGTTTTTATTTAAAATTATCACATCCTTTGTGCTATTAAGACCAATTAGTATTTTGGGTTTCCTGTGTTGAGATTTGAAACGAGACGCTAATAATAGCGAGTTTCCGGTAATCGTAAATGCCAGTAACCTGAGAGGAGATTAAATTCAAATCTAACGCATCAGTGTAACGCACTCTCTTAGTAACAGTCAATAAGAGAGAAGGGCTGAAACAAAGCGAGTTTAACGTTACATGTGCACCAGTAGTTGATGGGACCAGTGTTAATGAGCTTAAGTAGAAGGTCACCATGTTGAGTGTTACTGAGGACACTGAGGACTCTAAGCAATCAAAAAATCATGGAATACAATATTTTATGTTATGGTGAGTAGCGTATATTTTCAATTTTTTTACTGATTTACGTTGTCTGGATTTTAAAATGTTCATGTTCTTTTCTTTAGGCTTTTAAAAAACTTCGCTGTTTGTGGAAAAGGATTCCACATATCTGCAGCAAAACTTAACTAAGTGAAATGTTTTGTGAAAGCCAGCAGCTGGAGATCGAAGGAAAATTCGATTCCTGATCGAGAAATCGGCAGGATTGTGAAAAGAGTTTCCCCTCTGTGAAGCGTGAAAGAATCCGCTTGGAGCGAGGGGGAAACCGAATTTACGTCGTTTGACTTCACAATATTTAGAAGGCTTTCAGAAGAGCCTCGTCCATCCTTAATATTGGGAAGGTTGGAACACGCGATTCCAGTACTGTAGGTCACAAAAACATTTCCGGTTAAGCTTGGTTAACTCTTTAAATATTTTTGCAACCACAAATGATTTTCCTGTACCTCCTTTGCCAGTAACGAATAGCGAGTGCCCAGATATACTTAGATCGACCGCAACTTGTTGTTCTATTTTTAAAGCCATAAACTATGAATATTATAAATGTTCTGATATTCGCGCTGAATCACTTTGATTTGGCGGCAAACGACAAAAATAGAACGCCGCATTTCAATTAAGCTGTCATAAATCTGTCAAAGTCTATTGTTTGAAAGCGGACATTTACCAGAAAGGTCACGTTTCCAGAGCTTACTGGTCCCATCAACTACTGGCGCACATAAATTTAAAGCAAGGCTTCAAGATAACACAGTATTTTATGCCATACATTATTATTTTCTATCAATGAGACATGCAGTCATTAGGTTTATTTATCAGGTGATCGTTTGGTGTCAAATATGCCGGCAAACAACTCAGATGAATAATTTTAACAGGGGTTTCAAAATTGGCACTGAAATTTGTTTCAGCCCTTCTCTCTTATTGACTGTTACTAAGAGAGTGCGTTACACTGATGCGTTAGATTTGAATTTCAAACTGCTCTCAAGTTACCCCATGTAATCTCCTCTCAGGTTACTGGCATTTACGATTACCGGAAACTCGCTATTATTAGCGTCTCGTTTCAAATCTCAACACAGGAAACCCAAAATACTAATTGATTTATTCTTTTATTTATGACTCTTAAAAGCCGGGCTCCCTGTGCTCTAACTGGAAATGATTGCTTGGGGTGCCTGTGGCTTGCCTCGTTTTCGTGGCAGATTCTCGACGTCGACGATAGATAGAAAAGGTAAACCTAGACTCGTGCCGGCCTACGGCCTGGGCACGAGTAATTAAAAAACAGCTTAAAATGCTTCAAAACCAGAAAAAAGCATACAAAAAAATGAAAAGATAATATTTACTACATAGTAAGGCGAAAAAAAAAATCCTTTTTATTTCATGAGGATTCGAACCCGGACCCGTCCATTTGCTTTATACGCACGCTGCTCTAAATGATTGCCTGGGGTGCCTGTGGCTTGCCTCGTTTTCATGGCACATTCTCGACTACGACGAATACGACGAAATACGACGATAGACTGACTGATAGAAAACGTAAACCTAGACTCGTGCCGCCGGCCTACGGCCTGGGCACGAGTAAAAAAGGCAAATGGAGCTCTAAAAAATGTCGGGAATGGTCATGGTTCATTCGAGATTTGAAGAGGGAGAAACAAGTTCTTCTGTGGAAAAAACAAGTTCTTCGGAGGAAGAGATAAGTACTTCTGAGGAAGAAACAAGTTCTTCGGAGGAAGAAAGTAGTTGTGAGGAAGAAAATGGGAGTTCAAAGGAAGGAACTGAAGAAAGTGATATTTCAGAGGAGGAAGCAAGTACTTCGGAGGGAGAAAGAGGAAGCTCAGGTGAAGAAGTTACTGAAAACGAAAACAGCGACTTTGCAGACAGTGAGAATTTGCGGAATCAAACAACGAAAACTAAATCGGCTACACCCAGGACGACAAAAAACAACAACAACAAGAAAAGGCAATCAATTGACAAAAGACGAAATAGAGGAGTTTTGTTTCGCACTTGAAACAAAGAAGGAAGAACTTAACAGTTATATAAAACAGAAATTAAACTCTGCACATGACATACAATTCTTTCAAACGAGAAAGGACAAATTGTTGGTAGTTCGCGACGCTTTTTCTAAACGCCTTTCAAAAACAGAGAGAAAAAATATGTTTCTCTCGGATGAAAAATATACCAGTCTTTATGCAGAAGCCAGTATGGAAAGAAAACTTTGGCGGAAAAGTTCATGAAAGGTAATAAAAAGTTGTTTTCTACACTTATGCATTTATTGTCTATGTTATCTAGAAAGTTTTTTTGACATATTTTTTTCAAACTATGCCGTTTTTAGTCACAAATGACAATTTGTTCAAGTTCGCGAGTCTGTTTTTCACTGATTGATTCAGTGAAGTCATTCAGACCAAATTAAAATCGAAAACAAAATTACTGGTTTTACCTTCTCAATGTAGTTTTGACTTTGAATGATTTCTTTTTACTACTTGTCTTGAATATTGTTAGCTTTTCTTTTATCTGTGACAGGCTTGAAAGCTATGTTTTCACTTTTCGAAGTAGTAGAGTGTAAAGCGATTCAACCTCGCGGTTGTTTTTCATCAAATTTTCAGAAATTTCTTAGGTTATATTATTAACAAATAATAGCATGTTTTGTACGTGATATTTGGCATAAATACCACTCATGATATTTCAAAATTGTCCCAATTTTTGTTTAACAATTTTGAGATATCACTCGTGGTATTTATGTTCATATCCGCGCGGTCATGGTGACGAGTTCTAAAAATAGCATCAAACGGGGCACATGATAGGTTACGGGGATTCCTTCTCTTACCTCATTTTCTCTTGTCATGCTGCTTGTAAAGTGGTGGTTTATAGTGTGAAATATTTTATACGAATTGTTCAAATATCCAAACTATATATACTTACACCAAATTTTAAATATATATAAAGCACTTTGTAGCAATTAGATTCATATTTGGATTTAAATTGTAAATTTGTAGTCATTTTTTACTTAAGCATTTTTAGTTAAGTTAAGTTATGAAGAAAAATTATTGGAGTTTTCATACATAATGTACCTCACCTCATACGCAAAAGACTGAATGCTCTCAATGCTATCGCAATGAAACAGGATACATAATGCACGGGCAATATTTGCTGGAAAATATGTTTGTGGTCTTTGTTGCTTGAAAAATTGCAAAGAGCTGTGTGCAATCAATAATTTGCTTGCAAATATAGGCTGCAATTATATTGCAACAATATTGTCTGTTTCATTGTGTACTGATAGAGCTTCTGTGCCATGCAAATGTATCTTCAACTAATAGTGGGATTACAGTCAATTTATTTATAAAATGGATTTATATTTATTTAGATAAAAAACTAAAACAGAAATCTCATAAAGGCGCGGTATCGATGGAGTATCGAATATCCGATAGTTTTTAGATATTTATCATGTATCTAATATCTAGAGTGAAATTAGATAATATCGATAGCGTCTAGAATATCAGATATTATCGGAAATTTATTAATTTCTAAAATATGTATTGTAATATCTGTTGATGAAATTCGATACTATCGATAGTGTATGGAATATCAGGTAATTATAGGATATTTTCAATTTCTAGAATATGCACTTTATTGATCTGATCGGGAAAATTGATAATAAAAACAACAGCAACAACAACAACAACAACACACGCTGGACAGCTGATTTCGCCATTTCGTATGCTGAATATAGTTCATTCCAAGACCAAATTGCATTGTTTATCCTGGTTAATTATTGCAGCGCTTTCGTTTGTTCTCAGTTCTTAAAAGACACAGATATATCTTTAAAGGACTGCTCAAATTGCCCTATCGCATAATGACGTCACACCAAAACATTCTATTGTTTTGACGCTAAGGATTATGGTCGCCAGAGGGGATCTGAGTGATTGCATATCAAATAAAATGCAGATGAGCAATCACTGATACATGATATATATCAAAACTCGATACATTGAAGTTCTACTTCGAAAAGGAATATTAATAGGTCCCAATTTCCACTGTTTCTGAGCATCTATCCCCAATGTAAACAAACTGTGACGTCATTATGCGATAGGGCAATAGCGTTGCGCAGCGATACTAAAAATAGCCCGCTTAATAGATGCATGACTCAGACAAACATTATGAATCTGAAATCGTACTGAATAGAACATGGAGAAACTTACATTTTATTATGAAAACGTTGCTTATGTTTTAAAAAATGAGCATTAAAATCCAAAATACCGAAATCGGGCTCAAGGAGATGAAAAATTTGGTTTGTTTGTCTGAGTTGTGACGTCACGGTTGCGCTTCGCTATTAATTGGCGACTTTTTTCACAACAGGCGCTAACATGGACTCTAAAGCACACAACCGTAGTTATGCATTTTGGCCTTGGCCATGGAATGCACTATTCAGGTGAATTTCAGTATTAAACGTTTTTTGAAATAGCTTTAATATGAAATATCAGATAATTATCGGACATTTCCGGCTCCCTCCAACAAGACGCACAACTTAAACAACTTCAGGAAGTTTACTCCTGTTATCATACTTTTATAATCATTTATTATTATTTCTCTGCTGGTGTTCCATAACCAATAAAGCTAGTCACTAGAGTGATAGCACTTAATCCGTGAAATTGTACTAGCTAAATAAATAGAGGATATTACACAGTGGCGCGAAGATATGGAGTTTATCTTCGAGTGGAAAGAAATATTTCACGAGTGAGCGCAGCGAACGAGTGAAATATTTCTTTTCAAGAGAAGATAAACTCCATATCTCCAAGCCGCCGTGTAATTTTCTTTTTATCATATAATTACTGAGATTTTAAGAAAAAGAGCTGAACATACAACAAATAGTGCACCAAAGAACGAAATAAAAATGTCAACTCGCTCGGCCGTTTTGGAACTGAAGTTTTACTGAAATATCACAAGGCTTATACCTTAATTACATGCTACAAATGAGCTAAATTATTATTATTTTTGGTTTCTCTTTGTTCTGCCATGTTGACACAACTGAGTACATAGTAGCTTGAATGGCGGGAAAATCAACCTGATATCATCACATGTGATGATATCGAAATACTGCGCTCTGATTGGTTGTTTTTGATATCATCACATGTGAACTCAATGGCCGATACCCTCTATATTTGCGCACTATATTGTGTTGATATCGAAGTAAGTATATGATAATACAAAATAGCTCTATCAAGCAATGGAAAACAAAGGATTTTGTACTTTTTAGTATTAATTAGATTTTGTACTTTTTCGCGGGTTAAATGCGAACACTCTAGCAACATGTTGATCTTTATTTTCTTTCTCAAATATGGGGCCCTATAATTAAACTACATTTTTTGGGTTATTTACAATTCACTATTGTTATTCCGAGAGAAGAAAGTCCAAAAAACTACGACCAAAAAAATGTCTGTATTACAGTATAGACAAATGAGATTCATTTTTTAACTTTTTTATACATAGTATAGAGTTGACACCACACGCTTGCAAAGCTTGAATTGCCCTCTCGTCCAAATTTTCCCATTTTCGCTTTTTAAAGACCAATGCCTTTTTACCCACAGTGGAAACCTAGCTCCCCAATTCCTAGCTCTTCCATTTTTTTCATGAAGTACTTTGCTGCCGATGCCACGTACTTGTTAATTTTGCTGGGCGTTGTAAGAGCAGGCATTAAATGCCTCTGCATTACTGCCGTGGAGTGAATCTCTTCTCTATGATCTAAAATAATGGCAATAACAAGAAAAGTATACTTAATTAGCTATAGCTTAAGCTAAGCTAAGCTTACGCTACCTTCCAAGGTAAGTAGCTGTAGAGACAAAAATAATAAAGAAAATCAGTGTTATATACCCAAGAAACTTCGCACGTTGTGCTGGCATCCTTCAGTGAAATTGGGGAGCTGGCTGTCATAATGCCTGTACAGCTCTTCTTCATTCATGACCTCGGCCACCTTTCCAGAGCTCTCGATGTCTACATGCATATTGGTATTTGGTATTCCTGCGTTGTTGTCTTTCTCCTCGTCTACCTCATAGCTTACCTCCGGTGGGGGGGGGGGGGGGGGCATCAATGCAAATCGAACCTGAAACAACAGAAAAATCGGTTACTCTGTGTCATGAACTGCTCTGGTTGAGTGCTAAACTAGAAGTCCCCCTATAGCCAATATTTGCTATTATTGTACAATTCTATTAAGAATGGGCGCGCGCAATATAATATGCACAAGAACGCGAAAATATACGAGATGATATTCAGTTGGTAACATTCGATTGGCTTTCTGTTGCAATGGCGCGCCCTTATCAAGTTAAAAAGTTGCAGGAACAGCTGCACAAATGGTTTAGGTCTTGCAAAATTGTACAATAAATACTTAATTAGTCAGCTAGCCAGCTAATAAGGCTGTAAATGTTTAATCGTCACTTTCATTTTCAAAATACAGGCTGATTCGTAAAAATACGCAGCCGTATTGCTGGCTAGTCAACTAATGTAGCCCATATGTATTTACTTGGATAATTAGAATACCTCAATTACATAATCCATCAGCGAAGCAGATCGTTTCACAGTATTAGTATGGATTTTACACTGTCTCCACTCCAGATCGTCATCATTTACGTCGAGTGGGTCACGACTCAGAGTCGATATAAACACTAAATCTACAGTGCAAACGTTACTTCCATGAAATAGTACAAAAACTGTTGAATAGTATTAAATAGTTACGACTCATTTGTTTTATAATGTTTAATTAGTAGTTACCACTATTTTATGGAAATAATGCACTCCGTTGTATCCCATTTTCATTCTAATCTTGGGTGGTCTCTTGTTTCTCTTTATATCAGCAAGAGACCATAATACTAAGAGAGCGAAACTCAGAATTGATGTCTGTGCGATGTTCGTGGCGACTAAGGCTATTTTTAGTAACTTCGCCATCACGCGCGTAAGTCCCTCAACCAATAGAATTTGATTTTTGACGTGCGTGCGGACGGGACCGTTTGAATTCTATTGTTTAAGAGCCTTGCGCGCGCGATGGCGAAACTACTAAAAATAGCCTTAAGGACGGGGGCCACTAATTGAGACCTAATTTTAATTCAATTTCTCTACGTTTTTCTTGTAGACGTTTTAGAGGGTTTTTGATTTATGGAAAAAAATTGGGGGGTATCCATGCATTTAGCGAGATAATTAATGCTAAATGTAGCCAATAACCGCTGACCAGCGATTTTTCGAATTTTTACTATAGTATCATTTTATCCAATGTTAATGCATAAAGAAGTACAACGAAAGAAATAAAAGCTTCTAAAGATCGAATCCTTCAAAATGAAAGCAAAAAACGATATCATTGAAATTACTGGTACGCGTTTTTTTGCCGAGTTGAATTGGCTTCCCTTTAACTTACTTAGGAAGCAGGAACACTCCAAACACTATTTCGCAAAAAAATATATCGCGAATAAATTTTTTTAGCCGTAAATTTGTTGTATACATAGTAGCATTAGTTAATCTAAAAAGCAAATGAAGGAAAATAAAATTATTGGGGGTATCATAGCAGGATTTTAAAAGTTATTTGCTGATAAACGCACGAAAACTTATTAGAATTTGCCTAAATAACCACAAAATCCCAGCCCTCTAGAGGAGTGGCAAGAAATTACATGCATTATGGGACATTTTCAAGATGGCGGCTAACGGCATTCGTTAGTCACCGGTGGTCCAAAAGAACCGTTTTTTATGCGCTTTTAGTTATGCAGAATGAATTTAATTTTAGAATATGAGAAGCCATGTGTATTTTCTTCTCAAAATCAGAATTTTCTTCTGCAAAATCTTAAAACTAGTTTGTTTTCACGATAGTTTTTGTGCGAACTCGACTCTTCGAAAAACGTTTATTATTCAAATTTGTGTGACGTCTCGTCCTGGCGCTTGTTGAGTTAACATGCGCTAGAACACAGTGCGCGCTGGAATTTGTGGCCCCCGTCCTAGTTCCGGACCCTTGCTACTGCGCATTTCCCGCGCGCATTCGAGCGCGCGCACTTTTATTAGAGAGCATTGGTATTACCGTGGGGAGTCTGGGCACTAGTAAGAAAAATAATATTTTGTCATCCAAATATCGGATAAACTTTAATCAAGAAATCTTGTACACTATGTAATGTAGGTATTAAACTGAAACTTTTAAATTTAGTTAATCTTATCCATCGAAAAAGCCGGCGAGAAAATCGCTAAAATGGGTGATATTTGGTGTTCGTTTTCGGTGTGTTTTCTCTTTTGTGCTTTTCTAACTCTTGAAATAATACGGTGACCCCCTGTTTTTTTCTTTTTATGCAAGACAGTACTTATCACTTTTTTGATTTAAAAAATAAAAATACAACTTCATTGATTGGATTGTCGTAAATTTTCCACATTTTTACAGTACACGATTTTGTAACGCGTAATTGGGTAGAAATTTGATTCTAGAATGCCCTTTTAATCATGTTTGCAACTCATCAAACAATACATACGATTACAACTGCTAGATAAACCTCATATCTATCTTTTGAGACGGTCAAGGCGTTTCTCGGAAAAAATTTTGTTCGCATTCTTCAGACCATATGGATGACGTGATTTTGAAAAAAATCGCGGAAAATCATTGAAAATACCACCTTTTACGACATCTTATAGCTCAGAAACCAATACGGTGACCCCCTCTTTTTTTCTCGGTTTTTGAATTGCCAAGCAATGATCTTTAAACGACAGGATTTTAAAGGAAATTCATTGATGAAATCTAAGGATCCGGAACTACCTTAAGGACGTTCGCGGGCATTGTTCACGCGCACTTTAACTGCGCACGCTAGCGCGCGCTACCTCGACTAAATCCAAGATGGCGGCCTAAAAGAATTTTTTTCGGTAATGACTATTTCAATTTTTTTTAAATGAAAATTATTCAAAAAAAATAAAAAAAGTTAAAAAAAGGAATTTTACTGAGGAAAAAAAATCGTGTAGGTTGAAAAACTGCAGAAAAAAGGATGGAAAAGATTCTACTGGACCCAGTCTCCTCTCGGTATTCAAGATGGCGTCCAAATTTGCAAACTTTGCGGCTCGTACGGCTCAATATCTCGGAAACGAATACGGTGACCCCCACTTTTTATTTCAATGTTTGACAAAGAATTACATAGGCTGTTAATATTCTAAATTTGAGAAAAATATTATGGGAAAATCATAATAAAAACACGGATTTCCGTGACAAGTTTGAGCGAAGTCGCGGCAAAAGCGTCGCTCATGACTGTCAATTCGAATTAAAAACAACAGCTATTTTTTAAGTATTTACAAATATTTTCACACAATATTATTCCATGGATTATTGAGTGGTCATGTAAATAAACATTGAGCAATCCATTTAGTTTTTCTACAAAAAAATGACTTCTATGCTCGACTCATATAGATTGGCGCGCAAGCGATCTTCTACGAGAAAGTGGGTGCACTTTGATGTCGCCTCACTCCTCAACGAGCACGGTGACCCCCATTTTTTATTTGCTCTTTGAACTTCTATGATGACATTATCTCACCATGCGAAGTATGAAGGAAAAAACATGGTAAACTTTTTTTCCCGCGAACGTCCTTAAGCGCCACGAACATCGCACCACAGGGCCCCCTAATCATTCATAAATGTTTTAGTCTTTTGCGCGCGCGCATATATGGGAAATTCTTTTTGCATTGGGCTTCCTGTGATGCTTCACCGTGCGCAGGCTTCGTGGGTATCCTGTGTAAGTTTCCTGTGACAAGGGATGAAACTCCGCGCGATCGTTTCTGAAAACTCGTTTATTTCAAATACAAAAATCACTTCTCATCTGGAAAAACATAAATCTATGAATTGTTTAATGTTTAAACTAGGCTTTTATGAAAGTTTTTAAGAAGGACATCAATCAGTGTCCGAGAGAAAGACTAAAAGCATCAAAATCGCTCGAAACGCAAGAAGGGCTTACCGGAAATAAAATTTCCGGAAGTAAATTTTATGATTTTACTATAGCAACCGCAAAACCGGAAGTGTGTTTGTGAGTCTTCGTCCTCCACACAGCTCATGCTCATCTGGTGCTGAAAATCATTCTAGCATATTTGCAGATGTACAATGAATAAAACCTCTTTCAGGACTGAAGTCGTGAGTTCCGCTACACTTATTTTCTTGTTTGGGGAAAGGCATCTTGATAAATTGTTTAAAACCAGAACTCCATCTGATCACCCTTTTTTCTTTTCTTACAAGTGGTCTTTGTACATCATCTTGATCAAAACTTTACATATAACTTCTGAGAGGTGTGAGTTTTCGAGTCGTTCGTCGTTTTGTACTAAATCTTTGTAAAGTTGCGATAGATTCTTAAAGTTGACACAATTTTATTAGACGGTACGAGGTTTTCATAAATCCTATAAAAATATCGTATCATATTCTTGGTAAATCACACTTTTTCAAATACCGTGAACTTTTTCACATGCTAATACTTGCCATTTTATGTCGCGAAAGAGTTTGATGCTATCAGGTTTGTTTACATTTCGAAGCGACTTTTCATTGATCATTTCCGCTTATCGTTAATCTATTTCCTGTTCATCTACTTCCGGTAAGCCCTTCTTGCGCTTCAGAGCAAAAACTGTCTCGGAGTTTCATCCCTTGTCACAGGAAAATATTGTAAGGCGCCTAACAAGCTAGCTAGGGACCGTTGATGTTTTTGCGCGCCATTTGCCTTGACAACAGAATTTATAAAAAGCAGAGCACGCGCTCTTTCCACAGGAAGCCCAAGTAGAATATTACACATGCACGCGCAATTTAGGTACATTTTTATTACCTTTATTTAAAAAAAATGTTTAAGACATCAATACTGAGTTTCGCTCTCTTAGTATCTGATTATGGTCTCTTGATATCAGTTGATATAACAATACAAAAGTTCTTTATTTGCATTTCATTTACAATGTATGTTATGTTTGATTGTATAGTTTTTGATATTTTACATATTTTGGATGAAATGAAAAGCAATCAATCCAGAAGAGAGAGAAAAAAGGCTCACATTAGAGCATATTAATCATTAATTCGTGGAAGAAAGATGATTGTTTTAATAGTTTGTTTGGATCATAATAAAAATGTGAAAAATTACAATCGATTTTGATTAGACCGACTTAGTTTTAGAGATAGAAGGGAGCGGTATTTAATGATGTGTCTATTAGAGATACTAGATGATATTATCGGATAATATCGAGATATCGAATGGCTGGAGAGAGAGAAAGGAGGTATCTAATGATGTGTCTAATAGAGATACTATAGGAAAATTCATTGGATGACGAGGGAATTCCACGTTGAATTTCACTCGAAAAACGATATCGCACTCGTCGCTGCGCGACTCGTGCGATATCGTTTTTCTACGTGGAATTCCCGAGTCGGGAAATGAATTTTCCTTGAATCCCATAGCGGACATAGAAAAAATAAATAGAGAAGATTTTGTCCATTTTTTCAAAGCGCACGGCAAGCCATTCAAGAGCAAGTACACAAAAATAGCCAGCGAATGAGAATGAAGCTGTAGTCGTGAATGAAAATCGTCTCACTTGCAAACATACTTTGCTTCAAACTCGTGTCGAGTATTTGAGGAACAAAATTATTGTCAAACTACTGGAAAATGTACTTTATTTGACTGCAATTGGAACTGGAAACCATGTAAACATTGTCCTGGAGGAATGTCGATCTCATGAATGGCAAAGCAACACTTGTTTGTCGGGAAAAATGGTCTGAAGCATTTCATTGACACTGCGGAAAAAGTAAGCTTAAGTTAAGTATAAAAGTCGAAAATTGTGTTCCCCTAACTACTATCGACTGCTTGCTATTCAGACATGATAATAGTTTTCTATCTTGCTGGGTTTTTTGGTTATGTTTTGAATGCCTTTTTACCGGTGTTTTTTGGATAATTCGTTCTGACAACTTCAGTTGAAAATAAATCGCTCAAACAAATCTATTGGACTGTGTATTACTGTTGTTTTGTTTTCAAAAACATCTGTGACTGCATCCGGATACAATCTATTCTTTATGTTTTGAAATAAGTGATCATTTTTTTCTACTGAAGGGATAAAAGTAAATGTCGAAAAACACCAGACCACGATCGACGCTCGACGGACTTCAAACGCTCGCTTTCATATTAAGTACTAGGCGTAAAAATGTCCTTTTCCTATTAGTTATTGCGTCTTTTTCTTTGCTTGTTTTCTCATGATAATTTTTGGCAGCTATTGAAGTTTGTTTTTGAACTATTTTAAATTACGTTTCGCTAAAAACAAAAAGAAGAAACACAGCAATCGCGGGCTACCTGTGTAAGTATGCAATTCCACACTGAATTCTCACAGCCCATGTTTTACCGTCAATATCTTTGGAAAAATATTTTCCTTTGTCTTGAAATCTGTTGAATCTTTTTTATTGGCTTGTATTTTCATTTTATATTGAACTACAAAAAATAATTATTTTTCAAACACCGATTATGAGAAGGAAAAGGAATCAAAACGGTTGCGGGACTTGATAGCCAATCAGCGCGCGAGTTTCGTGTGAGCTATGGGATTCTAGATGATATTATGGGATCTATTGAAATGGGTCATCTAATTAGATTTTAATATCTGATAATATCATCATATAATTATCCGATATTCGATATTCCGTCGATACCGCGCCTAACTCAGAAATCTGCTAGCTTGACTCAGTTGTCCAGAAACCCTGCTATTTTGAATGCAGTTGTCCCAAAAACTCACTATCTTGAACTTAGTCGGGGCCAGCTGGAAATCATCAGTTTGGTAATGGTGCTCCTAAGTTGTTATAGTTGTCTCCAAAACCCTACCTCTGTTCCCTTGAGCCTCTGCTCTGTTTAACATATTTCAGGAGTACATGAAAGCAGGGTTCTGCTGCAGGTACACAGTATGACGTTTTGCACATGGTGCAACATTGTGCACATTTGGTTGTGCACAATTGATAAATCACTTCATCTGTTAGCCTCAGAAGTTTTTAGTCATTGTGTGCCATTTATACCATGTGGATTAAGATAGGAAATATCGGTCCTACAGTGTAGCACTCAAAAACATGATCACTTTATATATGGTCAGCATATATGCTTCTGTCATTAGCAAAGAACATTTTAAAGCATTTACACTGTGAAGCCAAAAAGTGTTACCCTATAATAATTACATTTGCATACTGTAGCCTAGGCCATTATCCAAACAGAATCATCAGATTGTCTAACTTATTCCCAATATTAGCCTGAGAAGCTGGTGGTCAGGAAATTGGAGGAACCACAGGAAGAGAAAAACTGCCTGTCTGAGGACTGAGTTTTTTTGGTATCCCAGTCTGGATGAGGATGGGAAATCTCATTGGCTGAGAATCAATCTGGGGTGGTTTCCCTTCCCCCCTTCCCCCCCCCCCTTACCCACTGCCAGCTACACAGACTAAACACTAATCTAAACACTAATCTAAACACTAATTGGAGATCAGCAAAACAAAAAGTATACAAATACATTAAAGTGGTCACACTTGTGATCTTTGTCCTGTAAAGTTCCTCATTTAGAATGAAGATAAGTATTGCTTACTCACAAACAAGTTTTTATTTAAATACGCATGAGAACTCAATGATATACATTTGTTATAAGAATGTATGTTATCAGTAGAAAAGAATAAAAATTGTTAAAAACATTGTAAAAGAATTTGTTGGCTCTATTTTTCCTGGGAAATACATTTTGTTAGAAAATAGTTGGGTATGCGTGTGCGTGGTTCCACAGCTCAGACTGAAGACCAAAAATACCCCAAAAATTCAGCCTCAAGCTGGTTATCTTTATATTGCTGTTGTGGTTTAATTTTTCCCTTTGGTTTAAATGTTTTCGAGGGTAGTTTTAGGGTCCAGGTTAGAGCTTTTATGTTGGGTAAAGTTCAAAAATTTAAACCACTGTTATCTGTTATACTCTGATGAGCAGAGGAAAATAACTATTCTCTGCTCAAGCTGACGGTGCTTATTATAGCATAACAGAGAAACAAAGGTTTTGAATTGGGGAGAACCATACATAGCAACATGTTAGCCAATTTTAAGATTTACTGCACCAAATCAGTTATCAATAGCAAAATACATTAATTTTAGAATAACGCACATATATTATACTCTGCAGCTTTTTGAAACTCCAGAAAAAGTTTATCATTTTCTCTTGCTATAAAAGCCAAAGTCTTCTTTTTATAAAAGTCATTGTCAATGTTTTCTATGTTATCAATAACATCTTCAAGAAGATGAGCTTTCCCAGCACCAGATCCTGGAGCATCAAACTTCAAATGTGTAAAATGGACATGAAAGTGATAGTATGATGGCTGATAGTGGACGTAGATTCTTAATTGAGATGATGAGATGTTGTACTTTGATTCGATGAGTTCCTGAAATAGTAAAGGAAATTAGATTCAGTAAAAACAATGGCCAAATTCAAAGCTTATTGTAGAAAAAGCATAATGAAATCAACTGGATAAGGATTGTCAACCAGTTATTACCATCCAACCTTTATGCAAACTGGAAAGTTTCAGACATTTTGATTCTGGATAACTTTTTTGAACTATTACAGCCAAAATCATTGTATTGCGACCAGCAAATTACAAAATTTGGTTTGAATTTTGTTTGTTCTGATCTGTCAATCAGTTTGGGGGCAGAGCTTATTTAAAATCAACCAATCACTAGACGAGTTCATGTAAGCTCTGCCCCCAAGAATGATGAATGGATCAGAAAATACAAAAACCTCACCGATGTTGGATGCAACAATTTTAGTTGTACTTCCCTAGCCTGACTAACAGCCAAACTTTTCCCTTACTCCATGGCTGCTCTGCAATTAAAGAGACAGTCTCCTTTGCTGAAAAAGCCTGGAGCAAGTGAAAAGACGGCCGTTACTCAGTGTATTAATATACCCTTGAATGGAAATAATTTTTTAATGTACATGTACATCAAAAATTGTACTCAGACATTTTACCCAAAACACTTTTTATTTGAAAACATATTCCACAAGTATATCAAGGTGATGGCAATCTGAAATGCTCTAAATGCTGTGCCTACCTTTCCTTGCTCCAGAATATTTTTCAGTAAAGGCAAAGACTCATCATCAAGGTCCCTAAGTGATTTGATTCCTTTTTTATGGCATATTGCAACAAGGTAAAGATTTTCCATTTGTCGCTGATCCCATTTGAGGTCAGGCAGAAGAATAAAGCCAGTTTCTGGGTCAGGATCTTCAAATAGAATCCTTTCAACTTCAGCTTTCTTCTTTAGGATGTTATAGACCCACTGTGGGATAAATAAATAATTCAGTAGTGTTAGTCACCAACGGGTAAAGTGGATGGAAAATCAGTGAGAAGTTAGGTGCTTTTTAAAAATCCTCTAATAGGGCTAGGGAGCTGCATGCAAACTGGATACCTTTTCACAATGAATTCAGGTATATAAAATTAGTACCCATGACATGTAGGAGGTAAAGGAGGTACCTTTTTAATGCTGAAGGTATAACAAATTAATGGGCTTGAGACTTCACAAAATGTGCTACAGACTAAGAATAGACGTCTGAGGTTTCTGTTAAAATACTCACAGACTACAGTGGAAATCCCTTTGACTGCTTTATTACACGTCGACTAACTCAATACTGACATTTGATACATTGTATGTCACTTATACAAGGTTGTGTGACATGACATATTGTAACATTCTTCCCGTTTTGATAAGCTGGATGTGGTACCAATAACTAATAACTAATTGCTATGATCAATGTTCTAAAAGCCCTTATTAGGTCTCATCCTAATCAAAATCTTATAAATCTAAAGTGTAGCATTAACATTTGTGGATATATATGAGGTGTTTACTGTATCGTTCCATAAGACTTTCTATTTTGGTACATAGTCCGGCAGATATGTAGGGGGTCTCCTGACACGTTGGGGTCTTGGTTGTTGTGGTGTTTCCTGTATTGTTGCGGTCTTTGATGCACTGCAAGGTTCAGTTGATGGGGATGCACCTGTTGCTCGTTGTTCAGAGCCGCTGGGCGAGGGCACTTGGATTGTTGGACTGTTGACCTCGGTACGTTCTTCTGGTTCAAGGATGGGAGGGCTCTCTTTGGTCTTCTTCAAATGGTACCGATTCCTTCTGTAGGTCCCTCCATCTGGTGTTTCGACAAGGTACGACCTTTTAGGGTCTTGTCCGACGCCACAACTCCCTTCCTCCATCTCTTTTCTCCCAACTGGAAGGGTTTCATTCTAACCACTTCACCCTCTTCTAGGGGTGACAGGTCATGAGCACTGCTGTTATAGTTCCTAGCTTGTGTTTCCTTCCTTTCCAGGCCTTTCTCATGAGATCCTTCACTTTCTTAACAGCAGACTCTGCTTTCCATTGCCCTTGCTGTTGTATGGACTACTCGGGTGGTGCTGAAAGTCCCAGTCTTTTGCAAACCTTTGGAATTCGGACGCCATGAACTGTGGACCATTGTCGCTTATTAGGCGGTCTGGACACCCATATCTTGCAAAGTGACTTCTTAGCTTGTTTATGACTGCCTTTGCCGACGTAGAGGATAAACTGTCTACTTCCAGAAGTTACTGTAGGAGTCGACCGTGATCAGGTAGTGCCTTTTGTCAAGTTCAAACAGGTCAACCTAGACCTGTTCCCATGGTCGAGAAGGTATCGGGTGAGACATGAGAGTTTCCTTTTGCTGATCTCGTTCATATGTGCGACACGTTTCACACACAGCTATCATTTCCTTCACTTCGGCAGCCATCCCAGGCCAGAAGATCGTTTCTCGAGCACGTCTAAGGCAGGATTCGGCTCCCAGGTGTGACCCATGAAGTCTTGCCTTTATGTCTTGCCGTAACTTCGTTGGAATAACGATCCTTTGTCCACGGAAGATTATGCCATCCTGTACCGCCAGTTCGTCCCTCACACTGAAGTATGCAGTGATCTCTGCTGGAATGCTTTTCCTTTCTTCTGGCCAACCGCTGATGATAGTGTTCTTCAGTGCTTGTAGAGTTGTGTCTTCCGCTGTGGCTTGTCGGATTTCTCTTAGTTTTGAGTCGGATACTGGTAGAAAACTTGCAGCATTGACGTTTTCGAATTCCGCTCCTGCCGGGTGTTCTGTAGTGGGTAGGTATGCTCGTGACAGCGTGTCGGCTAAGTGCATGTTCTTTCCGCGTTCATACCTGACATCAAAGGCGTACTTCTGTAACCTCATCATCATTCCTTGCAGTCGTCGGGGAGCAGAGGCAAGGGTTTTTTTCAGGATAGATTCGAGGGGCTTGTGGTCACTCTGTACCTTTACTTGCCGTCCATAGGTGTAATGGTTGAATTTTTCGAGTGCAAACACGATTGCCAACATCTCCTTTTCGATCTGAGCATAACGTTGTTCCGTTGGCGTCAAAGCTCGGCTGGCGTAAGCGATGGGTCGACCCTGTTGTAGCAATGCTGCGCCGAGACCGCTCTTGCTAGCATCGCATTGTACCTCTAGCTCTAACTTAGGGTCGAAGTAGGCTAAAACGGGTGCAGCAGTGATCAGGCGCTTGACTTCTTTCAGTGCATTTTCTTGTTCATCCGTCCAGAGAGAGTCAACATCGGGCCGTGTGAGTCTGCGCAGGGGCTCCATGACCTGGGCCAGCCGCGGGAGAAACTTAGCGAGATAGTTGACGAAACCATTGAGACGTTGCACTCCTTCAGCATCTACGGGGCGAGGCATCTCAAGGACTGCTCTTGGTTTCTCAGGATCGATTTTGAGACCTTTGTTTGTGAACACATGACCCATGAAGGTTACTTCGTTGATTCTGAGCCTCAGCTTCTTCTTGTTTAGTGCAATGCCATGTTCTCGGCAAGTCTTTAGCAGGTCTTCTAGCTTTCGGTCATGGTCTGCGTGCGCTTCTTCATCAGTTGCCCCAACACCATAGATGAGAATATCATCAGTGATATTCAAGATGCCATTTAGCCTGTCCAAGGCCTGGTTCACTCGTTTTAGAAATATTTCGCTTGAAGGTGACAAACCAAACGGCAATCTGTTCCATTTGTACCTGCCGAAGGGGGTGGAGAAAGTCGTCAGTAGACATTGATTCCTCATCTAGAACGCAGTGCCAATAACCCGCGGTGAGGTCTAAGGTCGAGAATACTTTAGCACGTGAGAGCTCTGGTAGCAAATCATCTAGGATAGGTAGTTGGTATGTCTCTCTCTTCAGGGCTTTGTTTAGATGACGAGGGTCTATGCACACCCTCAGCTGGCCAGACCTCTTAGTTGTCACGACGACGCTGCTGACCCAGCTAGTCGGCTCATCCACTTTGGATAGGACACCGAGGTTCTCTAACCGGTTTAATTCGCCTTTAAACTTGTCTCTGAGTGCTGTGGGAATTCTACGAGGTGGCGTTATCACTGGCTGGGCTGTCTCGTCTACCTGTAGATGCACCTGTCCTGGAAGGGTTCCAAGTTCTTTCGCGAATACGTCTTCGTACTTCTTGATCAAGTCATCCTTTATGGAGGACGTTGTTTACATTGTTGAGACTGTAGTAAAGTTGTCGTCATGTAAGGTTATTAGCTTCATTTGTTGGGCTGTCCGAGCGCCGATGATCGATGTGTAGTCATTAGGAACAAATTCAACTGAGAACTTCCTGCCAATTTTGGGATTCTTAACGATCAGACGGGTGATTCCGATTGGTTTTCAGTTCAGACCCGTTCCACATTTTTAAAGCTTTAGTAGTGGATGTATAAAAGCATCACTAATAAAGTCATCAATTAACTAAGTCAAGCTTTGAAATTCGTTTCTTAAAAATTATTAAAGTTGCAGCCTCACGTATAGTGATGCATATCTTATTCCACACAATGGCAGCAAAGTTAAGTGTGGTCCAATGGCCCCACCTAGTGTGAGCTTGTGACTTTCGGACATTATTCCTATTTCTAGTATCATATTGATGGAAATCCTTATTTAACTTGTATTCAAACGTATGCTCTAATAAGTTATTATGACATTTATATAAGAAAATAGCACGATGTCCTGCCCTCCTTTGATCTAATTTTTTCCATGAAAGTTTCTCTAGAGCCTCACTAGCAGAGGCTCGTGGGGGTAAATCTAATATAATTCGTGCTGCCTTATTATGGAGCACCTGAAGCTCAGACATTAACGTTACATTACCTCTGTCCCCCCACACTATATCACCGTAATCAAACAGTGATAATACGAAACTATTGAAAAATGTAATCCTACCTGTTTTGGGTTTATCGTGCTTGTCATTCCGATCATTCCTTTGCTTTGATATGGGTTTCCGGTCGCCTCGCGGCTTGGAAGAGACATAATTCACATAAGCATTTATATCAATCTACATTACCAGTAGCTCCAGAGATGGATTTAAATTGAGACATCGCGGCTTCTGCCCTGACGGCACAAGTCGATGCATTTCTTTAGATTTAGATATATTCAAAGAAAGTTGATTTCTTTTTAACCAGTTCCCAACCTTAATTAAATCTGAATTTAATTTAGATTCCACATCAAAAGTTGACTTCGAGGAATAAAACAGTACTGTATCGTCAGCATACATTGAAATTTTGCAATGTTCTAATTGGTTTGGTAAATCGTTTATATAGACGATGAACAGCAATGGTCCCAAAATCGAACCTTGAGCGACGCCAATCGAGATGTTCTCCTTGTCAGATTGGGTATTATTACATACAGTTACTTGAGAACGGTTATGAAGAAATGATCTAAACCAGTCGCAAACGGTGTTGTCCACACCAATGGCATATAGTTTATGCAGAAGGATGCTGTGGTTCACTGTGTCGAACGCCTTCGTCATATCCAGAAAGACGACACCAGTAACTGACCCATTATCCATAGAGTGAAGTATCTCATCAGTAAACTTTGCAGTGGCAGAAATAGTGGAAGATTTCAGCCTAAACCCAAATTGCTTGGTTGACAACAACTTATTTTCTCTAAGATAAGAGTAAAACTGATCATGAACCGCCTGATTTCTGCCGTTACACTCACTTCTGGCATTGTTGTTGCCACGCTGGGCAAAGTTCCTTTTGCATCGGGTGTTTCCGTCCCCAGAATTTACACTCTCGGGGTCGTTTATCGTGGTTTCAAGGCACTTGTTTTCCTACATTCCAATCATTCTTTTGATTTCCAACAGATTTCCAGTCACATCTCGGCTGTTCAACAACTCGATTTACACTATCACTGTTACTACTGGCTCCTGAGATATTTTTAAGATGAGCTGCTGCTGCCTCTGAACTTCGGCACAAATCGATGCATTTTTTTAGATCTAAATTTCTTTCTTGCAATAACCGCTTACGTATGCTTTGGTTGTACACACCGAGGACAATACGATCTCTGATCAGTAAGCTTTCTGACAAGCATTCACAAAAACCACGTTTTGGCAAGCGATCTCAAGACGGCTACGTACATGTCGATAGTTTTGTTTGGTTCTTGTGTTCTGCTGTTAAAGACATATCACTCATATGTCTCGTTGACTTCACCAATCGTGAACTCGTTGAATTTTCGATAATTTTGCTCAGGTTTTTTTGCTCAGCATCGCTTGCGAAAGATAGGCCATTAAAAATCTTTAGAGCATCGGGGCCAATACAATGCAGAAATAACGCTACCTGGTATTCCTCGGCTTGAGCTTTGAGGTTTGTAATGATACTGTAATTCCCCCAAATTTATTTGTAAGACTTCCAGTTGTCAGTGATATTGCCATTGACTTGGAGATGACCAGGGGGCTTTACCCCTTGAATCAGTGGAGGTTGTGAGGGCGGTTCATCTGCCATTTAGCATCTATCAACCATACACTTGCAACTTTTGGCGTCTTTAGTTCAGAACGTTGCCACCATGTTAAAATACTCACAGACTACAGTGGAAATCCCTTTGACTGCTTTATTACACGTCGACTAACTCAATACTGACATTTGATACATTGTATGTCACTTAAACAAGGTTGAGTGACATGACATATTGTAACAGTTTCACAAGTTAAATATAAATGGACTGCGTAGGGAAAATTACCAACTGAGGTATTTGAAATGGGTAACATTTCCACTGAAAGGTATATAAGGTGCATTTTCTCCCCAAAATGTGCGTGAGACCTTTGTTTCACTCTTTTGGCAGAGCCTCCATGTGTAAAACTTGGTTGAGTAAATGATGACGATGATGATGATGATGATGATGAAATTAATCATTTTTATTTTCATTAAAGTGCCATGAAACTAGAGCGGTTTTTGTGAGAATGTCATGGTAATGCAACATGGCACAGTCATGGCAAGAATTTGCTTTCACAGATAAAGTAGATTTCATACGAGTGCGAAATGAACTGCGCAGTGCTATGACCATGCCATTACCATGCTGTCTATAAAAACATATTCCTGCTGTAACCATGTTGTGACTGTACCATTTTTACAGCCACAAGAAAACTACTCTGGCACAGTCACACAGTCATACAATGACACAATCAAGACATTGTCTGGTCCAATATTACCTGAATACTAAATTGCTGTGCCTCCAAAAAAGGTAATGTTATACTCCTATAATCCTCAGCTGTCTCATGCACTATAAAAGGCTGCTGTGACGTATACTTGTTGATATGTTTACTTGTGGCAGGATAGACAACAGTACATTTGACTGTGTTGGTATTCTGTGGAGGATAGCAGATGTATTGTCCATAGATGTCATTTCTCATATCAACAGAGAGTTGAGTACTGGATGATAAAACCTTTGGAAGAACATCTGATGCAAAGGGAGTTTTCTCAAGTAGGACTACAGCATCACTGTCGCAGCCTTCAAATTTTCCTTTAAAAAACAAAATAAACGATGTTGCTAACTCACATGGAAATATTTAGCTTTCATGGAAGTGATGGATGGCAAATCTCTCTCACTTAGATGGAGATGATAAATGATAAAGATTTAATTAAATAAAAGCTTTAAGCCATGCTTTTAATATTTCAAGACAGCAATATCATATCCACCTTTCCGACTAAGGTAACACTTTATATTATAGAGAGAACTGCAAAATTCGTGAAGCTAGCTTACAGTAAGTTTAAAATACAGTCAAGACAGTCAAAACTTGAAATTTACCGTGCACAAAAATGCTCTTTGAACTTGCATTTTCTGACAATATTTTTGTAATTTCAAATCCAGAAAAGCTTTCTAAACCATTGCCTTGTCCTTCAATCTTTAGTTTCTTGCATTTCGGTTGCTTTTCTTCATCACAAACAGAGTTTTCACTCTCAAGCACGTGTTTTCTGTCCGCCATTGTAAATAACTCGTGGATTGCAAATCCACGAGTTATTGTGAGGGTCGAATATGCAAATGACAGCTTACTACTTCGTGTATGACAACATGAAATGGCACTATTCAATCTATCTGTTGTCTAACTAGAATAGTAGTAACCTATTGTGTCACTCACTCACTCACTTTCCTGTAAACTTCCGGTTTGTGAAACTTTACTTCCGCTATTCCCGATAATAAGATACCGTGCTAACTTCTGTTCTAATAATGTTCAGCGATCTGTATGGATAGTACTCGAGGACTTTGTCGAGAAACTTTGAACGTAATGTAACTGTTTTAGATTTGTTTACAGTACGGTGCGAACTTCCGTTCTAATAATTTTCGGCGATCAGTATAGTACTCGAGGACTTTGACGAGAAGCTTTGAACGTTTTAGATTTGTGTACAAGATCTCAGCTCGGTAATACATATGACCCTCGACTTACCCCTTGTTCTACTGACATGTCTACACGGGTCCACACTCCGCGAAGATTGTTTGTGTCGGATGTTAGGCGAAAATGCTAATAGATAATTTCTTATTCTTGCCACATTTTGTATTGAACTACCCTCAGCTCCCTCATACAGCTTGGAATAATTTTACTAATTTTCATCGCATCTCCTTTGAGCTGTTCGATACTCTGATGAAACCTTTCTGAATGGACTTTGTCGCTGTCGTCAAGCAACAAAAATCGTCGCAAGTCCAACATGAACGAGTCATCCAAGCATTTTAGTGTTTGTAATCTATCAGCACGCGACGAGAGTAAATGGTGAAATCTGAAAAGCAAACGAAATCATATTTGAGTACGAACTGCGGGCCTGCCGAAACTGGCACCAAAAAAGCATATTGAGTTGAAGTTTGGTGGCTATCCAGCTTAAGAGTTCTTTTATGGAGTAATTCATTATATTCATAGCGACATTTGGTACACAGAGAAACGTCTTTTATGTTACATGGAATAATTAATAATATATATACAAAACATCACAATATGAATTGTAAATAGCTCCGTGGTCAAATGTTTAACATTGTTGGCTGCAGAGCCTGGGGTACCAAGTTCAGTGCCCAGATCTGACATGTTCACTAGCATTTTTTTCTTTTTTCTTTCCTTTTTCTTCTTCTTCTTTTGTTTCATTATCTTTTCCCAAATCTATTATTTTTCGTTATAAAATATTTGAGATATAACGCGCGCGTTGATTGGCTGGCTACCATGTTTATATCAGAGGACAGAGACATGGCTTGCTCAAAAAACGTCGAAAATATTTTATAAAAGCAATATAAAACGATCGCTTATACTGTGATATAAACTCTCTGGAAGCTGTAGAGCACTCGAAAAGCAAGAGGAACACTCGGCTACGCCTCGTGTTCCTAATAAGCTTGCTTTTCTCTTGCTCAACATCTTCCATCGTGTTTAAATTTAAAAAATATATAAATTGCTTCAATTGATATATATTTTATTTAACTAAGATTGAGTTTTTGGGCTTCCTGTGGTCATTGTTATCGGTCAATCCGGGGTTGATTTGATTGTTGCCTCGATTTCATGACGCCCACGGCATCTTGGGTAAAATCTCTCAGACATCATTGTCTAGAGTTACGCAGTGGGGTAGCGTGGGGAAAGGTGTTGTTGTTTATTTAAGGTGACTCGAAGTAGTTGTTTTCAGACCGCACCGCACATTTTCATTTGGCGCAATGGACAACTTAATGCGCACCAATGGACTTGGTTTCTACACCAAACATGAGGATAAGATTGAAGTTTTAAATGGTGTTATAATTAAATCGATCAACGTTTTTAATATAGCGAAAATCGAACGTCGTCAAAAATGGTTTTCCTCTTATATCTCGCAATATTGATGAGCTTCAGACAAGCGGTAAACTTCATAGAAAAATTCAGACAAATGCACAACATTTTAAAGTGATTTTAAGAGATTTGATTTTCTTTAAATCACCAAAGTTTCCACAGATGCTGTATTTCTATTCTTGGATATAACGACAGCGTAAAAAAATACTCGAAGTACGCAAAACACCACGAGAACACTGTGGAAATATTGCTAAAATATACACTTACCTTACGTGAAAAAGCCGACTTTCAACTCTTCATCGATGTCAAGATATATATTTTTCTTTCCAAGTCTCTTGTGAGACATTTTCTCGGCAACTTTGTACATCAGAAGTTGTTTTTGAAAATCTCATAAACGCAGGATTATTTTTGCTTTGCGTTTAAGTAGGGCATTACTTGTTCTATACACAGCAATATTGCAGTAGCTCATTCAAATACAAGCACTAAAACGACCCGAAACTTCAACCTGATGTTGACGCAAACGCCAGCTCAAAACTTGCATTGAGACAACCATTAGACTCGCTAATTAGCATATTGCACTCGCAAATTGTTCACAGCACGTGCAAGTGCATAGCATAGAGTTCCACGCTACATGCATCAGGAACCGGAAATAAAGAATTCGCTTTAGAATAGCTTTCACTTCTAATATTTGTATGTTTTTAGGTTGGGGAGACATGATTTTTTTTTAAAAGTGCAAGCATAATGTTTGGGAAATAATATCAACTAATTAGCAGTAAACATCACCAAATAAACAAAAGAAAAGAATTTAATCTTATTTCCGGTTCCTGATGCATGTAGCGTGGAACTCTATGCAAATTTATGCTGCCGCACAGATGTAGAGCAAGAGAAAAGCAAGCTTAGAAACACGAGGCGTAGCCGAGTGTTTCTCTTGCTTTTCGAGTGCTCTACATCTTCCAGAGTGTTTATATCACAGAACAGATACATAAGCGATCGTTTTATATTGCTTTTATAAAATATTCTCGACGTTTTTGGTTTTTTGAGCCGAGCCATGTCTCTGTCTTCTGATATAAACATGGTAGCCAGCCAATCAGCGCGCGCGTTATATCTCAAATATTTAACAAATGTACAGTGCTGTATTTGTTCGCCATTGCTTTGTGGATGATAAAGTATGTGTCTTTGTTCAATTTTTTTTCAAAATTCTAATGTTCAAAAACAAACACAAAAACCATTCTGTGGATCATACTGCTCGGCCGGTTGTTGGCACAAAAATTCAAAGATCAATAAATCATTGCAGAAAGGTTCATTCTTTGTGTTGTATTGTAAAACCAGAAGTAAACAGTAGAAAGAGACTAATTTGCTGGTCTATAACTCGTTTATTCAAACATGGTTGACCGCCAAAAAGAACATGGTAAAAACGCGCATGCGCGCACAATAACAACCGCAGGATGTTCAATATATAACACATTGGTGATTATCCAAGCCACAGTGGTGGCCATTCTTCCTCACTAGGTTGAAGAAGAGGTGAATGATATTTATTATACAATTGTGACGTAAATTTACCAAATAGGGTATCGTTTGAGGGCCAATATGGGACGGTAATACCCTCTAGAAAACCGGTTTGCGTATTCGGCCCTGCGTGACGTCAAGGCTTCAAACCGGTTTCTTTTTCCCGCGCGCGCGCTGGTTTGCAAAAAGGACTGTTTAGACATCCGGTTTCCGTATTCGGCCCTGTATGACGTCAAGGCTTCAAACCGGTTTGAAGCGCGCGCGCTGGTTTTCAAAAAGGACTGTTTCGATATGATAATAAAAATACAGTTAAAAACAAAGCGAAAAAGCAATTGCATAATAATTCCTTTATTAGATATTTCCTTGTGTATTACGGGCTGACATTTTACTCATCGCTCGCATTTTGCCTCGCCTAAAGGCTCGGCAAAATACATACGCGACTCGTAAAATATCAGCCCGTAATACACAAGAAAATATCTAATAACATAGCTGCCAACCCTCCCGGATAATCCGGGAGTCTCCAGATTTTGGGCCTCGTCTCCCGGTCTCCCGGATAAAGACCTAAATCTCCCGGATAATCGCTCGAATCCTAAAATTGCGGCCATTTTAACTGAAATATCGTCTATCTTTCTTGAAATATCGTCTTTCCAACCCCCCCCCCCCCCCCCCCCCACTGAGCGTGAAAATCGACCCAATTCTAAGGAAAAAATGTTGATCTCCAGATACGAAAGCCTTGGGGGTCGGCAGCTATGTAATAAGTGGTATATATACACTGTCAGTCCAGGTCTGGATACAGGTTTTTTTCCCAGACCACCTTTGAAAATATGTTTGTGTACTGTCTCATGGGGTGCAGGGCATAATATGGGTCATATTGTAATAGGGTGTACATATTCACCATTTGATCAAAGGCTTACACCTGGTTTATTTGCTAATGACACAAGCCTAGCCACAAGCAATATCAGACTCAGTATCACATTGAGGAGTATAAAAAGGCAAGCACTGTTAATGAATTTGCATGTTGCTTGTGCTTATGCTTATATATTTGCTACTGGGTTAAGGGTGTACTGACATATAAAAATGGCCCGTTGCTAGGGAAATTTGAAAATGCTCTAAAATGCCACCAAATTGTCATATCGCTTTTATATTTTGTAGTTTGTCTTCCCTAAGGGAACTTTCGCATTTTATGACGCCATTGCATGACGTCATAGATACAATAAAAAGCTATAATTTTTTTCAGCACTGTATATTTGAGAATTTAAAATGCATTATTTTAATCTTGAGACCAAGGTGCTTAGAATCGAGCATGGGTTTTAAGAATGGTTTCCAAATAAGCCTTTTAGGATTTTTTGAACGTCAACTAAATGATCGATTTATGCCAATAACTTTCGTATTTCTCAATTTTTCGCAAATCCCATGCTCGACTTTGATGAAAATGCTGTAAAGAATATAAATATTGAAAAAACAATTCGTTTTGATGAAATTCGCCAAAGATTAATTATAGCTTTTTAAAGAAACCGGAAGTAAAGTGTTCCGCGCATGCGCAATAAGAACGAAAATGAGTCCTTTTTGTCAGGTGTGCGTCGCTCTACCGGAAATTAAATGATTCGCGCCAAAAACGCGCGCGTGTGCGTCTATTCAATTTTGCCGGCCAAAATAAGACCCTATTTTGCATAGCAACTGTTGCACAGCAACGATTAAGGGTTGTCCAACTGATTGTCCACAAAACAACATTTACAATTTTACTGTTAGTTGACCCAACACCCAACAAGAATTATTTCGGTACAAAACAAGACAGCATAATAGACCACTTTCAAAATTTGCTTGACAATGAGGCTAACATAACTAAACAAAAGAACCCAGCCAGCCATGACCAGCATTTCTTTTGTATTATTAACTTTAGCCTCGGTATCAAGTAATTTTGAAACTGGTCTATGGTCTCTTGTAAAAAGCTATTCTTTTAGTATAATAATTACTGGAGTACATTCATTGAGGTTTCTCTCATGACAAATCTGTCAGAAGTAACTACAACTAGGCAGTGTTCAAATATATCTCAAATACATCTCTTTACATAGCATATTTTAATTGTAAATTACAAATAAAGATTCATAGTTCTTTTAAAAAAGAATTCAATGTACATTCACATGTATGTGTGATAATTAATACATCACAAGAGTATTTATGTCACTGGGGAATAAATGGGTTGTGTTATTTTATACGAAAGGTGTTAAAATGTGAGCAACTAGAAATAACTGCACCTAAATGTGCATACTAGTAAGTTGCAAGTTGTAATGCAATGTTGTTTCTGAATTATTGCAAGTTACATCTAACACAGCTCCTACTTTCAACCCCGGGGGGGGGGGGGACTCCTATATATAAGAGGACGGGGATGCTCGTCGGAAATTTTGAAACTGACCCCGAAAAGGTACATGAGTGGGAGTGGCAACAATAAAATTCTACCCCTAAAAGGTACCAATTCAAAAACAATAATAAAGAATTAACGTAATGAAACACTTTGTTATCGATGTGCTTTGAAGATCCAATTCAGATCATCAAAATCGTCCCTTTCATGCTTATTTTAGGTAGTTTATTTACCCCAAAACAGTCCCTAAAATGTACCAGCTATATCTCTGGTAGTCCACTTAAGTCTGAGACACCCTAAAAGGTACCAGATTGCAGATTTTGACCCCTAAAAGGTACGACGAGCATCCCCGTCCATTTACGATCGGAGTCCCCCCCCCCCCGGGCTTTCAACATGAAAAAATCAAGGTTCATTTTTTTATCACTTTGTTGTAACTTGTCATGCAACAAGATTGTTACAATGGGTGGCAATACAAGCAAAAATGCATTAGCTGCAACTAGGAATGCAACAATATTTTGAGTTGCATTTGGTTGCTATTGTTTTAGCACTACCAACAACAAAAAACAACACAAGCAACTATGAGCTCAAACTGAAAACTTTAGCAAACAGGATACTATGAGCTGTGATTTTTCAATCACACAAAATCTGTTTCCATATTGCAATATATGTATTATATGCATCATAATCTCTCAAATAGACCAATTTAGCTTGCTGCGATGTTACCCAATCCGGTCCTCTTGGGCATAAGATTCTTTGTTCAAGGTGCACATTCTCCTGTCTTTCTTATTAAAGTATTTCAAACAAAGCTTCTTCAAAGGGGTTGTACTGGGAAAACAGAGAACCAAGCTAAATCAGTCTGTTGGAGCTCCTGTGTCACACAAATTAGAAGGGAGGATAGTGAAAAAAGCCTTTTCCTAGCATTCACACCACATGAAGACCAATTAAGTCTCCCTGCAATAATCAGAAATACCAGTAATGCAGTCAAGCACAACCCAAAAATCTTATAGACACAAAAGAAAGCCACTCATCCAAATCAAAAAGATCATTCATATCAAACAAAATGTTCAAATCACAATTGATCCCAATCCTGTTGATGTTGCATACCTAAACTACTACAGTCCTTTTTGAAATTTCTTTTCCAGGGCTATAGCCACCATTTAAACATTGGTACGGTTTTAAAAGTTGGTCCAGTTTTTTCGTTTTCCTACACGAATTCATGCTTCAAAACTGCAATGACAATGGTTCTAATGGTAAAAGTTGGTCCGGTTGAAATCTGACTAACCATACTGGCAGCTATGGCCCTGTTTTCATATTTAAATATTAAACCTCCTTACGGAAATGTAGGTATGAAACATAATCAGTCAAATGAGTAATAAAGAGAAACTTAATCCATATTGCCAATTTTTGTAAAAATGTGTTGTATTCTTAAATTATTACAATTTATCATTTAGTTCATTATTCACAAATAAAAAAATTCAGTGTAGAACTCGAACTGTGCAATTCATCATACATAATTTGCATCTTTAGTCAATGTTTTTTAAAAACAGCCTTAAGTCTACCCTTGCAATATCTGGTATACACACAAACAACAATGATTTAAATATTACAGTTATTCAATGCTCATTAAGAAGTAATTGTTGTTTTTTGCACTACTCAAGATATGTGGAGCACTGAAGCGGTAATATAGATTTGGTAACGTACTGCTTATCAGCAGTGCTGTCTTTTGTCACACTTTTGAAATAAAATAGCTAAGTCTATGCTAGCTGGCTTCAATAATAGATGTTTCCAAAATTCACTTGAATGCCATTCAACAATAGTTTCAAGCCAAGATTGTGCTCGGAAAAAAATATAATCAAAGGATGGACGTTCAATCTCAATTTGAAATCAGTGTTTGTGGCAGTTGAAATGCAATTCAGGAAAGGCCTATTACCAGCCATGAACATTGTATGTTGCTCGTTTTTGAGACCTTATGAAAATGACAAGACCTTTGCTGACACATTCTTTCATACATAGGTCATAGTCTTCAAGGTTTGCAATGCTGGTGGAATGACAGTGGGAGTGTCCTCATGTTGTGTCCTAAAACCTTGAAGACAATGGCACATGCATAGAAAAGGATATTTGTACCAAGTTTTGTTGCCCAAGGTCTCTATTAAGTCTGTCTGCTAATGAGAATTAGAGGCCTTAGTAGGCTATATGCTAGAGACTAGCTACACATTGTGTCATTGAGGAGTCCAGCTGCTCTTTCACTTAACCATATGTAACTACATTGTGTTCCTCACAAAATATTTCAACAAGCTTTGAACTAGTGAAAAGGCTCAGTGCAGGAAAAAACATAAGTACAGTGGAGTGCATTTTAGTGCATTTGAGCGTTTAATGAAAACATTTCACATGTTTGTTTTGACAGTTGAATGACATTTGCTGTTGTCATACTAAATGTCAAGTGTTGTTAGGGGGCGGAGTCAATGTTTGATTGCTAATTACACGCATTCTGAAGTTCTCACAAAACATTACAAATCTTCAAACTGTTCAAAATGTTTGAGAAATAATCCTGAGATACTTTGATTTTGACTTGGGACATTTTGAACAGTTTGAAGATTTGTAATGTTCCATGAGAACGTCAGAACACATTGTAATTAGCAATCAAGCGTTGACTCTGCCCCTAACAACATTTGACATTTAGTATTACAACAGCATGTTCAAACTGCCAAAACAAACCTGTGAAATGTTTTCATTAAACACTCACATGCACTCCTGCTGTAAAGAAATCCAAATTCATTTAATTTTAATGTTGAATAGATTAAAATTTGAGGTCAGTGCAAAACCAACATAAATGCTCTTTGATAAAAGTATACATTCTCCCAAAAAATCATTTATTTTCAAAGGCAAGTTCAAATTTTGATCAGACATCACTTACTCTGTTTTTGCAGGGACCTCTTCAATGTCATCATTCTCACAAAGACCTTGCAACATTAATGAGAATTTAAAAGAGTTCAAAATATTATTGCAAAAACAATGTTTAATGCTGGGTTTAAAGAACAGAGCACATTCTATGCCAACTCCGATCCAGTACTAATCACGTTTTTCTGTACAAAATATCATATTTATGAAAAAATAAAAAAATTCAAAGCTATAGTTGAAAAATTTTGTGAGGGGTCAAATGTGCAACTATTTTTATAGTTCTTAATAATGTTAAGGTTTGTGGTTATTGCTGAGCCAACTTAGTCCATCACAAAGACCATCACCTTTTGTTGCACAGGATGGCTGGACATACCAGTTTCTGTCTCTAATCTTTGTTAAGCCTAGTCTCTCTTGTACTTCATGAGGCTTCATGGCTATGGACAAATCAGTTACACAATTAAAGGATGATTACGATGATGATGATGATGATGATGATGGTAGTTAATCAGTAATGGCTTACTGCTTGTCTCTTTGGTCAGCGAACCTTTCAACTCAAAATGATGATGATGATGATGATGATGTTGATGATAACAGAGCTGAAGATGTTGTATGCATTATAAAAGAAGTACCTCATCACAGCAGATTTCTTATGAATGTGAAATGGATTGCACTGTGCCATGACCATGTCCTTGTCATGATTTGAAATTCAAAGTTCCTGCCATAACTGTGACCATACAGTGCTGTTTTCACACTCACAGGAAATCTGCTCTACATGAAATCACCATCATTGTTACGAAGATATATACACTGCATGTATCAGTCATTCTATTTAGAGTAGGTTTTGTATGAGTGTGAAACGGACCATGCCGTGTCGTGTCCATGTCAGTGCCATGTTGTCTATAAAAACATTTGAAATTCCTGCCATAACCATGTCATGACCATGCAGTGCTGTTTTCACAGTCATACGAAATCTACTCTATGACAGTTGCAGTCACAGTAGTTGCTATTAATGGCAGTGCTATAACCATATATAACCAACAGTGCTGTTTTACGACCATTTGAGATAAAAAGTGAGACAGTCACATAAACTAAGTCATTCGATCAATATCAAGATGCAAGCAACACTGACTTACCATTTGGTAAATCTTGTTTGTTAGCAAAAACAAGTATAATGGCATCTTTCATTTCTTTATCATGGATAATTCTTTCAAGTTCCTTTTTAGCCTCATCAATTCTATCTCTATCAGCACAATCTACAACAAAGATTAGACCCTGTGTTCCTGCAAAGTAATGCCGCCATAATGGTCTAATCTTGTCCTGCCCTCCTACATCCTATAATAGAAGATAAATAATATTAATAATAATAGGAGCTAGTATCTATGAAAATGACCTAAGTGAAAATGACCTGAGAAAAGAGCCTTTAGTAAAATGAAAAATGAATTTTTTACATTTATATAGTGCAAATATCGATATGAAAATCATCAAATGCGCTTAGAGTTTGTTAGTAGTAAGGACAGACTGTTGTACCGGGCGACAATCCCCTACTCTTTGCAAACAGTACAACTGGATCTTTTACGTCCACTATACAAGTAGGGTTAGAGTGAAATCAGACGGGGCCTACGGTTTAGCATCCTTATCTGAGAAGACATGAAGGTCTAACCATTTGAAGGGTTCAATGTGAAAATGGCCTAAGTGATTTTTGATAATTTTTTTTCAATGGTATAAAATGGTATAATTCACTTTCCTATGCTGGAAAATTGTATGTCAAGACATCCATCAAAAAGTCACTTAGGTCATTTTCACAGTGAACCCTTCATTTGCGGATGTAATTACAAAGGCAGCACCTTCTCCTCAATTATTTAAAGACCCTGAGTGTTGGTCCGGCCGGGAATTGAACCCCGACCTCCTGCACGAGAGACCAACGCTCAACCAACTGAGCCAACCGGGCGGCAGTTAATCAGTAATGCTTTCCTGCTCTCATAAAGCAGTTCTCATATTGTGTGAAACTTACCATGCCATACTGTGACTGTCTCTGTGGCATGATGTAAATTTTGATGAAAACATTCAAAATGTTCTGCTATAAAAGTGCTGTGACTATGCCATTTCCCAGTGATATGAAAACTCTATATCAGGGGTTAGAATACTTACCCAGACATTAAATTTAACTTTTTGGTAAGTTACTGTCTCAACATTAAATCCTACTGTTGGTATTGTTGTGACTGACTGGCCTAACTTCATTTTATATAATATGGCTGAGAAGACAAGTTAAGGACAACAGAATATATAATGATAGACCAGCACTACATCTCAATTTTAGTATCTTTATTTGACAAATAGAACAGCTTTTCCTGTGCTCCAGTCAGTATTATAAAATATTTGAGATATAAAGCGCGCTGATTGGCTGGCTACCATGTTTATATCAGAGGACAGAGACATGGCGTGCTCAAAAAACGTCAAAAATATTTTATAAAGGCAATATAAAACGATCGCTTGTGTCTCTGTACTGTGATATAAACACTCTGGAAGATGTAGAGCACTCGAAAAGCAAGAGAAACGTGTTCCTCGTGTTCCTAAGCTTGCTTTTCTCTTGCTCTACATCTTCCATCGTGTTTATATCACAGTACAGAGACATGCGCGCGCATTTTATATTCCTTAAATACAGCACACAGGAAGTGACGAGAGCATGGGAAAGGCTGTTCTTGACTATTTGTTTTATTATATATTTGCTAGATTGTGAACTAAATATTCAAGGCAAAAAATTTTGATTTTCATCTTGAAAAGGGACACGCAATTAAGCTTGCACTGCTGACATCAGAACTGTTCTCCATTCTCTTATACAGCACAGTTTTCAGCCAATCTGAGCGCATGTGTTGAGAAGGCTATATAATAAAATATTTGAGTTAATGCAAGCACTGATTAGGTAGCTACCATGTAAGCAGCCAAAAATATCACATTCTTCACCAATACAATTAACATAATTCAAATTTTTTTGGAGGGGGTCCTAATTTTTGAACTAGGAGGTTTGCTTTGAAAAGTAGACAGCAGTGCTGTTTGTAAAAACAAAATATGAGCCTGATTTACACAATAACCTATTTATGGTAAATGAACACTTAAATTTTGGCACACTGTCCAATTCTTTTAGGTATGGTACCCCCCTATCAGACTGGTCAACATTTTTTCTGTTCACTGATGATGATTATTACCGGAGACATGGCAAAAATGGTTGGCCCAGGTGCCCAGAATTTGGGGTGACATGTCACAAAAGGGTTGTCATGTTAATTAGGCTATGGAATTCACTGTAAAATATTATTACTGGAATAAGAGGTAAGATACTGTAAAGTATGCGATGGTGGTAAACGCCTATTAATGAAACCTCCAAGTTAGACAAATAAATGACTTCAAGGACAATATCTAGAACAAAGCTAGCAAAGAATATTAATATGTAGATTCTGGTACTCAAATGAAATACAGACCGAAAAACAGAATTTTAACAAAAAAAATCATTTAGTCTCATGTAACACTTTTTACTTGTATTGTCTATGTGGTTGAAACTAGACATAATAGGGGATTATGACTATAAATAATTTTTGGCAGAGAAATTTAATTCTATCAAGGTAGGTCGATCTGTATAAAATTTATCCTTTTTTCTATATTCAAATCTTCACAAAAATGAAAATATTTTCTTAAACTATGACAATTTTAGATTCAAAGTAGCAGACAGATTTTCAAAGTAAAACTATTATCATTAATTAATATTGAAAACTGTGTTACAATTGGTTTACTGTACAAGAAGCTGTCAAAAAGTCCTAAATTGGTAATTAATGTGCTCAGTCAAAACTGTAACACTTCAAGGATACTAGTTTTCCCTGCGGCATCTAAACCCAACATCAGTATTCTCATCTCTTTATTTCCAAATATTTTTGAAAGTAGCTTTCCCATCTTGGTGCTTTATACGAATAAACCTGAAAATCAAACAAATGAAATAAACATTATTTTTTAAAAGAAAACTTTTTGACACTAAGTTAAAATTTCAAACGTTCAGAATAATATTCTACTAAATGCTTGGAATTACTTTAGGAGGTAGAATTTGATGAGTCTTCTAGCAGATACTTCAAGTTTAGACAATACAAGATTTTCAAAGTATTGACTGAGTTTTAACATTCAAAGTCATATCACAAACTCATTAAAAACCTCTATGAAAGCTGAGAAAACATAATTTTGCAGGTACATGTAACTACAGTTAAGTTGAGAATTATCTTGAGACAGTGCAGGTAGATGAAGACTGGGAATTGAAACCTCACATTAAAAATTAATGAACTTTGGTCTATTTCTGGGTGATGACTGATATTCAAATTAAATGAGCCTAGTACCTGCTAAAAATAATCCAATGTAAGTCTACCTGCTATTGTAGTTGAGTGCTAAAAAATGTTGATTTTAAGTATTCTTACATTTAAATTAAATCATTGTGTATAATATTATTACATCATTTTATCAATCTCAAGGTTAACAAGGAAAGAAAGTTACTAATTAAATCAAATTTATGTCCAAATTTAAAAAAATAACCATTTTAAATGGTTGGCACTTGACTAACCATAATACACTCTAGCTAACAACCATTCTCTAGGCTTTATTTATGTCTTCAAGTTTTTAAATATAAATTTTGACAATATTTAATAGACACATATTGACATAATTAATTGTGATTTATATTAATATTGGGATTTTTGTATGTACCTCACACTTACGTATTAGTATATATTATATATTATATAGTATATAATTATATTATACTTTTCTTTATAACATAGTTTCGATATAACGCGCGCTCTGATTGGCCAGAAACCCATGAACTATTTGCCCATGGGCTGCACCGCGCGCGCACTATCGTCATCATCGTCCTTTTCAAATCGTTCGTTTTCAAGATGGCGACACATATAACGCGCGCTCCCATTGGCTGAAAAACCTATGAACTATTTCCCCATGGGCTGCACGGCTTCGTTTTCAAGGCTCTAGGCTCTGTTATAAATCATTATACAACAGAAAGCCGCTTGCCCATAGCGTTATAGACGCACTTGAGAAAATATAAAGAACTCTTAACAAACTAGAGTCGCACTCGGCTACGCCTCGTGCCACTCTTACGTTTGTTAATCGTTCTTTATATTTTCTCTCATGCGTCTATAACACCATGGGCGCGCGGCTTTCTGTTGTCTAATTGATAAATATTTTATATTTATAAAGTTTGTAAATTAGAACTGAAAAACCCATGTGGCAGGGCCATAGCCACCAGTACGGTTAGTCAGGTTTCAACCGGACCAACTTTTAGCGTTAGAACCATTGCCATTGCAGTTTTGAAGCATGAATTTGTGTAGGAAAACGAAAAATCCGGACCAACTTTTAAAAACTGTACCAATGTTTAAAATTGGTGGCTACAGCCTGTGTGGCCACCTTTAGTATTGTTAGTGTTTAACAAATAAGAAGAGTTTTTTGAGGATGTAATATTGTTTGCTGATGGTACTTCATTACTTAATTAAACCACCCTATTTCACTATGATGTCACATCCAAACATTCTATTCATCAAAACATTCTATCCATGATCTTTTAAATGCAAAGGATCATTGTTGTGGGAGGGGACACAACAGCAACAACACTAAGAAAGTTGATACAAAATGTGCTTTATAGACCAAAGATCAAAAAGCAGCAACAATCACTGAATGCAATAAATATTGTTTATTAAACATTGACACATCTCATATTTGGGTACCAGGCCATTTGAGTTAAAACTTTTCTTAGCAGAGCGAATTTTTAACAAATTTCTATTGTTCTAGATGATTCTGTCCCCCTCATAAACAAGCCGTGACGTCATAACGAATAGAGCAATTTGTGACAGCTTTCTGCATTTTTATTAGACATTTTTGGGACAGAAAAGGATGATAATAATAAAATTATTAACTCCCTAAAAGTTTTTTTTTTCAATTTTCAAAGAGCCCTAGAACAATCTACAGCATATACAGATTCTTGACAGCTCTCTTGTGGAGAAAGTTTTTCCCAGACAAAATTAATTAGGCAAATTAAAGGAATAAGCTGTCAGCACCAATAAAGCATTTTGTCTACAATGGATATTATTATGTCTAAAAAGAAAAATTAATTATTGCTAATTTGAGACAGTCTTTCCAGTCTATAATGATGTCTTATGTAAAGAGTGAATGAGCTTTTATCATGTAATTCCAAAATTCACAGTACAGAAATATAATTACATGTACCATAGCTGGAAAGAGCACATAAAAATTAGTAAAACTGTGAAATCTGAATGAAGTAGCTTTCAAACTCACAAAGATATGAATTTTCCAAGATTGAAATTTTGTATGAAAACATTCACTGGTAGGCAAGAGATACCTACCAGCAAAGGTTTTCTTACAAATTCACACTTTAAATTCAAAAATTCATATACTCGCAAGTTTTGGATGTAATTCCTTCAAACTTCACTGTCTTGCTAATTTAACATGCTCTCTCCAGCTATGGTAATTCTTTTCTGTTTTACGAATTTAAAAATACCTGATAAAAGCTCATTATGCCCTACTTTGGTGAGATTTTTAGAAATCATAGGACACTGTAATTACACTTTTGTGAGGAAAAAAACACTTTCTCTAGGAGAAACTATGTGTATATGTACAGTATTAGTGCTACTTCTGAAACATTTGGAAAGACCAACCAACTGACCGAGTGACTGACCAACCAAACAAACAAATATATTTATAAATTTCTAAAACTCGTCAATGATTGGCCTGTTTGCTTATGAATAATTCATAATCAAACAAACTAATCAAAGACCTTCATTCAGTCACATGATACATCAACATGAATGTTTTATCACAGGGGCAGATCCAGGGGAAGTGCATTGGGCGCAGACGCACCCCCTTTTTGGATGATGGTGAAAGCTTTTCTCAAATATAAATGTAAATGTTTTTCATCAATTGTTTTTGGGTCGGGAAGGATGTGGTTATATGGGAATACTTGGAATGCTCCTTTAACGGTCTTTAATCGGCAGTATGTGATCCCATTCCCATAGCCGACTACAGACCATTTTGGCTACCATCAAAAAATGCACCCCAATCTTTAAAAAAGCTGGATCCACCCCTGTATCAAATCAGTCATAAGATGAGTGTTTGAAAACGAGTGTTTTAACTGACTTTTTGATTTTGAAAAACTTGTAGCTTATGTTCTATTGGGGGATATAAACACTTGACCTGCAGCCTGGTATTTATATCCCACAATAAAACTCTTCTCTCGTTTTTTTAAATATCACACATAAAATAAAATGTAGATGAATGAATGAATGAATGAATGAGTGAATGAAAGGAATATGGATCGATGGATCGATTAAAGCATACAAATAAGTTCTACAATTAACAAGCTTTGTACACTGGTTGCTAATTACTTTTGGTCTGGCCTATAATAATACTACAGGGCCCACTGTCAATGGCTGTCAAAGTTGTGGTGGTGTCCCTGCCCTCGTAGTAATGGAAAAACAAATAAACCAATAAACTAAAGTGTCAGTTTGAGTTTTTCATGTCATTAAAAATATATAATTGATAAAGTAAAACAGATACTCAGACAATGTTGCATCACCTTTATGTTAGACAACAGAGAATTTTAGATTCAAATATAATAATTACTACACAACTAAGGGTTTTAATTTTTGCCATCACTCACTTCACTAGGTACATTTGTCACACTGTGTGAGCAGGACTATAATGCGGTAGCATGAACACACAAAACTCATACTTGTAGCCGTACTCAGTTCTCTATTATACACTGGTCCCTACATAACTGTCATTTAATATAACTGGTCTTGAAACAACTGGTCTTGAAACAAAAGTACATGTACCTCTGTGTCTGTCTCTCTCAATCCTCTCTCCTGTCTCACTCTCTCTCTCTAAGACAAACAGCTAGTAAAGGTGGTTCTATAGTTATCTATCTTAGAAGGAGAGAGATTGATTTTAATCAGGGGTTTCAATAAGATTTGAAGTCGGCAGCTGTCCAAGGTATATATAATATAGCTAGCTGCAGTTTCATTTCTGTTTGTAAATGTGAGTTTTAGTTACAGGGTAAGTATTTGTTGGTCAGAGGCAAATTGAAACCCTTAATTAATATAATTTCATTCCTATTTATAAACTTAATCAACTACTTATAAGGTTGAGAACAAATCTGAAAAAACTTTCTCTTCTAGATTAATTTCAAGTCAACAAATGAAAGGATGAACAAGTATTAATCGAGTCATGATTGAGTCCAAAATCCAGATGGCAAAACAATACTTTGAACTCACTTTGAGCTCAGTCAAAGTAAACTTTGTCCTTTGTATGACTCCTTGATCATAGAGCAAGTACTCTGACAGTACTGCAGAAAATACTGTGTGGGGACTGCAAAAACTCCCCATAAAATATCACAAAAACTTTAGATACTTTCTCAAGACCACTGCATGTAAAAAAATGTGTAAATACATAGCATTGTTAGCTATGAATGTAATTGCCATTCCTTCAAGATTTCTAACCTTCTAATTTTAGATTTCAGGAAAAGGCTTTTAATTTTATTCATTTTCTTGAATCTTGTGGTTTGGACTTAAACCTCAAGATAAATGTCATTGAAACAAAAATACAAAGAGATTTAAAGGCCCATGTTAAATGCATTACCATACGAAAAAACAAAACAGAGAATATACAAACAACAAATACATCATGAAAATAATTAAATATATATACATAGATTGAGTAATTATAAAGGCTTTTAAAACTGTCAATACATTATAAGCAGTCTTTTTTGAGTGTTATTATAAAATGGGCATTTAAATACATTAATTTATAAATTTATAACAGATAATCTTCTAAAGCAGGAAAGATAACTCAATACCCACATCAAAACTACATATTTCTTGGATACCTACAAAAAATGTATAAAATTATTTTTTCGCTGACTTGTAATGGAAAACAAAAACACTTTGTGATCAAATGGTGAGTTACTTCAGTTGGAAATGTACAAACGTCAGGTAGATGTATTATCTATTTATATATAAATTTATAAAATTATAATTCCTAAAATTTTAAATAATTTTATGAGGAAATCAGGCATGATTAGATAGAGTTTGAAATACAACAAAATACATACTATTTTCCAGCTGTTTCTGGAGTGCAACTATTGCTCAACAATATTAAATGAAGTTTAAAAGTGTTGAATGACGGCTAGTGATATTTTTCGGGATCAAACATATTAGTTATATTTTGTCAACAAACTTATGAACTGATCCATCACGTCAATAAAATGGAAATTTAATACACTTATATACATTTAGAAATGTAAATTACTAAGCTTAGAAGGAAATCTATCTTTGTATTACTTAGTAACTCAAATTAGTAAGATGAATAAAGGAGTTTATGAAATCAAACTGTACAAAATTTCATTGTTGACGAATGTCCAATATACCAAATTACAATACAAACAAAAATTACACTTTGCAAATCATCTTCTTTTCGTTTTTAATTGTCTGGTTTTCTAGTCTGATGATTAAAAAGAATCCTTCTTTTTGTTAGTTTGAAAAGGCAAGTTATTATCTTTCAGAGTTAATATCTATGAAATCAACTTCAAAACATCGATCGCTCTTTGCTTGTTTTGCTATCACTTCAGCCGGGAAGATTTGATTACATTTCTTGCATAATCCATGACATTCTCAAAATTTCTAAACTCCATAAGCCCCGATCTTCATCAACTTCTCTGAAATATACTTTTTAATAGATATCAATGTTTTAAAGATATTTTTACAAGCAGCAGCCATACATCTTTGCACTTGACATTTTGGTAGTTGAAGTTCACGAATGTTGACAGTCTACGAGCTAGACCTTGCCGTGGCCCAAAACAACGATTCTTCATACCACAACTACAAAATGCTTCTTCCGGTCCGTCAGTTAATAAAGCACTTAGCAAGATCTCATTACATTGACCTCATGTGTATACGGAATTCTTTCTGACTGCAAATTCAATGTCAGTGGAGATCTTACCTGGCTTCAAATTGTCCTTGTCTTCGTCGTCTTTCCCACTTATTCGCCGGCTTTAAGCCGCGATTTTTGGATATATTGTAGTCCAGTTATTGGTTATTCAATTCAAGGCCTGACAGTTGGGTTTAGTTTCGCTTTGGCCTCGAATTTAGTTCATGAAAGTAGAAGTGAGACCTGGGCGTGTCAATCCATGATGGCGGCCGTTGAAAATTAGCCAACTTGGCATGTTCCAGTCCCTCGCGGTCAGATCTTCATGATTTGAAAATCGATCGAAAACGTTTTTTCACTCCTTACATACTTTTGGAATCCCATTTATGATATATTCATAGAGAATGTCTCCCTTGGATTACTTTAACCATAAGTGAGATTAAATATGGCTTTGATTATGCGATTAGTAAAGGAAGATATTTGTAAATGAAGTAGACAAAAAGGCACGCTTTTGCGTGACTGCGTGACTCGGCACGGGACATTGTCACGTTATTCTGATAACTTTGCTATTCTTGCTTTCTAGCTCTTTCCGTTGCTTTTCTTTTCTTATCCTATTCGATCCACCCTTTTGCTTCCCATTATGTTTTTCTCAGTCTGATCAAACAAAATTTCCTCAGACGTTCGTTCTAATGCGTTCTTTGCTGACTCCGTGTATTTTTTTATAGCGTTCAGACTCGCGTTACAGTTTCCGTTCCATTTCAGATTCCAAAGAGTTTTGATCATTTTTACGGCGATGTTCACTTGAGCGCCGATTTTGGGATTCTATTCAGGTTTGCTACAAGGCAAAAAGGCAACGAGGCCAAAGCAATGAATGCCTTTTGTTAAAGTTGGCATAATATAAGAAGGTAGTTTTCCCTCATTTGCACTAGTGTTTGGATTGTCACTGCATGATCGATTCAAGCTCGATCGTACTTTTTCTGGAGCCGAAAAGTCGGCGCGCGACGAGGCTCAAGCGCAAATCGCTGTATCAGTCAACAACATATTGACTCATTCTCTCAAATTAAAACCATGTTTAGAAACTGAAGTTGAACGGAACGCCCCAGTTCGAAAAAGAAAAAAATATTTATGGTATTGAAATGTGACACTTTTCCCACATTCTCAAATGTCGAGAAATGTTGCAATCCTCGGTCTACTTCCGTATAACTTCGGATTTACCGACCAATTCCGAGACGTCAGCGATTATCATACGAGCTCCAGAATGCTTTTCGACGATAGGCGTGTAATATGGCGGAAAAGTTCCCTATCGGAGTTCTGAGTTTGAAGACGAAAAATCGTCTTTATCGAACCACAGAGGCTTAACAGGACAAACTCCATAGTTTTAGGATTTATCTAGAGTTATTTCTTTCTATTGGTGGCGTTGGAATTCTATTTTTATTGTTCGATTTCGTGATTACAGTGCTGGGCGTTTTTGGTGTTCGCCGACTACATCTTTTCTTCGTTCTTTATTCGTAGGTATGTTATATCTAGTAAAACGACCTGAATTTTTACTTTAGTAATTTATAATTTTGATTTAGTACTAGAGGGATAAATTGTATCCAAATTTGGGTTACATCAGAGGTTAAAGGCGTGATTTTTGTCGGAAAATCTAGAGCATAATTTCGCCGCGTCGTGTTGACTTTGAATTCGAATTCAGCATGAGAAATCGGAGCTGATATTTTAGCTTTGCTTTGCTTTTGACCTCTCATCTTCGTTTACAAGAACCTCTTTTCCAAATTATAACTGTCCGTGATTCGCCGAAAGATACATGGACGGTATTTTAAGAGGACGGCGTGTTCTTCAAATAAGATCGACAAACGAAGGAATTTTGATGAAATTCGAGTAGACTTACTCCAATTCATATCACAGTTGTTTTGTATTGTCGTTACTCAATATTTTCGTAATCGAAGTACCAATTCTCAGTACTTCACAGTTTATCGATATGAAGATTTATGCCTCTTTATTCGGCTAATTATTAATCTTTAGCAAATACCCTTAAATTCCTTTGCACTGAAATTGATGTAGCTAAGAGTTACGCTAAAAAAATGCTTGCATAAAAGTATCACAAATTATCGAGATTCGATCCTCAGCCGTTATTGGCTGTAGTTTTTTCCTTTCATCTTGAATTTTCGTGTTTATTTAGTTATCACTTTTGCTTTGCTTTCAAAATCCTTTATAATTTACAAATATTTGCCATTTCACTCTTCCCTAAATTCACAATTTCACAATAAAAATAGTTATAGTTTTTGTGGCAATAATTTCTATTCAAAATATGCTTCTTTTGTTCTCTAAAATGCATCAGAATGTATCCCCTTTATTGTCATTTATGAAGTGTATTTTGAAGAAAAGCCTCACACATGTTGAAGAAAATTCTTAATTATTTTGAAGAAAATCATTGTATGAGAAATAATTGAGATTCATTCATCCCAAATTGTGTTATCTCATTTATGGCATATTGTAAATCCATAATCATGCAGTTTTTCCGAGTAATTCAGTTTATCATTTTATGTACATGCATAGATAAACAACACAATGATCAAAATTTAAAGATCATATTTAACATTGAAGAGGTGCCTGTAAAAATCTGTTTAATTGACTTTCTTGATGTCCATTGATATTTTGAATAGAAAATTTCAAGAATAGTCACTTCTAGATCTGCTGTTTTCACAGGCACCTCTTGGATCATTTCAGATGTTTCATTTCCTTAATAGTGCTCTTCAACATTTTGTGTTACTAATTTTCTAGGTATATAATTACACAACAGCAAGATGGGGATTCTGATTTCAAAAATATTTGGGAATAAAGAGATGAGAGTACTGATGCTAGGTTTAGATGCTGCAGGAAAAACTAGTATCCTTAATTAACTTGTATTAATGAAATTAATGATTAATGAGTTTAATTTTTTATTATTGAGAATAATAAAACAAAGTAGATTAGATATTGCATGAGTATAAACATTCTGCACAGCTGCAGTGCCATGATCATGTCAGTGCCATGTGCATGATATGTGTAAGAATTCCTTTCATATCATACCCTTTCACAATCCTGTGCAAACTGGGCTATATGACTGTGAGAAAAGTGTAGTGCTGAATCAGGTTATACTGTGCTGTGTCTCAGCATGATGATTGGTTAACATTGATTCCTTATTTTTCTTTTTATTTATACCGTGCATGTAACATGTGAATATGATCAACTGCGCCTAACTAGTTCATATGCAATTCTTTTACCAATCAAAATGCTTTTTACAGACTCTTTTCATTGTCAAACAATACATTATATTCACAATAGACATCATAATGGTTTCATATTGTAATGCAAATTAGCCATGGGGTTTTCAAGGGGGTAAACATTGGAACAAGAGACCATTTTTAAAAGATTGACTTGTCCTTAAGATTTTTATTTTTGTGTCAAATATTGTTTCATACTATCAAAATCAAAATTATATATTCAATAAAGCTGTTGAAATCTCCTGATTTGAAGATGTTTGCCCCCTCAGTAAGCATGCAAGTAATCTGCATTACAATTTGAAAACCATCATGCTGTCTATTCTGAATAAAAAACAAGATTGATCCACAATGATCAGCAATAGAAATCCAACAACTAGTAGCGTGATCGGCGACGATCAGCAAGAATGTCTGCGAGGGCTTGGCATAAAGATATATATAACCCCTGCACATGCCCAGAGGGCCCCACATTCCCCTAGGAATTGGGAGATACCGTTGGCCAGCAATGTCTCGAGTTTAACCTTGCCTAAATTGCATTTAGCCCCATTAAAAGCTATTTGGGTACCTGAAATTGGGGTAACCTAAGCAATTAAGTCCCATAGCTACCCTAACAATTGAAGGGTTACCATAAAATGTCCTAAGTGAAATTTTAGAAATTATAGAATTATAGAAATGTCTATAATTATATGCATTGATATTTTTGCTCATGAAAATGCACTGATGCCATTTTTTGACTATTTGAAAAAACTTTTAAAATGTCAACAAAATTACTTTAAATTAAAAGTGCTTTTATGGTAGCTCTTTCAATTATACACAAAAATAGATCAAACCATGATAATATCTAGATGAGAAAGTTTTATAGGGCAAAGTCTGAAAGTATGACCAGCCATAATGTAGTTGTATACTTTTAACTAAGCAATCATCCAATCAGCACCCAAGGATTCTATTATCTTATCTCTGATCTAAGGGCAACTACACCTTTTCCAAATTTGCATGACTAACCACAAAACAATAGATTCAACTCGTGGCAGGGGTAGATAAAATACAGTGAATGTATAGCCAGATTTATCCACCCCAGTCTAACCTGAGTATCAGGCCCTTTTTAGGAGGGGAGGGGACTGGGGCCTCTTTTCCCTCCCCTCCCCTCCCAAAAAGGGCCTGATACTCAGGTTAACCCCAGCCTCAGTAGTTTTAATTTATTGTTTCATGATCAATCATGCAAATTCAGGAAAGGTCTATTTGAGGGTGACATACAAAAAGTATGCAAAAATAGTAATAGCAGTCGCACTAATTTTAAGTATATAGTATTGACGGACCTTAACTTTAAATCTAGCTATATTATACAAGCTAAAACTTGGTCAGTCAGTCACTACAATTCCTACTGTTGGATTTAATGTCGAAACTGTCACTTACAAAAAAATTAAATTTAATGTCTGGGTAAGTGATCCAATTCCTCATTTAATCAGTAGTTTGCTAGTATTTTCCAAGTTTAATTGAGATATGCATAATTTGCATATGTGTGTAATGATATAACTGTGCCACTGCTGTTAGAAACAAGTGTCTCTCAAGTTGAACTTAGGTCCTGAGCTGAATTCTCAGTCACTTAATTCATACTTGTTTCAACTTCTTCTTCTTTCAACATTCTAGTGTGTAGTTTTAAATGTCCTAAAATGGAGCACTGATGAAGAGAGTGGTGTAAAGAGTGCACCATCAGCTCCCTGGTTGTCCAGCTTGATACTGGAGGAACTACTAATGCTAAATATTAGTGCTTTATGTGTACTCACTCTTATTATCTTGATGTATTTGTAGGATGTTGGTGGTCAAGACAAGATTCGTCCATTGTGGCGTCATTATTACACTGGCACTCAAGGTCTTATCTTTGTAATAGACTCATCAGATCGTGACAGAATTGATGAAGCAAAAGATGAATTCCATAAGATCATTAATGATAGAGAAATGAAAGATTGTGTTATATTATTGTTCGCTAACAAAATGGATTTACCTGATGGTAAGTATATAGTAACTCGCTGCAAACAAATTGCAAACAGTTTGAATACATGTAGTGATTACAGTTGGTTCTCAAAATTTTAGCAAACAAATATATGTACTCGATTCTGGGTAGTACTGTATGAACAAGATTACAGGAGGCAGCATGGCCGAGTGGTCAGAGCGCTGGTCTCATAATCTGGCGATCCTAGGTTCGATTCCTGCTCTGGCCACTAGCTGAGACTGAATTTGTTCCGATTTCGATAAGTTCAAATTCAGTTTCTCAGCCATGCTTGTAATATAGCCAACTGGTTTGCCTCCTTGCCAGTTCTTAATCCATTTATGTTTGATTTATATGATTTAGTTATAGCACATTTGATCATTTCGTCATGGAAAATACGCTCTAGAAGCTGACAATTTGTTTTTAATTTTTTTATTTAACAAGAGGTTTAGTGGTAATTAAAATGGCTTCAGTGACTTATATGATGCCATCAGCAGTAACAATGGATTTTCCTATGCCAAAATGTTGATGTCCAGACATACAAACATCTCTTAGGCCATTTTCATGAGCACCACTTCAAATGATGTTGCCATTATAGTACAATGTTTGTGTTGTTAGAAAGAGGATAAACATGGATGCTCTTTTCTAGTGCCAGCTTTTAACCACAAAATGGAAAAATACCAGAAAAATTGTTTTGGTAGACTTCAGAATAAATACATAACACTTATTTTGGAATAGTGTTTTTTTACAATAAATTACAGATTTTGCAAGTGTACATCAACTGTTTCTTGCAACCGGCTTATGATCAGGAGGGTAGTCATGGCAACAGTAATACCTTCACATGTGAAGGATATGATATCTTCAGTGACAGTGTACTGTGTACAGAGTTTTAGACACCAGAGAAATCCTGGTATAGATGGATTTCATGGCAGCCATGTTTGGGGGCATATACAATAGAAAGTTTTTGAATAGCAAAATATTTTATTTCTCTTGGGAGAAAATCACTATTATTTTGACCACAAACAAACATGTCTGCCATGAAATCCCTCTATTGATTGGATGTCTATATAATAAACTGTACAAAGTCATGTACTCAATAATACCATGAACACAACAGAATCCTGTTCTTATACATCACACATAATGCTAGCCTGAGAAAACAGTCGTCCTTCTGCTCGCTCTCCTTGGTGTTATACAAGAGAGAAGGCTAAGCTATAAGTTCCATTTTATGACCTTATATATTGACCTGGATATTATTATAAGAAGTGTTGAATAACAAATGGCAAATTCCATCATTAAATATATTATCACTTGGACTCCCTTCTTTTAGGAAGTTAAAAGGTCCACTTGATGGCATTAATTTTGTTCTTTTATAACTCATCTGTTTGCATAAAAAATCAAAAATGTCTAAAACTCTTGGACTATGAGGCTATGATGATTGTGATAAAGTTTTTAGAGACCTCAGATAGAGGGAAAACTACACAAGTTTCAGCAGAAATGCAGTGGCACACCTCTAAATAGATCCCTGCATAATACAGGATGTTGAAATATTCATGACCAAATTTACTCACTGAAATATAAGACTTTGTGGCCTAATCTAAAATTTTTCAGCTCTGAATTGTTCGAATGTCTCTTTCACATAGCAAAAGGGAGTGAGTGGGTGAAAGAATAGCTGTCCATGTTCCAACTGAGAACTTTGAGTGGGTGACATATCCCAAAGTCGAAGGTGGTGCCATTACAAAGCACCATCCAATTTGTTGGGTGGGTAATTTTCAAAGTTGTGTAAAACCTACTTTATTGGTAGTTTCATTTGTTCATTTGGCTATCAATTTGCAAGTAATTTGTGACATAAAACTTGTATTTTCCAGCCTTGAAGCCCCACGAAATTGAAGAAAGATTTGGTCTTTGCAAATGTAGAGAGAGAAAATGGTATGTACAACCAATATGTGCAACAACAGGAGATGGCCTCTATGAGGGATTGACCTGGCTGAACAACAACTACAAATCATAATGCTGTTACATCAGTATTATTCAAATTCCACACTTTCTTAATTAATAAAGCAAAGCCAGAACACTAAACCAACCAAAAGAGGAGTAAAATCACAGTGTGGCTGTAATCTACTTTTGTAGAAATGTGCATAGAACAAAGTTTTTGTTCTCAAGAAATTACAATTTAGTGGGTACATAAAAAATGTGTAGTAATTTGTGTACCACAGGATAAGCAAGCCCTGGATATATTCACTAGAATGCCATATATATAGCAAAATAGAAAGCAATTGATTCTATGGAAATGCAAGTTAACCCTTCTTAAGGTGATGTTCCACAAGATAACTTTTTGGGCAACATTGGGTTACTGTGTGACATGAGCTACCATGGCTACCCAAAAAACTTCTTTACAAATTACAATCTCAGGGGCGTATCCAGAATATTTCAAAGGGGGGGTCACACTTTCCATTTTCCACCAAAGGGGGGTCACACTTCCAATTTCTCAATCTTTCTCCAGTCAGATTCTTTTATTTCTATCATCTTTTTGTTTTCAAAGGGGGTCACGGGCACCCTGGGACCCCCCTGGATACGCCCCTGAATCTAAGGGTGGAGAAGCGTCTTGATTTGAAATGGTTGATACATCTCTCCAAATTTCGCCCTCCTGGGAGGATTTGGAGCCAGTTATGTACTTTACTCATTATGTGAAGAATAAGTTTGAAATAATATGAAAATTAAAGAAAAGTATTAATGCTGCATTCTTAAGAATGTCTGTCTTAATAAATTACCACTCTGATTGGCTAACTTGTGAAGAAGAAGTTATTTTCATTGGCGACAGTAGTGGCATGTCACACAGTAAAACTTGCCATGATATAACATGGTGTATGATTTCAATTTTTAGTGCCCTATTGTTGCAGTCTTCAAAAAGGCAACATTATTGCCATCATGATCTTGCAGGTACATATGCCACGTCACAGTCAAGCTTTATGTAATGCAATTTCATGCTAAAAGTTGTCTAGCCTAACATCACCTTAAGGCTCACCGGATTAGGATTTTTTAATTTTGTATGTACCACATTATTAATAAGGAGATTTTGTAAATATTGCATATGGAAAAATCTATGTATGTGACAATATTTTTAAAGTTGAGTGATTGACTGGTGTCAGAGTTTGAATTCTCCATTAAAATTTCTTAATTGTCTATGAGAATTTGGATTTTCATCAGATATTGCTTGGTTGGTGCTGTGAATCCAACAAAGTGTTCATACTAGATGAGAGTGACTTCAGGTCAGAAATTCTGGCTAGAATTCTGGTCAAACATTCTGTGAAACTCCAGGATCATATCAAACATGATCAGTAGATCATTAAGCCCATAATATTATGTTAATAAAAGTGTTAGTGAACACTAATGGAATTCCTCATAATATATCCATGAGAGTTTCAGTACGATCAGCTGTTACATTCATGCCGTACATAACATTTATGTTATACCATGCAAAATCTACTGATTGCTCAGATTTATAAATTTATTGAACTTCATCAAAATTTGAATTCTATAGATATAAGTATTCCTACAGAAAAGGAAACATGAAACCTTATATTGTCATCCCTTACTTTTTATCATGTAAGAGCCTCTAATTTGAAGAAAATATCACACACAAACGTAAGTCAAATGCAGATTGAAATTTTGAAAATTTTGAAGATCACTATTCTTTTGTAATTTATTTACAGAATCTCCTTGCAACATATAATTGCACGTTATGCAGAGGCTTTTGCAGCAATAGATGTTTATTGCTATACCTTAGCCTTAGAACTAATAGTCTTGTACCTTAATTTATGAATTCATAACTTGTAGAATCAATAAGAGCAAGGTTGTCATGAAATAGAAACCTTTAGATTTGACTAACAGTACAAGTGTGTGTGTGTGTGTGTGTGCTCCTGGTTGTCATAGTTAAGTGCAAAATTCAAAATCAATAGTATAAAATTTCACTACACCTCCTTTTTTCTTTATTTTCACTGTCAAAGAGTAATATTTGAAATGCCTACTTGCTGTAAAAAGAGTGAAAAATCATTACAAGAACCTGACATTTAAACAGAGATATTACAATGAAATGTCTCACTCAAAAAACTTGTAGTCTAGAGTACAAGTTTTGCTACAAAACTTCATTGTCCAGTTGACGGGGTACCAGTCTTTCAAACAATCATAATAGTGCCACAGTCTGAAGCATGCGCACTAACTGAAAACTTGTAGACATACTTGTACTCAAATATAAAGGTCTCTAATGTTGAAATGAGAGTCTAGCACTTGTACATTGATAGTTTTTTAGTAGATTTCGCATGACTGGGGAGATAACATGGTACAATTTTCTTTGCACTGATACTGTACCCTAACCCACAACCATAACTTCAAAATAATTTCCTGTACCCATTGTTGGGACCTGATTAGCTGTATTTTAAGTACCCCAGCCATATATATATCTAGAGAGAGCAGATTTTGTATGAGTGAAAAGGACCATGCTGTGCCATGGCTAGCCTCCCACACAGATGTTTTTAGTCTCAACCAATAAATTTCCCTCACGAGACTAAAATGCCTGCATAGGAGACTATGTCAGTGCTATCTTATTCATACATGTACAAGCATTTGAAAATCTTGCCATAACTACATGTATACATACTAGTTATACAATGGTGTAGAGTGGCATATCGGAATATCCCACCAGTCACTTTTTCTAGTATACACACGAGCTTTTAGGTGAGTGTGTATACAAAGAAAATACAAGTGACAAATGGGATGTCCACAGTATGCCACAAGAAACCATTGTATAACTATTTTACCCATGCCAGAGAAAATACAGCAATTGATGCAATGTGTCATGGGAAGGATCAGTGGAATACCGCCGAATATACAACAGCTTTCCTGCTTTCTGATTGGCTGCTTTTCTATGGTGTGGGATAAAGTGTGGTATCCGTGCCATTTTCACAGTCATACGAAATCTATTCTACCATGTCTGTACAATTGACTTCAACTTCAAATAAATGGCTACTAAAGTTTATAGCCAAGTATCTGGTTATTCTCATTTTTGTTGAATTGTGAATAGATTTTTCTCATCCATTACTTTCCACTGTGATAGATAGCAACTAGAAATAGAAAATAGGACACTTAAATTTTTTAATCAAAATATAAATTCTCATAATTGAGGTCATTGTATTCAAAAGAGAATCAAATTTTTGATCAGAACTCGATAAAATTTTATCAGGCCAAGATCATAAGGTGTCAACCTTTTCCCTGATCCTAAATGCTTGGTTATCCGAGTACTCTTAACCTGAAAAGAGACACTTCATTTTTCTTTCTTTATCTGTTCTGTTAGTAAAGTTAGCTCTTAGATAACAGACATGGCCACACAGGGAAGTCAGCTACTACAAGGTTCACAGAAAATGAAAAAGTCAAATCAATTCACAGACAACTCTGATATTTTTCCATAAAACAAGGAAACAGAAGCATGTTTATAATTTTTAGTTTTCAGTACACACTATACATACTGCCAGTCTTCACGTGATGCAGGTGCTTTAAGATTGAATTTTAATTAATGATTTTAGTCATTCACAAACCACAAAATTCTTGGTCATATGTCATGTGAAATCCTAATCTTGTCCCCAAAAATGTTCTTTTTTACTACACATGCCCAATGTAGCATGCATAGTAAGAAAGAATGACTGAAGACATTACTGACAAACCCCCTGTATGCCCTTGATCAAATGCAATACCCAGATGTATGACCACAAGTTTCTGTTTGTTTGCTTCCTTTCATCATTTTGCCATCATTCACTGACTGGATTGCTGTGTGATCTATTATTGAAGAATGAAAAGACAAAAAGTATCCAAATACTATTCATAAGTGGTCATACATGTATTACTTTGTACAATAATTTTTTTACTGTCATTAAATGAAGAGTTGTCCATAAAAGTGCCTTAAGTGACTTTCTAAATGATTTTTCACATTTTCTCAAATGATTTAGTAAAATATCTCTGGCCATCAACCAAAAGTCACTAAGGCCATTTTTTATGACCACCCCTTCAATTTCTCTGTTAAAGCATTGGTATATAGTTCTTGATGTTTAGCTTAAACTATTATTGCAAAAGAATCTGCAGTCTGTAAGAACACTGTAAAACATTACCAATAATTAAATAATGTGTATTAAATCAGTTTTTGATCAATTTGATGGTAATACTCGTTTATGTGTATCTCATGCATACAGCACCCCTGCTATCTTAAAGACAAACTACTTGGTGGGCACCAGGGGTGTATCTAGCTTTCTAAGCCAAAAAGTGTAAAAAAGAACATCTGACCTGAGAAGCAGTGTGTGAGGATTTATTTAGACTAAAATGATATGTTATTAAAAAGTTGTCATCCTTACACACTGGGCATTAACTTAAGGAAATCAGTTTTCTCGCCTCTCGGAGTCATCTTTTCGTTTTGTTTCAAATCGAAATTATGCATTGAGCTGCCTGATCAAGACGTTCCATATATGGCAATGCACATGACCAAAAGCAAAAAGCCCGCGAATATAGCAATTAACGACTTTTCTTGTTTCATTCTACAGAGCGCTTTTTGTGTGTACGCAGTTCTGTCCCCCTCTATCGACCATGATCCTTTGTGCTAAAACAATAGATTGCTATGATGTCAAAGTAACAATTTGGTATGTAAGGACCCCTCTACATCCTGGATACACCCCTGGTAGGCACCTTCAGTGACGTCGAGTTATTAGATAGCCTTTCTTTTTGTTTTCCATTTGGTCACAAAATGACAGTGCATGCAGGAATGGAAAATTGTTGGAGGGCAGTCAGGTTCTGCTTCCTTCCCTCATTCAAGGAGGAAAGCTGATGACCTGACTAACCATCTGAAAATCAGGTTTTAGAAGTGTCTTCTTGTTCTTCCACTCCCTTTTAAAAATGTGACTCCAAGCAACAAGAGTCAAAACAAATGCAATACATGCATAATACATGCATACTATAAGAACGTTAAAATGTTCACACCTTGCAATAATTATATAGCTCTATAAGAAACAAGTCTGATTAAACTATCAGAACATAAAACCAACATTCATTTTAGTCTTGATCATGCTCCCTGCTTTGAACCATGCATGACAACACTATTTGAAATGCATTTTAAACTATATTAAATCCAAGTATACCCGCTTCCTCTTGCCAGACTTTACCAGGGTTTTCCTTTTCAGCCAACTCTGATTTACCAACATTTTACATCAACATCATGGTCAAAATATGAACCCACTCAGCTATATATGCCTCGTGAGTCCATAACTTTTTGAACATGTGTGATGTAAAATCTTGGTAGATAAGAGTGCATACTATGGAAAGCCATTGCTAACTTATTAATTATATAAAATTCCTAAAAGCATACACTTTCAGATGGGATAGTCTTTTTCTTTTCATAATTTTGTAGAGCATGTTTTGGAGCTTGTGTCTTTGTTCTTGTGTGACTTCATGTGTCCCTCTAGCTGACTAGCACGGATAAATGACTTACTGCACTCAAAACATTTATAAGGCTTGTCATCTGTGTGTGTCAGTTTATGTCGATTCAGTACAAATAGCCTTGCAAATGCTTTCCCGCAAACTTCACATTTAAAGTCCTTGTTTCCTTTGTGAATGATTAAATGCCTGACAAGTCCTGTTTGTTGAGTAAAGGTTTTACTGCATTTAGGGCACTGGAAGGGCTTTACCCCTGTATGTGTTAGCAAGTGTCGAGAAACATTGTAGGGCTGTTGAAAGGTCTTTGTGCATTGTGGGCACTTAAAGGGGCCTTCAGTTAGAGCAGAGCCCTTACGCCGCTCGTGCAGTTTTAAATGCCGTATAAGTGACCATGCTCTTGTAAAAGTTGTATTACAAATGGTGCACTGATGGAAGCATTCTTTGCTATGTAAATCCTTTGTATGTCGAGATAAATGTGACAACTGCTTGTAGGACTTGCCGCAGATGTAGCAGAGATACCGCTGCAAAATATCCTCCCTGCTAGAATCATTGCAAGCTTCATGAGAAATGATATCCATTGAATCATCATCATCAAATTTTTGGATGCACTTGCTTCCAGAAGCTCCACCCTTCTTTGTTTTTGAAACAATTTTACGTTTTCGAGTTGTTGACTTGTCTGTTATATTTGCTGGCTTTGTAATTGATTGATGATCTAATTTCTCAATCAATGTATCTCTGAATTCTTTTGCAATCAAGTCTTTATCACTAACTAAAACTACTTCATAATTTCTTTCATTTTCACTTTCATTCTCTGTACTTTGATTTTCAGTTTCTTCTTTTTTCATAACTGCATGAGTTTTCATGTTGTTTATCTATAACAGTACTTGACCTCTCTTCTGAATATGGGTTTTCACTGTACTCAAAGTGAATGCCAAGGCTGCCCCCTTCTATTTCCTGATTTCCAGAAGGATAACTGTCTTGGTATGTTTTCATAACATGCAAATCAGTTTCTTTATTTATGATCAGCAATGAATCTGCATCACATTGAACTTGTTTCACTTGGCAAGTAGATTGATCTTTTTCTTTGAATTTTGATTGTGTACGAATAAAACCCTTACTTCCTGATCCACGACAAGCAATTGCGTTACTTGTATCATGGTAAGCATTGTTGGCTGTCTTAACATCCATTTTACTTGCTTCTTTGTAAAGACAGTAGGCACTTGTTTGCCTTTGATGATGCAGGTCATGTAGAGTAGTTGTAACAATACTAGATGTTACTGAACTTTAACGCCATTCAAGTTGCTGTCTTTTTTGGCTTTTCTACATGACTGTACGGAAAATAATTACAAAAACTTAGTGAATTAATTTATTTATGTGCTGCTTGTTTGTGCAATGTTGTGTATGATTTTTAGTGTACTCTTTGCAGGGATGGATCCTGGGCTCAGACTGAGGGGGTTCACTTCACATTTTATATTGTACAAAACAATAAATACAGGTTATTACCGGTAGTTGGGTAAGTGACTTTAGGATGAGAAAATGGGTTCCCAGGCACCCAAGGAACCCCCTTGGATCCGCCCCTGCTTTGTAACCACCTTTATGTTGGTGAAACTGGTAGATACCTCGGTGATCAAATAATGACAACACTAAACCAGTTTCCTGCCACCTTAACTCCACTGACCATAACATCAATCACATATTGTCTTCAGTTTGTATTTGATCATAAGTTTGATGACCACAAAGAAATGCCACTTATTCATTCATTTGGCAGCTCAATGGTATGAATGAGCAGTTTTCATTAAATTAATCTTGTCCTATACTCCTCCTATTTCTCACTTTCCTATTGGCTAATCCACACTTTCTGACTCCTATACAAACTTTTTCATTACTCTCTTTTCATTTATTTTTTATTTTTTTATTTATGAAGCTTTAGCCACACCAACACTGGAGTGGCATGGCCCTCACAACAGAGCGAGGCTCCAACTATTAGGGCCGAGGCTTGAAATGTCAGTAAGTCATCTCTCTTTTATACTGTAATTTATTACAAATTTTGATTCATCCCTTGCTTTATTTAAGTGCTACAATTTAATATTAACATCATAATTCTTTTCATCTCTTATTATCATGAAAATCATGGAAAATTCTAAATTCCTACATTATCATGATCATCCCATGTCATCATCATCACCACCACCACCAGACATCATGATGATCATCATCATCAACAACAACCATATATCAACGTTAAACAGATACCCCCTGGACAGATACTATACCCTTAACTATATTTCAGTATTAAACTATTATATTGCCATGATCACATGATTACTATGACAACCAACACCACGACAATCTAAATTATATCAATCTACCATAGTTAACTATGCTCTACCCTTCTGGGAAGGGGATCGGAAGGGGAATATCACGCCAAAAAAAATTCTACATGTACATGACTTGTGCTTTGACTAAGCAGACTAGGCGAACTAGGCAAAATTGCAATTAAGACCAGTATTTTTCCTAAAATCAAAGAACAAACAATCAAAAACCCTCAAATATAAAGCGCAAGATATTGAATTTTCGTTTCGAAAAGTCATGCAAAGTTTCATGTGACAGTGTTGAGACGTAGAGCTGAATTACGAGCATTCCTATGCACAGAAGATGCTCAAATCAACAAACGAGCTATTGCTAACAATAACGCTGAGTTTAAGGTAGTTTCACTGATATTCTCAAGTTTATATTTTCATTGGAAGAACTTCTAAAAGACAACATACCTTTAGTTTCTGGGACGCCCAAGTTGATGAGCAGTCGACAGTGAACCTGGAAAGCTGACACCGCGGTATGTCAACACAGGGGACCCAACAGATAAACAATGGTAGGAAAAGGGCGAGCCTTTGGCCTTTAATGAGCCAGGCTGCGGGCAGGACATGCAGCCACTGCATTCTGAGTGCAACAAACGATGAGAAGCATTACTATCACGAATGGCCAAGGCTTGAAATGTCACTAATCTAATATCACAAATTTCCATTTACGTCTTCAAGTTCACTCTCTAGTTTCCAGTGTTCATTTATTGATAAATTTTGTACTGGCATTTGGGTAGTTTAAACTCAGCATATACTTTATTATAAAAACAGGGGATAAAATAGAAATTCATAACTGTATAAAAAGAGACAAATAACTTACTGACATTTCGTCGGAGTAAAAGAGAGAAATGAATTCTTGGATGGGTTTAATTATACACATGTAGGAGTTGGAAAGTGTGGATTAGCCAATAGGAAAGTGAGAAATAGGAGGAGCACAGGACAATAGGTTAATTGGATGAAAAACTGCCCATTCCATTCATACATACAGCTGTGTGTGAGACTAGCACCTTGACAGTTTTTAGAAACCTTAATAAATAAACAATTATTGTTTGAACAAGTCGGAAGACAAAGAAATCACAAGTCAAAAGAAATTAAAAAGTGTTTTATTCAGGAAAAGAAGCTCTATAGTGATACTTGTATTTGTAAAGTTAGATGCATTTACATGGCAGAAATGATGAAAGTTGTACAACCCTAAGTCTTCTTTACATCCAGTTTCAGAGTCATCACACTATACTGAATCTTTCACGACAACACTGAAACTCGATGAGGAGACTACATAATCCTTAGTCTAATGCTGTGGCTTTCTGAAAGGCTATTTTAAGCCTGTTTTTCACTAGCCCCATAAACAGAAGCAACATGCACAAACTCAGAATTTAAATGTACTGCTCGTTAGCAGTGCTTATCTTTTCACTAATGACATACTGTAAGCATCAGCACAAGTAACACAGAGCAGATTTCGTATGAGTGTGAAACAGACTGTCAACATGAGTGTAGTAAATTCAATACTGAGTCTTCATGTTGCTTATGTTGCTACTGCGAAAACCCTTGTATCGCGACCGCCATTTCAAACTTTCGGTTGGATTTTGGGATTTTGGGTTTTCCGGTCGACCAATCACATGGAAGTGGGTGGAGCTTTGCGAATGACCTTGATCACTCGTTCCATCCGCCTTGTTCAAATCGTATCTTTTTTGAAAATTATAAGAAAATTGAGATGACTCGAGCATATCCAAAAGAATTGAGATGGAGAGTGGTTTTCTTGCTAAGAGAAGGACGTATTGCTAAAGTTCTTAACGTCGGGGAAACGTCTGTCAAGAAGATAAAGCTGCTCTTTGAAACAAACCAATCAATCGAATTTCGCCGAAGACCGGGAAAATTTAGATGGCTGCAAGGTATGTGAATGTAAACTTTTTCTATTTATTATATTTATTGGAATAAAGCTAGAGTAAAAGTAAGAGAGAATAATCTCCCGGTCAAATGACTAAGCCAGTCCTGTAATTCATCTTCATATATTTCGGGGTATTGCCTTATAATATTCTTGATCAACAAAATATCTTGAGCTGTAAACACATCACGAGACACGATCAGAAAAAAAATGAAGATGATGTATGATGTAGGTTTGGGAATTGGTCTCATTTTGTAAAGCAATAGTTCACTTCAGTAGTATTGATTTCACTCTAGCTTTCCAATAAATATAATAAATAGAAAAAGTTTACATTCACATACCTTGCAGCCATCTAAATTTTCCCGGTCTTCGGCGAAATTCGATCGATTGGTTTGTTTCAAAGAGCAGCTTTATCTTCTTGACAGACGTTTCCCCGACGTTAAGAACTTTAGCAATACAGTAGGTCCTTCTCTTAGCAAGAAAACCACTCTCCATCTCAATTCTTTTGGATATGCTCGAGTCATCTCAATTTTCTTATAATTTTCAAAAAGATACGATTTGAACAAGGCAGATGGAACGAGTGATCAAGGTCATTCGCAAAGCTCCGCCCACTTCCATGTGATTAGTCGATCGGAAAACCCAAAATCCCAAAATCCAACCGAAAGTTTGAAATGGTGGTCGCGATACAAGGGTTTTCGCAGTAAGGTTTAAAACAGCGAGTATAAGTTAATGTCCAGACTATTGAGCAAAAGGGTTTAGAGGATTAGCAGAAGGAATATTCTTGGGCCTCTGAGGAACAAGACCAGGCGGCATAAGTGGCTGAGGTGGTTTACGATGTTGTTGTTGTTGTGACTGCTGGATCTGTTGCGGTGTGAGTCGGAAGTGGAATTGTAAATAGAACTGCAAGAAAAAAAAAGAATGCAAATATGTTAACATCACGCAAAGTACTATTTAACAGATTCCATTTTTCACACTGACAGATGCACAGATGATGTCTAAATGTGGTGAGAACAAAAAGGTATGCAACAAGATGAAGTCAAGTGGCTGTTCTCAACACATTTGACATCTTCTGGGTATCTATTAGAGTACAAATGCACAGCAAAATAGAATCTAATTTATTGTTTTATATAATATATAATATTTATTGAAACATTTCAGCATGCATAAGATCCTTGCATGTCCTGTAATCACATTTGGTTGAACAATCACTCACATATAATTAACAAAATTAATTAACTAAAACTCTACTGGTGATCACCTGTTTAGTTTCTCTATTCCATTGTGTCCAAAACCTTCCTTCATCTTTGTCAATTTCTCTGCTTGGAATCTGAAAGTTAACAAATCTAAGGTTACCACATGTAAGTACAGAAATGTCACATTGTCACTCAACAACACCAACATACAGCAACAACTACATGTACAGCTTCCAGCAACAACAACAACAACAACAACAACTGTACCAACCTTATTTGCACTTTCAAATGTATTACACAAAATACATGTAAACAAGAATAAACTACAGAATGGAGCGGAGCTACTTAAAATAGCTAGGACAGCTAAACTAGTTAAGGAGCTCACCTTAAATGCAATAGTCTCATATGGTTCGGCAGCAAAAAGTAAATATTGCCAAGTCTTGTCTGGTGGTTCTATTCTCTGTTCGTAGGCTGACATGAATCTATGTCTTGGTACAACACTTTCAGCTATTTCAGGGTAGTCAATCTAACAATAAATATAGAAAGAAATGAATAAATGAATGAATGGAAAGATGAATGAGAGAATGAATGAATGGATGGATGAATGAAATGAAATGGTCAAATCAATAAAACTTTTACATACATAATAATATTTACAAGTGTGTGTTTTAGTTACATGTATAAAGAACATTATTGCTACACTTGTAGATTTTGAGTCAGAGTAAAAATATTATTTATTGAACAATGGATGGGATATCCTGAGTCTTGTGGGGTTATACAACTCACCACATGCATTGACTAGCTCTAAACATTTATAGGTGTGTAATCATTTTACCTGGAAGAGAAGACTGTGTTGGCCATTTTCTGGATTTCTTTGTTTTGTAACTGAAAACAAAACATATAATTGAAGCCTAGAATTTTACAATCACTGCAAAGTTTACAAACCAGTTTTCCAGATAGACATGATTGCAGTTTAGTTCATTAAAAGTAACTCATGTAACAAGGGGGTTTGTTAGTCTAACAGCGAGTGGGTGCAGTTGAAATTGCAGTAACTGTTGATACCATCATATACATTTACATGTACTGTACCTTTATAACCTGGACGTCCAATTTTAACAAACTTTTTCAAAGACACTCTTGGTTTTTCCTGAGAGATAAATGAAAAGTATGTACACATTAAGTGCAAATAAGATAAACAAATGCAAGGTACAATGTTCTGGTCATTGTCCACATGAAAAAAATAAAGTTTTATGTTTGTCATCAGTTTTGTTTTGTTTTGTTTGTTGTTGTTGTTGTTTTCACTTACAAGAGCTGGTTGGGCAGGAGCATCTTTGGCTTCTTTTGCAGCACGTCGAGCCCTAATGACAAGAATATATTAATACATGTAAATGATCATTCTGAACAGTTATTAATACAAGAATAGAGAATAGAATTTATCTGTAAGTGTTCATGACAGCAACAGGCTGGCAATAGAAGCATTTTATATACTTTTGATATAGTACTCACAAGTTTGACTGATGCTTTTTTCCCTGTGTGTGAGCTAAATAACTTCCCTACAAAAATATAGTTACTGATAATTAACAAACATTTCATCAAACACCTTCCATAGTCTCCTTCAAGGATTATTACATGGTGTGACTAGTACAGAATGCAGGGCCAAAACTTGATATCATACTTTGAGGTGGCTCATTCACTTGGCATTGCCACTGTACTGATAGAATGAGAAATACATGCTTTGTGGTGGCTTTGACACATTTAAAGGAATAAACAATACATGTATGTATGTTTCTTTTTTGTCTTTTTTTGGGGGGGAGGGGAGGCTCAGTAGCTCAGTAGTGAGTTACTTGTATTATGAATGTATGGCCTGGTGGGTCAACATTTGCTTAGAGTTATAGAAAAATATAGAAGTGGCTCAAAATTGACTTTGAAGTGAGGTAAATGAATAAACAGGCAACTTGGCATCTTGTTGGTTCAGCAATGGCTGGCAAGCTGGCATGCTGCAGGCTCACAATTACTACTTAACATTGCACCCTTTATTCTGCAGTCCATTACACTGAAATTTCATGGCAGAAAAACTACAAATTGAACAATACATGCCACTATTCAACCAAAATTGTGGCAGCAGCAATGGGCGGCTGGCAGATGTCACATGGCATCACAGTGACATTTTAAATTTTAATCCAACAAAAACAAAAATATAATAATAAATTGAAAAGAACACACCAAAATTTGTAAAAGTTGAGATTTTGAAGCAGTTTCGATAAAGTTATCGGTGGCTGAAGTTGGTTCTTTTTCTATACAACAGCTTGCCCACCAACGAACGTTTCTATACAAATAAAGCAAACTTCAGAGCTATTCATCGAAACTACTTCAAAATCTTAACTTTTACTAATTTTGGTGAGCTCTTTTCAAATATTATATTTTTGTTTTTGTTGAATTAAAATTTAAAATGTCACGCAACACCTGCCAGCCGCCCAACATAGATAACCATGTTATGACCACATGGTGCTGTTTTCACAGTCAAACAAAATCTACTCTAGGGGCCCTGACCAACAATCGGTCTCAGATAGACATGGTTGAAGCACAGGAGGCCCAAGCTCTCTATGAGAGGCGAATATTACAAAGCTTTGTATGGGAGTTTAGGTTCCGCTTTATTACTCCGTAAATAATAAAGCAAATACACTCTAACGGTTATACAGTGCTTCTTGTGTTATTGGTATTCTCTGGTAGCGATTTTAGGCCATTTCGTCAATTTTTTGCTGAGTTCTCTTTCCACTACTAAGAAGGAGGAAAGGAAGGAAGGCTTCGTCAGACCAACGGACTGACCCACTCTCGAAAATCGCTCGATTCTCAAACTAAACCACGTCCCCTTGCTTCGGTACTCCGCATCACGAAAGCCAGATAGTTGTCCTTCAAGTTTATCGAAAAATATCCCACAAAAGTTCTGCCGTCGAGGAATCAATGCAGCAAGAATTTCAAATGACCTGCCATTTTAAAGCCTTCGGACCCGTGGCAAGAACTTCCTGTGCAGCTTGGCGACCATTACGGTCAAATTTCTTCCAACCAGTCCCTCCCTGGTCAGGAAATAGTAAACCGCGATGAAGCCTTTTTCAGTAGAAATAAAACGATTTCAGCTAAATTTTTTACACTTATCAAGGTTTGAATAATAGTAAATACGTGATAAGTGTAAAAAATTTAGCTGAAATCGTTTTATTTCCATTGAAAAAGTCTTCATTATTTTCTGACCATGGGGGGACTGGTTGGAAGAAATTTGCCCGTGCCAGGCTTTAACGGTCGTCAAGCTGCACAAGAAGTTCTTGCCACGGGTCAGAAGGCTTTAAAATGGCAGGTCATTTGAAATTCTCGCTGCATTGATTCCTCGATGGCAGAACTTTTGTGGGATATTTTTCGATAAACTTGAAGGACAACTATCTGGCTTTCGTGATGCGGAGTACCGAAGCAAGGGGACGTGGTTTAGTTTGAGAATCGAGCGATTTTCGAGAGTGGGTCAGTCCGTTGGTCTGACGAAGCCTTCCTTCCTTTCCTCCTTCTTAGTAGTGGAAAGAGAACTCAGCAAAAAATTGACGAAATGGCCTAAAATCGCTACCAGAGAATACCAATAACACAAGAAGCACTGTATAACCGTTAGAGTGTATTTGCTTTATTATTTACGGAGTAATAAAGCGGAACCTAAACTCCCATACAAAGCTTTGTAATATTCGCCTCTCATAGAGAGCTTGGGCCTCCTGTGGTTGAAGCATCAATGCAATGATTTATAATATTTACCTCATTGTTATGTAGCGTCAAACAAAGCTTACATTCATAAGATCCAAGATGATTTTTCATAAAATAAGGATCCTGAAAACAGAACGATAAATCATAAGAGACAAAAATAATTATGTAATCATCAGAAGAGAATGACCAATTTGACAAAATCCGGTGAATGTCACAAACCTTATTCAAGTCGATTGTCTCTAAAGCTAGCTGTCGTAACCTTTCTCTACGATCTCTGTTTGACTCTGAAGCAGAGGCGACTCCACCAGATCCTGTTTTACCTCCAGCTCGATGCTGAAAGTCCATTTTGTTTTTAAAAGTAGCTATTTTCAAGTAAATTCTAATAGTTTTCGAACAAACAACGTGCAAACCAAGATGGCTGCTGCTATCCTTCCCATGATGCATCGAGCCAGCAGGGTAGTTACCATTCTCTTGTGCGATAATCCACAGGAAGCCTAATCTCGGGATAGTTTTCGCAAAATTTAGTTAATTTTTCTGTTGGATCGCTAAAATATGAACGGAAGATATTTTTAAATATAATAACGAGTTCATGCATGATAGAGAACTTACTTGTACAAGCGAGTAATGCATTGTCGATTCCGTCAGCCAGGCAAGGTCTCCGACAGACTAACTGGACTAAACGGGATTGATTGGTCGGCAAATGGCCGGCAGCCGACAGCATTAAATATTTTATCAAGAAATTCAAGAAAACAACGAACCTTTATGATATCAAACTACTCTACTCTACTTTATTAATTTTGATTTTATAATAATTCAGGATAATTATGCTCTCCTTTCTTTTATTTACTTGTCCTCTTTATTGACCGTTCTATACTAGACTTTGATTGGTTCTGTTGTCACCCTAGGGTGACAAAGGTATTAGCATTACAATGAAACTTCGCCGAATAGACTACCCCGATTAGACATTAGAATTTAAAAATTAAACGAGACTTACCTGTAAGTCGATGTTTGATTAGAATTCTATCACGGCATCAGTCAGGAACGTAGGAGTCACATGAGAAGCACGCGCTTGCTCTATTGGTCATTATTTAAAGGTAACCGAGCGTATATAGGAACAGAATAGTCAGGAACGTGAGAGTCACGGGAGGGAGTATAAAACAGAAATCCAGGGTAGGGCATGTGACTCCTACGTTCCTGACTGATGCCGTGATAGAATTCTAATCAAACATCGACTTACAGGTAAGTCTCGTTTAATTTTTAAATTCTATCACGTCATCAGTCTACGTCACTACGGAGACACATGAGATTTTGACGTCCTGAATATGCGTGGCCAAACGAGCTCAACAGATATGGAATCACATCTGATCAAGTATTCATAGATATATTTCCTATACCAGTAACAGGGTAGAATTTACAGTTTTATCACTTTTATGATGCAAATAGATAAGAGTCATTATATGACTGACGCTTATATATAAACTCTATGATCGTGAATAGTAATCTAAAATGGAGGTACCGAAGTTTCTTGTCAGTGGCTTATCATAATATGTTGCAAATGTTTGTGCGTTAGCCCATCCCCCAGCTTTCAATATGTCCTTGAGGGGAATACCAGCTGATTTAGCGTAAGATGTCGAAGCTGATCTTCCACTGTGTGCTGAGAAAACCGTAGTATCAATACCTGCATCTGCCATTGTCAACTTGACCCATTTTCCAATGGTGGAACTCTTCACTGCCTTGTGCGGTTTCGCGTAGCTGATGAGAAGTTTCGTGACTTCCGGTTTTCGTAAACCTGACGTTTTTGCTAAATACAACGTAATTAGCTTAACGACACAAAGTCGATCATCTGCCTTATATTCATGAAGTTCTATAGGGTCTATGTGTCTCCCAGGTTTGGAAGTTTTAAGCGTCTCACGGATCGTGAATATGTATTTGTCCGATTTACGTTGCATAAAGTTTGTGTCAAGTTTACTTAGCGTTTGACATCTCTGACCTGTTATTAGACTCAATAACATTGTCAATTTCATGGTCAGTTGTTTAAGGCTAGGAGTTGGTGGTATATCAGCTAGGAATTTAAGAACTGTCCCTACATCCCACGTTAAGGTGTACCTGGGTAGGGAAGGTTTCATTTCAAAAACTCCTTTCATAAATCTTATCACTAATGGATGGTTTCCAAAGGTGCCATGCGTCGTAGATATTATTGTAGATAGCGCGGATCTAGCAGTATTTATAGAGCTATATCCGAGACCCTGTTTATAAAGGTCTACTAAAAATTCAATACCATGGTAGATGGTTGATTGGAAAATTGTAATACCCCGCTCTTTGCAGTACGCTTCCCAGCGTGCCAAGTATGTGTGATATTGTTTACACGTTGAGGTGCGCCACGATGCCATTACAATGTCACGCGCCTCCGATGACAGGCCTAATCGATTAAGACTTTCCCTGATAAGTGGCACACTAGAAGGGTCAATTTTGGCCATAGTGGATGAGTTTTCCGAGGTTGATGTGGAAGCTCCAGTAGCTTCTTGTGTGGCCTCAGGGGTATTGGTGGTTGCGTTAACAACTTCATTACTTTCGGATACCAAGCCTGCGTTGGCCAATCCGGTACCACTAATATTCCTGAGGCCTTGTCGTCTTGTATTTTCTTGAGGACATGTGGTACTAAACTAAAGGGAGGAAATGCATAGAATTCGAGATTAGTCCATGATATGGACAGTGCGTCAATTGCGAATGCGCCGGGGTCCGGCCGGTAAGAGACATATGTCGGTAACTGGTTGTTTATGCGTGACGCAAATAAGTCGATTTTAGGCGTGACCTCGAGGTCGTGTAGTGCCTCTTTTAACATCAGTGGGTTTAGTCTCCACTCATGTGTAGAGCGGTTATCACGAGACTCGAAATCTGCCCTCGTGTTGAGTTTGCCCGCAATATGTGCTGCGCTAAGCCAGAGGCCCCGTGCAATGGCCCATTCCCACATCTCTTTACAAAGGGAATTAAGTTTGTTGGAGTGGCTTGTACCCATGTTGTTAACAAGGGCAACTGACGTGCTGTTATCTATCATAAGTCGCACGTGTTTGTTGTTGAGGGTACTAAGGAATGTTTGCATTCCTAAAAAGACGGCTAATAATTCGAGATAATTGATATGATGGCTTTTTTCCTCCGAGGTCCAAAAGCCCCCAGTAGATCTATTCTCATACACGGCCCCCCAACCTTCGTTACATGCATCTGTTGTGAGTGTACAGTCAGGTTCAGGCAGTGTTATAAGGCCATAGCATGTAGCGGCATTGTCTACCCACCAATCTAATTCAAGTAGGGCGTTAGGTGACAGTGTCATGTAGCTGTCAAAATTTCCCTTATTCACCTTGAGCGCTTTTGTCTTATCTCTTTCGAGCACGCGGAAATAAAGGGGACCAAATCTTGATCCGGGAAACGATGAAATAATCGTGCCTATTGTCTGCGCCGTTTCGCGCACCGTTGGTTTAGACTTGTTGCGAAGAGATTTGCATAAGGATTCTAATTTCCTCATTTTTTCCTCTGTCAAGGTTACCGTCATGGTAACTGAGTTAATGTTAAACCCCAAAAATACTATTTGCTGACACGGGTTGAAAACCGATTTGTCCGGGTGAATGTAAAACCCAAGTGACTCTAAAATATCGCAAGTATCAATGACGTTTCTTGCGCAGTCATGATAGGTGTCCCCCTGCAGGAAGAAATCATCAATGTAACCGAGTACAATATGTCCCATGCGATGTAACGTAGCAAGGGGAGGTTTTAGCAATTTCGTGAATGTTCTTGGCGCGCACGACAGCCCATTAGGCATGCATGTGTACTGATAAAGTTTATTTTTCCACATGAATCTCAGGTATTTCCTGTGATTGTTTGCTATTCTGACAGAATAATATGCATCTTTAAGATCAATAGACGACATGAAACAATTGCGCTGAACTAGTTTTAGCACGGTATGCAAGGTATCCATTTTGAAATGAACTTTCGGCGAGAATTGGTTAAGTTCCTTTAGATTAAGGATAAGCCTGTGGCTTCCGTCCTTTTTAGGTCTAACGAAAATGGGAGAGATAATCTCACCATTGTCATGCCCGGTGGGCTCTATGACCTGTTTTTTCTCCAATTTTTCAAGTTCATTTTCTATGGCTAATTGTTCCTTTTTACTAAAATTAGGCGGGTAAACTCGGTGTTGCTGTGGTTTCCCGTCAAATACTATTTTAAGTCCAGCGACACACCTAAGGATCTCTCTATCCGAGGTTAGATCTTTCCAGCTATTTAGATAATGGGACAAGTTTCCGGCAGCAAATGTCTCACAATTCTTTTCAAAATACTTTCTCAGCCGAGCTATGTGATTGTAAAAGGCTGAGTTAAAATCTAAATCATAATCTAAAATCTCACAGGGGTTTCTTACCTGATGTTTTAGAGTCTGTAAAGCCTGTATTATTTCGAGTCGTCTGCCTTTCTCGGGTGTCGAGGTTTTTTCCTGTATTGGCTTTTGTGGCTCTTCGATAAAAAAGGACGCTTGTAGGAGCCCGCGGAGCGATAAGTGTCCGAGTGTGGCCTTTTTTGCCCCCTGTGCCGTTCATTCTTTGATTGGCCCACAGTAGCGCCAATTTTCGTGGCCTCTTTTGCGTCCCTGATTTGCTTTGCCAGGTCGTCACCAAATAGGAGGACGTTCGGTTCTTCGATTTCCTTAGAACAGAGCGAGTGAAACTCGCTTTTGAGCGCGGGTTTCATCTGCTCCTTTCTTATTCCCGACAAGTCAGAGAATATGTGGCTTAAGAGACCAATGGTGTCTATGCCGTTAGCCATCACCTGCTTTTGCTCGTCCTTATTTACGTCGAGCGTCAGCACTTTGTTGCACATGGCGAGCACTGCAGAGGTCGCTTTCAGCACTGTTTTTTGCAGATTATTGAGCCGTAGGTCGTGCGTGCGGCGTTGAGAGTTAAGCTGGCTCCAAATTTCCCCATTTACTTTCGGAACAACCATCTTAGAGCAGTTCTCTGGGACTTGATGCGCCTCCAGTAAGCTCTTTAATTTTTCGGGGGATAGCTTTTTCCCCCATCTTTTGAGGGTTATGTCGGCCAACTTTTGGGCGACTTTAGGCCCCAATTTTTCGTCATCATCGATAGATGCCGCTAATTCGCTAAGAAGGCTTTCTGAAGCGCTTACGCCGGTCGATTTATCTCCCGTTGAACCAGCATCGTTCCCTACAAGCTGGTCGAGATCGTCCTCCAAGGCATGTACACTCATAGTTTCATCGTCGGTCTCCTCAGAGCCTGACGAGGATTCACTCGGTTCTCTTGGTCGAGGTCGGGTACTCGCTTCTGCTTTCCCGCCATTATCGCCCTGTGGGCTCGGTTGGCCGGTGGCCTGTCGATCGCGATCATCTAGCGTTTGACAAAGCCTTACCATAAGGTCTGTCATGTTGCCCATTTTGGCGTTCATCTCAGCTAGAGTGCGATCTAGGGTAGCCGGTGGCTGGCTTGTTCCCTGTGGGAATTCCTCGTTCTCTGCAGTGGCTGACACGATGGTAACGGCAGGTTCGATGTGTTGGTCGCTCATATTGTCCCGGTGTTCTGAAAAAGAAACTGCCTAGAAAAAATAACTGTTAAGCTATTTTGAAATATACTCACGAACAGACGGTTGGCAATCTAGTGTACAGATAATGTGTTCGCGTAGAGATGTTTTTTAAAACAATTTAACACAAGTGTGCGGAGAGCTCGTAAAACGATGTTTGCTGACCTTAAGCAAGGAATGCAATGACTAATAGAGCAAGCGCGTGCTTCTCATGTGTCTCCGTAGTGACGTAGACTGATGACGTGATAGAATCATTATGTGTCTAGATAGCGCAGCGGTCCAAGGTGATATCTAAAGGTATGAACTGGCCATTTCTAATAGAAAGTGAAGTGCTGCGAGTATGCAAAGCCTGTATACAACAACAATTGTGGGTACATTTAATTAACCCGTGAAACACTAAGTGAATGTAATGGTTTCTTTTGTATCTTTGACTGGTAAATAATTAGCGATATTGTTAATGCAAATTTTGCTTATTATTCTTTTAATTTTAGTCAGTCTTTAGTTTTGGCAGGTCTTGCGTGACATTTTGAATTTTAATCCAACAAAAACAAAAATATAATATTTGAAAAGAACACACCAAAATTAGTAAAAGTTGAGATTTTGAAGTAGTTTCGATGAATAGCGCCAAAGTTATCGGTGGCCGAAGTTGGTTCTTTTTCTATAGAAACGTTCGGTGAGCAAACTTCGGCCGCCCATAACTTTGGCGCTATTCATCGAACTACTTCAAAATCTCAACTTTTACTAATTTTGGTGAGCTCTTTTCAAATATTACATTTTTGTTTTTGTTGCGGATTAAAATTTAAAATGTCACGCAAGACCTGCCAAAAGCCCATTATCAAGCTGCGTGATCGTGTTAGATAGGTAAGCTGAAACTTCAGGCTGTTTCTTTTAGTGACGTTCAGTTACAGGCAGCAACAAAAGTGCAGACAAACTCATAAAAGATCATTGTCTTTCTCTAAAACCATCACTAAACTGCCTGTAAAACGTCACTAGTGCGACCTTTATGAATATTTGCACTGACGAACGAGGGTTGAATTCGACATGATATCGAACATGATAGCCTGCGTGCAGCCGTTTATTTAAGTTTCAACTTACCTATCCGCTAACACAATCACGCAGCTTGATAATTCTCTCAAAATTGATTCAAAGACTGACTAAAATTATAAGAACAATAAGCAAAATTTGCATTAACAATATCCCTAATTATTTACCAGTCAAAGATACAAAAGAAATCCATTACAATATGCACTAGTCAATTGACACCCCCGCCCCCGAACCCCGGGACTAGTAGCCTGCGTAACGGCCCTAAAAGGGAGGGCGAAGGGAGGGGAGGGGCTTAAGAAGAGAGGGGTTAAATTCCCCGGTATTTCTCGGGGTTCGTAGGGCGGGGGTTTCAATTGACTAGTGCTTTTTTAATAACCACAACTTGTATATCCAGCTACGCTACTCGAACTACTATGTGCTGTGCGCAGCGGTATCATTCGCATAGAGAAAAACAAACTTGATCGCTGACCATGCATTAACATTAGCTGATTATGATGACGTTTTTTGACGTCACGGGAAAATCGCTGAAAAACTCGAGCTTGGCACGAATAGTAAGCTACTCGCTTCGCTCTCAGCAATCATTAAGTGTACTAGATAGCGCAGCGGTCCAAGGTGATATCTAAAGGTATGAATTAGGGTTCGGATATCGTCTCCCTCCCTCCCTGGCCTTCGGGCTAAGACAATTGTTTTTATGTAGCACCGGGATAGCGTGGATGGGGCCGAAATCTTCATCCGTAACGTAAGTCGATTCGATGTCTCAGCTTCTATGAATGTCCTCTTGAGAATCGTCCCAAAATTTAATTTTTCATATTTTTCTAATTGGAGATATTTACATACTTTGACCGGCCGGGGTGCCTATTTAGGTGTTACGAGTTCGAGCCGTGTCAACGCCGGGTTTTTTCTTTTTTTCTTTCCATTTTTTGTTCTGTTTCTTTTTTCCCTTTTCTTTACTCAGAACTTTTTTCGACACTTACATTACAAGCTTCTTATCTGTCTTTATTTTATTTGTCTGGGTAATCGCACTGAGCCCAGGCCGTCATGTAGAGTAGCGCCACAGGCAGCCCAGGCTCAGCTCCTGTACATTTTCCCGTCCCATGCGTCACGTCCTCAGGGAATTAAGTTCGAATCTCGACGGATTCGCTCAACATTTTTTTATTCTCTATTTTTTCCAAATAATTGATTCCTTTATACCCACTAATCACTTTTTTTTTCATAGATTTTTGCATGTTTTTGCTCTTACCTTTTTAGCTTCCTTTTGATTCTTTTCAGCAGTATTTCAATATTTTCTCCCTATAATCCCTATCCGAATTTTTACCCAATTAGTCAGGGTGAGAGTTACGCATCGATCACTAATCAACTCTGAGTTTGAGGGAAAATCTACCGGTTCAATTTATTTGATGTCGATTCAAGTTCAATTCGATTTTCACAGTTGAATTAGTGATAACATGTGATAACCTTCTGGGATCTTCGAGGTGATTGGAGCGGATTTTTTTACCGTATTTGGAGGTCAAAAAGGGAGGTGGTCACTGGAAGCCGCTGAAGTGACAAAAAAAATTATTTTGTATTCCATGCGCGACTACAACCCGACTTTCAGTTATGATCAATACACTGAGCTAGCGTTCGTACAGTAGGCGCTTCTCTACATTATTGCCTGGGCTGCTTGTCAGTGTGTGCCAGATCTAGAGATTTGGACTATTGTTAGAGTAGTGGAGAGGTTAAGATTACGTGATCTGCTTTTTCCGGGTCTGGCGTTGCCGTTTTAACGCCACTGGCGAATCATTTTGCATTTGGCGTAAAGATGAAAAGTCACTCTCCCATTTGAGTGCCAAACACACAACGCCAGGCACGAAAAAAGCAGGTCACGTGATCCTCTCCGCCGTTTGCCGTTTGTCGTTTACGCGAATCCGTTAACCTCTCTATTAACGAAACGTAACGCGATTAACCAAATCCTAGGCACCCAGGGAAATTTCGGGAGGAAAATTCAAACAACTGAATAACATCGAAGCTCTAAGGCTATTAAATAAAACCTATAAGAACAAACTTCAAAATTTTCAGGAAATCCTACTGAAAAGGCATTTCTATAAGACAATGAAAAACATCAGGAGCACGAATGTTTCAGACACCCTCTGACTAATAAGAGGTGGTGACACTTACATATATACTTTACATACAAAGCTCAATCACCTTATTCGACCGTTGTCCGCCTTCATTAATGTGGGGCTTTAGTATAAAAATGGTGATCATCGAAGTCGATCCACAAAAATAGTCCTTGATTTAGTGGGTTTAGTAGATCTTAATTCGTGACTTACATTTATAAACAAAATAAATGATAAATAATATTTTAATTTTATCAGATCCGTACGTAGTGGTTCTTCTTCTGCTGGCACCCACACTCACTATTTCTACATTAAATATTATACATACATCACTCAATCACCTTATTCATCTTTCCCCGCCTTCATTCATATGGGACTTTAGTATAAAGATGGCGACCATCAAAGTCAACAAAATGAGTTGGTCAACCAAGCGTGATTGGCAATATTGTATTCCTTTTTGAAAATAATATATTTTTACGTCCCTTAAAAGGTTTTGCTTTGGAGTTAGAGAGCATCAACGCTTCGATGTACCATCAGGAAGAGTTATAGAACTGAACACAACGCAAGTTTGACAAGACTTTGGTGAAAGGAATTTCCCTTGGAGCGTTTTTCAAGGTTTGATTACAGCTTTCATATTGTGCTGTCGATGTAGTTCAGGCTTAAGATTGCATACAAACATTATTTTCAGCACATCCGTATGTTAGATAACTTTAAATAAGTTTTCTTTCAAGTTTGAACCTCAGAAACACAGAAAGCGTTATCCAATTCAATCAAAGCCAATCATTTCTATTTGATGGATCTATTTGATGGATCCAACAAAGCCGGCTTTGCCCTTCAAGATAACAAGGCATTAGTTAGGTTATCCTATTAACAAACTCTCGAAATGCGTATATACAATTATATATTTTCTGAAGGTATCACCTCCAATTTATACGTCCAAATTCCAAGTTAACGTTTCAACGGAACAATAAGATAACATTTCTTCTAATGACCATTAAAAATGAAACTAATGTAAGAGCTAGTATTATGCATGGAAGCTCTTGCGTGTAAGCAAAATGCAAATACATTATATACACAGATGTCAGCTAAGCTCAATTACTTATTAAGACAATGCTCGATCTGAGCATCATTTTTCAATGTCAGGCTATGATATGACATTTTTCAAGAACCAATTGAAATCAACCAAAATAACACCAGCCAATGTGTATTATACTTTTGTGCACGCACGCTAATTCTATCACTGATCGGCGTATACGCAATTTGTATACGTATTCATTATTGCTTTGCTAGCAGATCAGTGTTGAGATGGATTTGGTTCTTATAGACCTTATACTCGGTAATTGATGAAGCTCATGTTGCTCCAATATTAATATTACTGCATTCTTTTTAATCGAAGATATGTTGAGACGCTTGGCTGATCTTATTATCTATGGAGGAACCATTCGTTCCATGGATGCTGTCTGTCCAATTCCTGAGGCTATTGCAGTACAAGGAGAAAGGATTATGTCAGTAGGAAGTAAGGAACAAATCCTAAAGCTAGCAGGTGAAGATACGAAGATGGTAGAGCTCAAAGATAACCAGACACTTCTACCTGGTTTTATCGAGCCCCACCAACACGCCACCCAGTTAGCTTTGACCAGATGTAAGTACATCTCATGCAGCGCTTATTGTTACCCAACATATACAGCAATTCAAACTCTCTTCCGAAACACCATTGCTGAAACGGACCCTGCAAGTGGCAAATGGTGTATATTCTTAGGATGGGATCCCGAGATGATCAAAGATCTTCCCGAACTCAACTTTGATGCTTTGGAAGCTTTGACCACTGACATTCCACTGGTCGTTATTGGCCAAAGTGGATACACTGCCTGGTCAAACCGTAAAGCGTTCGAGGTAGCTGGAATTCCTGAAGATGTTCCCAACCCCAGAGGAGGAACGTTTGTCCGTGATCCAGCGACTGGCAAGCTGACTGGCCAGATGCTTGAAGCACCGGCGATATTTATGGTTCTTAACAAAGCTCCCGAACCATCTTTGGAAGACATCGCCATTGGCTTGGAAGAGCAGTGGCAAGAGTATTCCAATGCTGGTTTTACAACAGTTACCGAATTGGCTTACATGCCAGATGAAGAAGTAGACAATCTGGTCCAACAAAAATCCCGTCGTCCTGACTGTCCAATTCGTTTGGGTCTTTACAAACTCGACACTGGAGACGAACCCACAGAACCCGGCCAAGCTAAAGTATGCTGCCATAGTAGTTCGTGCATAAAGAAAGCAACCAAATGTGCTTGCAAGATTAAACCAAATGATAAGCTCTGGATTGCTGGAATCAAGATCATTGGTGATGGATCTCCTCATTGTGGAACTGCCGCGGTTCGAGAAGACTACCTGAGTAACAATCTGACAGAAACGCTTGGATTTCCACCCTCTCCTAATAATGGAACGCTGAATCATGAAAGAGATTATTTGTTGGGAAGAGTGAAGTACTATCACAAACAGGGAAAGCAAGTGGCCATCCACACTCACGGTGAGAGAGCCATTGAACAGGCTTTGAGCGTCTTGCAAGAGGTAAGAGAGAGGTTCTTGTGTTCTAACTACATATTTTGAGGTTGATGTGTTATTAGGTAGATTTTAAAATTTAGCAAATGAATATCGTGATGTGAAAGGAGTCAAAGCAGACACCACACACGCACAAGTTAGCATTCCAAACATGGCGTCGCGATGTAGTCACAGTAGTCTCGCAGATAAACGAATGTGATTGATTCGTCGTCTCACTCTAGCTCCCCACCAATTACGTACTTTTATCAATTTTTAGATAAATAATTGCTGTAATGTACCAGTTATACATAACGATCCGAGTAATAATCAGTCATCCGAAGCACTATAAACGTAATTGTCGTTCGAACGTCTACTGTTTATTCGATGCTAAGATCAGTTTCCCAAGAGCGAGAAATCGTTACCAAAGCTAGTAGTTTTTCCTTGATAGATTAGTGTCGAGATGCAAAAATAAACATATTCCCTGGTGGCTTTGGAATTTCCATGGAAATCAACATTTCAAGGGAAACGTCTTAAGTTTTCATATTGTCTTAATGTTTGAAAACAGGATACGAACACCATGCAAAATAGGATCATCTTACGACAACTTGCCCATTTAAACGGCAACACTGAAGACATTCAGTGACGTATTCACGAAAATGGCAGGTTTTATGAGTGGAAATTGAACCATGCTCTCAGTACGCAATTTAATACCACACACGTAGACTGAAATATATAAAGAGAAGCACTAATATTTACCGTCGGCATGCAATTCTTCCAGCACTAAGCTGATCTTCCAGGAAGCTGACGAGGCGTACTTTACACTTTTTATCCGTCACTGCTCCGCTTTAAGAGTCTTTAAAGCCAATGGGGGACTTACACTAACAGGTCACGTGACCCTATCTCCCCTAAATCAAGCAGCACAAGCTTGCCATCCAACGCGTTTTTCGAAGCGGAATCTTAAAAACTATCCAACCATAAATTACGTCTCCTGTATTACATCTATTACATCATGCTGTATTGATGAGCTGAAACTCTGCACTTTTACTAAAATCGAGATGCTCTTTCTATTTCTGGCATTCATTTTGATGGTGTTGCCTGGTTTAAAGGGAGATAGGGTCATGTGACCTGTTAGTGCAAGTCCCCCATTAAAGCTACACAGAATGTGGAGACGTCCAGGGACGTCGAAACAAGTGTCAAATCACTGGATATTTGAGGGGTTGCTTCTTTCCCTTTTCTTCATTCCCCCTTTCATTCCCACAAGCGTTACTAACCAAACGACTAACTTGGCTGCACTTGCTCCTTATAATATAAATTTTCATTTTTCAATAGGTTGAGCTTGCTGCTCCAAACAGGGATCTTCGCCATCGTCTTGAACATCTTGGTCTTTGCGAAGAGAAGCAAATCATACAAGCAGCCAAAATCAATGTCTCCATGTCCTTCTTTGTTCAACATTTGTACTTTTATGGGACGTCCTACACCAAATTCATCTTCGGCCCCAAACGTACAAACCGCTGGGCCCCATTGAGTTTGGCTGTCAAGCACAACATCCTTTGGACCATCCATCAGGACCACCCCACCTTTCCAGGACCACCAGATCCAATGGCTAACCTGATGACTGCCGTGACTCGAACAGAGAGGTACAAACCTGACAAGGTCTATGGATCAGAATACTGCATCAAGATGGAAGAAGCCTTGAAAGGCTACACTATCAACGCTGCTAAACAGATCCACCAAGAAGACGAACTTGGCAGCCTGGCGGTTGGCAAGCGAGCAGATTTGGTGATCTTGAGCGAGGATCCTGTGAAAGTGGCTGAAGTGGACCCGTTTAGGATTGTTGACATCAAAGTCATTGATACGTATCTGAATGGTCACAGCAATTCAACATCTGAGAAAGAAGATAATTAGAAAGTAGTGTGTTTGAGCCTTGTATAACAATTGGTATTTTAAGCGCGTTCTGATTGGTCGAGAACCGTGTGTAATAAAAGTAAAAACATATGGATGACGCGAGAGAATATTACGCGCGCCCTGATTAAATTGTTTGAGATATTAATTTAGAATGATATAAAAAAGAAACAGTGTAAAGAGTGGTACCACCCTGAATGGGGAGAGGACTGGAATTCGCAGTGTATGAAATTTGCAATATATCACATTGTACCACAATGTAATCGCAGCACTCATGCCTTCTAAATTTTCTAACTGATAGATCAAAGGCAAAATGTCTCTTGAAAAGACCAAACATATTACCATTTCTTTCCCCTCCCCTTGATTTAGTGGGTCTTGAATGACAAACACCATATAAATAAATGAAAATAACAAAATGATATTGATAATCTTTTCCTCAGATCGATGTCCGAGTTGTACATATTCTGGTGGCGCTAACACTCACTACAATATTTTACATACAACGCATCACCTAGCCTACTCACAGGCTCTCTGGAGGGGAGGGGGAGGGGAAGAGAGAAGGGGGGAGGGGAAGAGAAAGGCCTTCCCTTCTTTCCCCTCCCCCTCAGTCACCTTATTCATCTTTGTCCGCCTTCATTTATATGTATATTTGGTATAAAAATGACGATCATCAAAGTCAACAAAATGAGTTGGTCAACCAAGCGTGATTGGCTATATTGGTTGCCTTTTTGGAAAATACATCGTCCCTTGAAAGTCTTCTCTTGGGGCTAGAAAGCATCAATTAATTATAACCTCTCTCTTTGATGTACCACATAGGAACAGTTAGAACTCTAGACAACACAAGTTTGACAAGACTTTGGTGAAAGGAATTAATTCCAATTCGACATTTTGCCAGGTTTGCTTACAGCTTTAATATCGCAGTGTTGAAGTAGTCAGGCTAAGGGTTTTGTAAAAACATAACGGTTCTACTTATGGCAGTCGTATTTTGGTCTATTTTAGACAACTGTAAAAAGATTTGAACATCTGTTTTGAACCTCAGAAAATGTTATCCAATTCAATGAAATCGAATCACTTTTATTTGATGAAGGTAGCATGAAAAAGGACCAAACAAAAGGATTACAAGATTACAAATTATTAATATTAGAATATTATCAACCTCTGGAATGTGTATATGCAATTAATATTTTAGGATCAGATATACTCGATCTCTTAAGACTTATTGAATTGACTGAAGGTATAATATATCCATCGCCAATTACGTCCAAATTCTTTGATATGAACAATAAGATAACATTTCTTCTAATGACCTCTGGAAAATGAAACTAAAGTACAAGCAAGTATGACAATGCATGAGAGCATCATGCCAACATTTCTGATCAATTCCGCTGGGGCCAACCCCTCCCCCTCCCCCTCCCCCTCCCCCTCCCCCTCCCCCTCCCCCTCCCCCTAATGAAAACTATAGCATAACAAAAGCAGCCAACGAAAAGGATTCGGGATCAAAGTGTAGGTGTCAAATGTCATTAGGTCATCAAAGGCTTATTGGCATGCCACTCCAAGGTCAGATCATTATAATCCCACTTAAGCATGAATAACATAGAGAAGGTCAAAGGGCATGCACGAAACTGACTTGAGACAAGATGACAGTCATCTCGTCACATAAAACAACAGTACAAACATGGTTGTAAGGGCACTTTTTACTCGGCTGACGTAGGAATTTAAAAGCTTCTATGCCGAATTAAATCGGCTGATTGAACAGCTTCACACAAGCCGCCGAGTGAACGGCTGTATGGGCGTCTTGTTCTATCACCGATCACCGCGTATTAATTGTTGCATTTGCGATGAAATGGGAACTTATACTCGGTAACTGAAGAAGCTCATATTGCTCTAATATCAGTGTGTTCTTTTTAATCGAATATATGTTAAGGCAACGCTTGCCTGATCTTATTATCTATGGAGGAACCATTCGTTCCATGGATGCTATCTGCCCAATTCCTGAGGCTATTGCAGTACAAGGAGAGAGGATTATGTCAGTAGGAAGTAAGCAACAAATCCTAAAGCTAGCAGGTGAAGATACGAAGATGGTAGAGCTCAAAGATAACCAGACACTTCTACCTGGTTTTATCGAGCCCCACCAACACGCCATCCAGGTAGCTTTGACCAGATGCAATTGCATTTCATGCAGCGCTTATTATTACCCAACATTTACAGCAATTCAAACTCTCTTCCGAGAGACAATTGCTGAAACAGACCCTGCAAGTGGCAAATGGTGCAAATTCATAGGATGGGATCCCGAGATGATCAAAGATCTTCCCAAACTCGACTTTGATGCTTTGGATGCTTTCACCACTGAAATTCCACTGGTCGTTATTGGCCAAAATGGACATACTTCCTGGTCAAACCGTAAAGCGTTTGAGGTAGCTGGAATTCCTGCAGATGTTCCCAACCCCAGAGGAGGAACGTTTGTCCGTGATCCAGCGACTGGCAAGCTGACTGGCCAGATGCTTGAAGCAACGGCGTTATTCATGGTTGTTAACAAAGCCCCCAAATCATCTTTTTAAGACATCGCCATTGGCTTGGAAGAGCAGTGGCAAGAGTATTCCAATGCTGGCTTTACAACAGTTACCGAATTGTTGTACATGCCAAATGAAGAAGTAGACAATCTGGTCCAACAAAAATCCCGTCGTCCTGACTGTCCAATTCGTTTGGGTCTTTACACGCTCGACACTGGAGACGAACCCACAGAACCCGGCCAAGCTAAAGTATGCTGCCATAGTAGTTCGTGCATAAAGAAAGCAACCAAATGTGCTTGCATGATTAAACCAAATGATAAGCTCTGGATTGCTGGAATCAAGATCATTGGTGATGGATCTCCTCATTGTGTAACTGCCGCGGTTCGTGAAGACTACCTGAGTAACGATCTGACAGAAACACTTGGATTTCCACCCTCTCCTAATAATGGAAAACTGAATTATGAAAGAGATTATTTGTTGGGAAGAGTGAAATACTATCACAAACAAGGAAAGCAAGTGGCCATCCACACTCACGGTGAGAGAGCCATTGAACAGGCTTTGAGCGTCTTGCAAGAGGTAAGACCGCCTGAGGTTCTTTGCTCTAACTATACATTTTTCTATGTTGATTTTGTTATTACTGGGTACGTAGGTTTTAAGATTTAGCAAATGCATATATGATATCAAAGGGAGCGGAGAGGAAAAGGCATTTCAATAAACATCCTTCCTACTCATTTTAAGGCCATTTTTCCTTCACTAAATCTCATAATTGTTTTCCCTCCTCCTCCCAAACCGATTTTTCTGCCTCTTTTCTCCCTCCTCCCTACTTTTTGGGGGCTATTTCTCCCTCCTCCCTAAACCGTTCCTCTCCGCTCCAAAGGGGACACTACACACGCAAAAACTGATTAAAAAATGGCGTCGCGATGTAGTCACAGTAGTCTTGCAATGAATGAACGTGATATATTCGTCATCTCACGCCTCATTCTCGCGTCGCCTCGTGTTTCCTAAATCTACCAATTACTTTTATTGGTCTTCAGATTAGTTATTGCCGTAATGTCCCAATTATACAAAACGATCACAGTTACAAGCAATGTAAACGTTATAATTGTCGTTAATTGCTCAGATTTCCTTGGAGTGAGATCGAAATCCTTACGAATTAAAGTAGTTTTCCTTCAGATAGATTAATGTGACAGTGTTATGGAAGCGGTATCAGTGTGGGAAGTAAACCATATTCCCTGGTCTTTGGAATTTCCATGGAAATCAACAGTTCAAGTGAAAGCTTTAAAGTTTGTTTGTCTTAATGCCCATGGGATCTGGTGGTTAATGATAGCAAACAGCATACGAATTGGAAAGTATATAAATAAAATATGATCAACTTATAACAACCATTCAGATTAAAATAAAAAGGCAAAATTGAAGGCATACATTAACGAATTCACGAAAATGCCAGGTTTTATGAGTGGACGTCAATAAATTGAAACGGTACTTCAACGCTGATCTCCCAGGACGCTTAAAGAAGGGAAAAGGGAATGCAAGGAGTGGAAAGGAGGGAGAGGCTCTCCTTTCTTTACCCTCATCCTCCCCCGGGGGGGTACCTTTTAGGGGTCATTTTCAAAAATTCCGACGAGCATCCCCGTCCTCTTATATATAGGAGTCCCCCTCCCCCCCTCCCCCCCCTCCCCCGGCGTCCTCCCCCTCAATCACTTTATTCGTGTTTGTCTGGTTTCATTAATATTGGTCTCTAGTATAAAAGTGGCGGTCTTCAGTATAAAAATGGCAACCATCAAAGTCAACAAAATCAGATGGTCAACCAAGCGTGATTTGCTATATTTGTTGCCTTCTTTGGAAAATACATGTTTCCAAGTCGTTCCCTTGAAAGGTTTCTGTTAGAGTTAGAAGCATCAATATGTCTTTTTGATCGTACCATTAGGAGCAGTTAGAACTGGAGGCAACACAAGTTTGGTTACGTTTTTTAAAGGTTTTCTTATAGCTTTTATATCGTGCTGTCGATAGTGTAGTAAGGCTTAACACCAGGTAAAAAGACTATTGTTAGGACAGCTGTATGTTAGATAACTTGTAGAGAGGTTTACCATCCGGCCGATTTTAAGATCAGAAAATGTTATACAATTCAATCACACGTAAAATGGATCAAACAAAGCTTTGCCCCTTAATATTACAAACTACTAGTTAAGTTACGCTATTAACAACCTCTCCAATGTGTATATAATTAAAATATGATTATATACATATAGTGGTATACATCCATCGCCAATTACGTCCAAATTCTTTGATATGAATAATAAGATAACATTTCTTCTAATGACCACTGGAAAATGAAACGAATGTACAAGCAAGTATTACAATGCATGAGAGTATCATGCCAACATATTACTGAATCAAAAATGCACTTAAGCGAAATGCAAATATGTGATACACACAGACGACAATTACTTAAGACAATCTTTGATCGAGGCCCAATTTTTCACTGGTAGTCTACAATATGACATTTTTCAAACCGTATCAAACCAATGGGCATCAGCCAAATCCACATCAGCCAATTAGTTTCGTGCACGTTAATTCTGATGGTCGTATATTCGAGCAGATCAGTGTTGCGATGAATTTAGAGCTTATACTCGGTAATTGAAGAAGCTCATATTGCTCTTATATCAGTACATTCCTTTTAATCGAAGATATGTCGAAGCAAAGTTTAGCTGATCTTATTATCTATGGAGGAACCATTCGTTCCATGGATGCTATCTGCCCAATTCCTGAGGCTATTGCAGTACAAGGAGAGAGGATTATGTCAGTAGGAAGTAAGGAACAAATCCTAAAGCTAGCAGGTGAAGATACGAAGATGGTAGAGCTCAAAGATAACCAGACACTTCTACCTGGTTTTATCGAGCCCCACCAACACGCCATCCAGTTAGCTTTGACCAGATGCAAGTACATCTCATGCAGCGCTTATTATTACCCAACATATACAGCAATTCAAACTCTCTTCCGAAACACCATTGCTGAAACGGACCCTGCAAGTGGCGAATGGTGTATATTCTTAGGATGGGATCCCGAGATGATCAAAGATCTCCCTAAACTCGACTTTGATGCTTTGGATGCTTTCACCACTGACATTCCACTGGTCGTTATTGGCCAAAGTGGACATACTGCCTGGTCAAACCGTAAAGCGTTCGAGGTAGCTGGGATTCCTGAAGATGTTCCCAACCCCAAAGGAGGAACGTTTGTCCGTGATCCACCAGAGACTGGCAAGCTGACTGGCCAGATGCTTGAAGCACCGGCGATATTCATGGTTGTTAACAAAGCTCCCGAACCATCTTTGGAAGACATCGCCATTGCCTTGGAAGAGCAGTGGCAAGAGTATTCCAATGCTGGTTTTACAACAGTTACCGAATTGGCGTACATGCCAGATGAAGAGGTAGACAATCTGGTCCAACAAAAATCCCGTCGTCCTGACTGTCCAATTCGTTTGGGTCTTTACACGCTCGACACTGGAGACGAACCGATAGAACCCGGCCAAGCTAAAGTATGCTGCCTTAGTAGTTCGTGCATAAAGAAAGCAACCAAATGTGCTTGCAAGATTAAACCAAATGATAAGCTCTGGATTGCTGGAATCAAGATCATTGGTGATGGATCTCCTCATTGTGGAACTGCCGCGGTTCGTGAAGAATACCTGAGTAACGATCTGACAGAAACACTTGGATTTCCACCCTCTCCTAATAATGGAAAGCTGAATTATGAAAGAGATTATTTGTTGGGAAGGGTGAAGTACTATCACGAACAAGGAAAGCAAGTGGCCATCCACACTCACGGTGAGAGAGCCATTGAACAGGCTTTGAGCGTCTTGCAAGAGGTAAGAGAGAGGTTCTTGTGTTCTAACTCCACATTTTGCAAGCTAGGGCTACAGAGGTTGATGTGTTATTAATAGGTAGATTCTACAATTTAGCATCATATCGTGATGCGTCGATCGCATTTGCTAAATCTACCAATTACTTTTATAGATCTTTAGATTAGTAACTGATGTAATGTCGCAGTTGCAGTTATACATATAATGATCGATCAGAGTAATAATCAGTCATCCGAAGCAATATAAACTTAATTTCCGTTCTACTACTTCGTATACTTCTATTCTCCTGCGAGTGAGAAATCCTTGTGAAAGTAGTTTTTCTTGATAGATTAGTGTGGATATGCGACAGTGTTATGTATTAGTGAAAACTATTTTTAGGAGTGAAGTCATCGAAGTATCGAAGGGTTTCAATGTGGGAGGTAAACATATTCCCTGGTCTTTTGAATTTCCATGGAAATCAACAGTTCAAGTGGAAGGTCTTATTTTTTGTTGTCTTCAGTGATGCCAATGGGATATGGTGGTTAGTGATAGCAAACAGGATACGAAAAGCATACAAAAAAGGAGGTCCTCATGACAACCTGCCATGCATTTTATTAAATTGAAGGCATTCATACAGCAACAAATTATATTCACAAAAACGGCAGGTTTTATGAGTGGACGTCAACAAATTGAAAAATATACTTCTTCTCTTTAGGCGATTGAAAACCACACACGTAGAAAGTATATAAAGAAAAGTAGTTTAGTGTCGACAGGTCTTCCAGCACAAATTAAGAAGATCTCCCAGAAAGCTTACAGGGCGTACTTTACCCTCTCCCTTGTCAATCAGTGCTTCGTTTTAACGGTATTCAAATCTAGTTTATTAATAAAGTTGCACAGAATGGAGAGAAGACGAAACAAGTGTGGAGGTTTTTGGGAGGAAAGGTGAAGGAAAGGGGCCCTTTTTTCTCTTCCCTTCCCCTCCCCTCACTCTGTCCTTCCCACAAGCGCCGGCTACGCAGGTTACTAACCAACTAATTTGGCTGTACTTGCTTCTTAAAATAAATTTTCTATATTCTCAATAGGTTGAGCTTGCTGCTCCAAACAAGGATCTTCGCCATCGTGTTGAACATCTTGGTCTTGGCGAAGAGCAGCACGTCATACAAGCAGCCAAAATCAATGTCTCCATGTCCTTCTTTGTACAACATTTGTACTTTTATGGAACGACCTACACCGAATTCATCTTCGGTCCCGAACGTACAAATCGTTGGGCCCCATTGAGTTTGGCTGTCAAGCACAACATCCTTTGGACCATCCATCAGGACCACCCCACCTTTCCAGGACCACCAGATCCCATGGCTAATCTGATGACTGCCGTGACTCGAACAGAGAGGTACAAACCTGACAAGGTCTATGGACCAGAATACTGCATCAAGATGGAAGAAGCCTTGAAAGGCTACACTATCAACGCTGCTAGACAGATCCACCAAGAAGACGAACTTGGCAGCCTGACGGTTGGCAAACGAGCAGATTTGGTGATCTTGAGTGAGGATCCAGTGAAAGTGTCTGAAGAGGACCCGTTTAAGATTGTTGACATCAACGTCATTGATACGTATCTGAATGGTCGCAGCAATTCCACACCTGAGAAGGAAGATGATTAGAAAATAGTCTATCAGTAGAAAGTCTATCGGGCTTTATACAAGAATTGGTATATTATTACGCGCACTCTGATTCGTCGAGAACCGTGTGTAATTACAGTACATAAAACTAAAAACTATCATCAGAGCAATGAGGAGGGGGTGAGCCAAGGGCCAGCCAGCCAGGAACAGAAGTAAGGGAAAAAATGAAGCCATCAGTTAATCATTACGTACCCCTATCGATTTAGTTAATTATTTGAAGATTCATGTTAATTTACCCACAGGGAGCACAAACAATGTTTTTGAGCAAGATTTGTACGGCAATGTTAGGAGTTACTGCAGAAATATAAGATAAACTTTTATCTGAACAAATAATTAGGTCAATTAGAGAAAATGTCAGGGTTTTTTCTACCTTTATTGCGGATCGGTTTTCTATTAGATTAAAATTTCGAAACTGTAGTAGTAAATTAATAATAATAATAATAATAATAATAATAATAATAATAATAATAATAATAATAATAATAATAATAATAATAATAATAATTATGTAGAATTTTTTTTTCCTGTTATGCAGATAGGTTACGTGATACGCCCTATCTTGCTTCTATCTAGCATCCATACGTTTGTAGTGCTATAATAATAATAATAATAATGGTTTATTTACAGCTTTCCAATTTTGGAATTGGCTCTTCATCTGTAAGACATTATACATAAATCTGTACTCATAGTCAAAATATCAGATGTTTTTTCCCTCAGATACAAATTTTGAAACTGTAGTAGTAAATTCATAAATCTGTACTCATAGTTAAAATATCATTCATTTGCACTTATGATTTTAATGCTATTTTCACCATTTGAAATTAACTGATGCGATCAAGGCTGATATCAAATTTTTAAAATTCCGATTGAGTTACCATGTGACGTAGATGACGTCATAGCCGTCAGGTGTCTATTGCATTGATGACAAACTTTGCTCAGTCATTATTACTGAACTGTTTTCTGCAATTATTGTGCTCCCTGAGGCAGTAACTTTGGAATTTTTCTGACATTTCATCATCTCATCATAGATCTGTTGGATATTATTTCATAGTCGGTAGACGCAAAAAATAGACTGCATAGACAGAAATTACAAAAAAAATGATTGCTGAATAGCCTAGCTTTCTTCTCAAGGTTGCCAATTCGACGTTATCAGACGTTAGGCTCGCTCGCTTCAATGCAAAAACGAAGATTTTAACAATAGAAATTTTTAGTGAGAAAATAGCAAATCTCAAAGAGATGGTATATCGTTAAATTCAAACTCAAAGAATACAGAATACTTTGTTGTAAGCCTTTCAATGGCCCGTCATGAAATAAAGGTGCTAGCGCTTTAGGAAACTGGACAGATCATTGATCAGTAATTGTGAATAGATTAATATCTTTAATAAAAGGGAGTAAAAAAAATCATTATACCTTTATAATGTTTGTGTTCTAAATCGTACATTGGGTATCCAGGGTATCTCAATCGCAGAAATGGCTAGTATACTACATTATTATGAATACTGAAAGGAGTAGATAAACGGTGCAAGTATAATTAACATGAATAAATATGTCTTTAATCGTCGAATAGAATTGATTGCTTATAAACAGAATTGCCATACAAACATGATAATCTCGCTAGCAAATTACTGTCGAAGAAATGAACGAATGAATCGAAATGACGATCAGAAAACATTTATTCTTAAAGTTGTTTGATTGGCACTTAGCATCAGTGAAAGCAGATAATAGTTGAATGGATGGCATGAATGAAAGATGGCTGGATGGATTGATGAATGAATGAATGAATGAATGAGTGAATGGATGAATGAATGAACGAGTGAATGGATGGATGGACTATTTTTATGAAAATAGTTTTCTGTTATGATTTTTTTCCCCCTCATTTACCATTATTTTGTCTCCACGATTAGTAGGGCACCTGTGCCTGGCTAGAAGATAGAGACTACAATAAAGTTATTATTATTATTATTATGGATAAGTGATTGATCGGTGAAGAAAACAGCTAGCCTCTTGAGTCAGGATAAGAAGTCTTGACAATCTCAAATCGCCGTTCTCCTACGTGAAGTCCGGAGCGGGGAGGGAGGGGTGGGGCGTACTCATACATTTTGGATGGGGATGATACAGTCAGATGCGCGTACTTTTACGGAAATCGATAATTTTTAGGATCTCAAATGAACAACAAGCCGCACCGTTGGAAAATTTTAAAAATTCTTATGAATATTACAGAACTCAAGCCAACGGCAACTTGAAGAAATCTTGTCTTTTATCGGTATCTAGAGGTAAAAACATCGAGCCATGCGCATATTTTGGTTACTTTTTAGGGTTGAAATATGGTCGTCCGAACGTTTCAAAATTCGCTAAATCAAATTCGTTGTCGCTAAAACTAGATTCGCTGTCGCTAAATGGAATTCGTTGTCGCTAAATGGAATTCGTTGTCGCTAATAACTGTAATCGCTGTCGCTAAATCGAATTCGTTGTCGCTAAAACTAGATTCGCTGTCGCTAAATTATAACTGTAATCGCTGTCGCTAAAAAGCAATTCGCTGTCGCCAAAAAAGCAATTTGTTGTCGCTAAATTGAATTCGTTGTCGCTGTATTGTAATCGCTGCCGCTAAAAAGCAATTCATTATTCGTTCTTGCTCGCTGGAATCAAATATTCGTTGTCGCTAGTTTGCACGCTAAAATTTAGGGGCGCTAAAATTCACGAAGTAGGGGAGGGCAAATGAAATGGTTTTTCAGTGCTTTCCCGAGGAAAGACTCAGCGACAGCCAAAATCATTAAGTCTTATGTCATTGACAGCATGATAAGTCGTCTTCAGTGTGCAAGTGATACCGCAAATCAACAGTGATCAGTGCATCGATCAACAAGTAACTATGCTGCCTTGTCGTTTTTATATCAGCACTTGTTGGCTTTTCTTGAAAGATGGCAGAATCGTGTTTGTAGAACAAATCACTGTTGTAATGTTTCGTCTATTGTAAATAATTGTATTGCCTCTGACAAAGAAGAAAATGGAACCGTGGGAAGGCCACAAATACCACAAATACTGAATATCAGTGGCGAACAGATCGAAATATTTGCTTTACTTGGGATGCAATTTCTGCTAAGTTGTGTGTCTCTAGATCAACGTTATGGCGTAGATGTCAAGAATTCAACCGATTCAACCGATGAATAAATCCGTTTGTGGCCGCCATGTTTACGCTCTTTAACAAAGGAAGGCCAAGAAAGAGAAATTGTCTTGTTTCTAGGCTTCCTCGGGAAAGCACTGAAAAACCATTTCATTTGCCCTCCCCTATATCGTGAATTTTAGCGCCCCTAAATTTTAGCGTGCAAACTAGCGACAATGAATATTTGATTCCAGCGAGCAAGAACGAATAATGAATTGCTTTTTAGCGGCAGCGATTACAATACAGCGACAACGAATTCAATTTAGCGACAACAAATTGCTTTTTTGGCGACAGCGAATTGCTTTTTAGCGACAGCGATTACAGTTATAATTTAGCGACAGCGAATCTAGTTTTAGCGACAACGAATTCGATTTAGCGACAGCGATTACAGTTATTAGCGACAACGAATTCCATTTAGCGACAGCGAATCTAGTTTTAGCGACAACGAATTTGATTTAGCGAATTTTGAAACGTTCGGACGACCATATTGAAAATCTAAATTCCCGACGATCATCTCGGTCCAAAATATTACAGGAGTCCCCCCACCCCCTCCCTCCACTCCCCCAGACGTAAAGTCACTTACATAAATCAAAATTGGAAATATTTAATCAGAAATACTGCAGTGTAATCAACATTTTTTCAGTTTACGACAACATGGCTCAAACGTGAATAAACAACTTCGAATTTTCTATTCAATCGCTGCTGAGTCAGGTACGCGTGGGTCACGCACACTTACGGTGACGTCACATCACTAAGGAATGCTTGTAAACATTGCGGACCATTGACCACAATTATGACCAAAAAATTGAATATTTACGCTTTTGAAACCTTCACAAATACTCATTAAACTAACAAAATATATCGGTTACTATACCTCTTCAGTTTTTAAGCTTTCAAAAGCTTTCTTGATAACCAACGAGTTCTTTTGAGTTGTAAAAGTACTGTTCTAATTCGACTAATTCAATTGTAAATGTTACGACTATAACTGGTTCCTAGCTAGACATGCAATCAGTCTAAATTTACACATGAAAAACTCACATCTTTTCAATGTTTTCTAGCTTTATTTTATTCTCGTGGAAACCAAATTATTTCATAGTAGTCAACAAATTGACACATTAATTACGCTCGGATATAGGGCACTCAATAAGTTGTCGAGATGTATTTATATTCAACTTGAATAATTTTTGACATAATTGCGTGACGTCAATCAATTAGGTATTTATTCCGAGCGAACAGCGATTTGAGCTTAGTTCGCTCACAATGCAGTACTTGGAAGCATTCCTCGTGATACTTCTCTTCCACGGCGCTTTTGCCAAGTTAAAATGGGTGAAATTAGAATCAAATTCGACGCTGCCTCCCGGTCGGCGAGACTCCTCTATCGGCTACGATGCCACCAGAAATCGAATCGTAATCTACGGAGGTCGAGGCAGCAAAGTGCTAGATGACACTTGGATCTTTGATATCAACTCGAAAACTTGGTCAAAGGTGCCTGACACAAAGGACAAAGATGGCAACGTTATCCCTGAAAATCGTTTTAGTATGGTCTTTGGAAGCCAAAACAACTATTTCTACGTTTCGACCGGCGAAGGCAAAAGCGGCAGCAAGCGGGTCTTTTATGATGATGTCGCGCGCTTCAATTTTACGTCTCAAAAGTGGGAAAAACTCGAACCAACTACCTCTCTAAGACCCGAAAAGAGATACGGTAGTGGGGGAGGTGTCCATCCTGCGGGAAATGGTCTGTATGTATCGCATGGATTCTCTGGTCTTCGATATTCCAATACGTTGAAGTTTACATTCCAAACTCAGAAATGGGAGATAAAGTTCGATGGCACAAACAGCTACAATCCAAGTTATCCTCATTCACGATGTCTTCATTCAGCGGTTATGTCAGAGCGGGATGAGATGGTCATGTATGGCGGATGTCTTGGGTAAGTGAAATTTAAAAAAAATTAAGTACACGTTGATTGATAACATATTTTAGTACTGTTTTTTTTATCGTTTTTATCAACAATTGGGATAATTGTAAAAGCAAGAGTACAGTCCCAAATATAATGGTGAAACAAAAAGGTCTCTATTTCCCATAAAGACACGGCGAACGAGTTTTTTCAATCTCGATTTTTCACTACAAGAAATTTTCAATAGCGCGTGACACTTTGCGTGACAGTAGTCAAAGAACTTAAGTACTATTGTAATATTTCAAATGTGTATTACACGAACACATATTCTCGTATTAAATTTCGTTTGACTCTTATATTTATTTTTTCTGACTTCATTGATAAATTCTGTTTGTTAAAGGAGTATGAAAGCTAACAACAAATACCCATGACAAATACAAATACCTAGTAATAATAAAGAACTACCTTGAAAATACCATTATGATCTTGTAATTTAAAGCCTAAACGGTTCAATTTTCAAATCGAAATCTTTCTCAGAAAGTTTTATTTAGTTCTTTTTTCAAAATCCACTTATTTGTAATTCATGATCTTATGAAAAGACAAACTTGTCAAAAGCTTGAAAGTCTAAAATTTAATAGAGGCAAATTGTTGCAAAAGAAATCTTATCGTCAATATTAAAAAATCCTATTTATTTTAAGTTTTAGTGCAGCTTCTGTAATTATCGTTATTTCTGTTTCAAAGCTAGAGTTTCACTCAATCGTCATTAATATTCCCAGCTGGTGTTTTGTTTAATTATGTGCGTAGTTTGAACTGCTTAGCATGCTGTCGTTCAAGAGTCGTTACTGAGGATGATTTCGTTGAGTTTTAGTATTTATTTTAATCAAAGGAAACTATTCATGGCTTTTGTAACAAGCTGAACATGCAAATACGTAGTCTTTCTTATATAGAAAGTGTCAGCTTTGGTTTGACACCAAAGGCGGCCTTTCTATGACATACATACATACATCGATGAAAAAGTGTTTTCGACAATTTTTTCTACTGTAATATTTTGTGATGAGAAACTAAATTCGACAAGATTTCATATGCCGACAAATGCATTTGTCAAGTCAGTGAAATTTCCTTGTGTACACGAGCAAAACCCAGGGCCTAGCATAAGCAGGTGTCAATGCGAGTGAGAGAGAGTTTGAAACAAAAGAGCAAAAGGAAGAGAATTTATTTAAAAAAGAATACTTTAAATGATAAAGTATATGAAAGAAAATATATAACAGAGCGAAGATAACTCTTTTGTGCATATAGGAAGATAAAAATAAGTAGTTGTAAAAGCAAGAAAAATAATATTGACTGAATAAAGATCTATACACAGGAAAGAATGAGCTTTTATCTGGTATTCAGTAAAACATTAATAATAACCATATCTGGAAAGAGCATATTAAAATTAACAAAACATTGAAGTTTGAAAGAAATGAATTCAAAACTCAAGCTAGAGAATATGAATTTTTGAAAAGTGCGAATTTCGTAAGAAAAGCTTTGCTGCGCTGGTAGGCATCTTTTGCTTACAACGAATGTTCTCACAAAATTTCGATTTTTGAAATTCATGTATTCGTGAGTTTTGAGCTTCTTTCAAACTTCACAGTTTTACTTATTTCGACGTGTTCTTTCCAATATGGTAATTTTTATTCTGTCCTGTCACTTTTGGAATTGCATGATAAAAGCTCATTCTAGACGGGAAGCATATGACATCATCCATTGAGCTGGAAAAGGGAACTCAAGTCAACGAATTCGAAAGAAAAAAAAACAAACAAACAAACAAAACAAAGCCACAGGGAATATAAAACAACGTTAGCTAAAAACAGCTATGACAGATCTGAAAAAAAATATAAGGCTAAACGGTTGGAAATACTTTTGAAATGTGCTAGAAAAGAAACTGGCGGTCGACAAAGAAAAAAGGCTAATAAAAGTGTGGCGGGAGGGAAATAAAATTATCCTAATTAAAAATAGCTATGACAGTTTGGAAAATTTTAAACAAAACATGTAGAGGAGAGAAAAAATATGCATATTTAACAATAAGGAACAAAGCAGAATTGATCATTTAATTGACTTGCTATTCAAACAACAAAGACAGCATCGCCAAACAACCAAGTTCCATTCGGCTTTTCTTTTCCTGGCAAAACATGCCAGTAATAATAGAATTACTTTTCACAGAAAAAAATTGTTACTTATAAGAAAAGATTAAAATATATAGGAACGGAAATCAAGAAAAAGATACTTAAAAATCTAATCTGGTTTTAGGAAGTGAGAGATCACCTAGACAACTCGAGACACGTACAGTTGTTGGTTACTGGTTTAGCCGGTATTTGGTATCCTGGTTAACTAGTTTTCCAAGTTTAGAAACTTCAGCTAGTGAATGTGATTTTTTGCCTCGAATCTAGGCTATTTTTAGAACTCGATCCGGTTTCATTGGGTTATTTCTTGCAAATATTCGTAATATTCAGCAATACAACATTCATTTTCTAAAACAAGACGCTTCTGAGCGATTACTCGGCGAGCTTTTGACCCTCCTCGACTGAGCATGCAGCATATTATGACACCCGCCGAGTAAACAGGAAATAGTCGCAACACGTCACATCATGTAATGTGCGTTCATGGTTCAGCTGTTAAGTATTCCTGATCCAGTTTAACCGGTTTTTCTTGTTTTATTTTATAGGGGTGGTGGTACGGGAGGTCCTTGCCCATCTGAGGATGGCTGGAAGTATGAAGGGGATACCAACACGTGGACCCTTCTAAAGCAGTGCGCAACGCCTCGCGTGTATTCAGCAATGGCTATGTTACCATCAAATGACAAGAACGTCCGAAGGGCTGTTCTCTATGGAGGCAGTGAAACGTCTGGTTCCGTGTTATCGGTAGGTGTTTTACAGATACAAGACTATATGGAAGCAACGACTGAATTGAATTTGTTTGATGTGTTATTCTCTACCTTGCCACGATGTTTTCCTCAATCAGCAATAATAACGCATGTTTTGAGTGTCGTATGGTAGAATACTTGAATGCTGTACTTGTGTGTGTGAGAGAGACAGCATGCAGACTCACATCAGCCAAATAAAATGGTTGACAGTTTAGACGAGCCTAGCCTACATATATAGCCTCAGTCAAAGGGCTTGAACATTAATAACATCCTTTAACATTTTGTAGACTTCAGAGGCCCCGGCTAATGAAATCGTCGTCTTTGATCCTGACAAGAACGAATGGACGCGAAAAAAGATTGAGGTAAAGTTAAGCGGTATTCACTTCAGGGCATGCGTATTAGCAAAACTCAAAGAATGTAGAATTCATTTCTTTATGTTTGAGCAGTGGCATTACTTCAAAAATTTACGTCAGGAAATGCCTATAAAACATCAAATAGGGTCAAAGTTAGAACAAATGAATGCAAGTTTAATTGGTGTTGTTATTTCAAGGGAGATGTACCAGAAAAGAGATCCGGTAACGTGATGGTCACAACACCCAATGGAATCATCCTCTTTGGAGGCAAAGGAAAGTAAGGTCTACTGAACAGAATTAGCGATTTTTATGGGAATATTTAATAGAAATTAAGTTAAAGAAAAATGGAAATATTTAATAGAAATAGTCCACTTCACAGTTCTCTGCGCCATCTTGAAAGGTAACCATGCCTTTGAATCGAAGCGAGACGAACGGTGAGCTTGCATTGATAGATCAGACCTGTGAATAATTGTCCTAGGTGTTAAAAAAGGTATCTATCATTGCACGCTCACCGTTCGTCTCGCTTCGATCAGGTAAAGGTACGGTTACCTTTCAAGATGGCGCAGGGAATTGTGAGGGGACTATTAAGTTAAAGAAAAATTTACGGAAAGCTAAAGAACAACAATCATTTTTTAAATTGAACTAGACGCACACGTGCGTTCACTCGTGCCCTGGGAGCCCCTTTTAGGAGAGGCTTCAATGACCGGCCCCGTTCGTACTCTTCCCCGAGCCGTTTCACGCATTCTTCACTTAACCGTAACATAATATAGACCTTTTTTGACCTTTTTAAAGAATATCTGATTAGTCAATTTGTCTGTCAGCAGCTTAGTGTTTGCCTTTATCCCAACATGCAAAAATATACCGGTTTATTCAACTTTTTATTTCACTTTATATCTCAATTGTTTGCTGTAAAGACTTCTACAACGACGTTTTTGACACAATAACAAATCGTGTATTTTTTCGTTCATGTTTCAGATGTTTTATCTATTACGTGACCAAACGCATCAGGTCAAATAGAGCCTTGGTTCCATGAAAATATATAAATAAATTGTCTGGCCAGAATTGTGTTAAAATTCATTACAAAAACCTCTCAAGATCTCTTGAATGCTTGAATGAAAAATATAATTGACTTGCCTCTATATGCGTTCGTTTAGCAACATGTAGGGTGAGAAATTCGTAGATTTCCAGCTCAAAGGAATTGCTCCGAGTCGCGAGAGCTTCAGTTTTCAAGTACTCCATTGAGAGTTCGATATTTGGTCAAAGTATTGGAGATCAAGCTCAAAATAACAGCCCATTCTGAAGCTCTTATAAGTGTCTAGGTATATCTCGAGTTAAAAGCTCCATTTTCTATTGTCTCACTGCTGGAAAAGCCTGTCTCTGAAAGCTATTTTTTGGACTGTCCGCCATCTTGCATTCCTAAAGTTCCTGACTGGCGTTCACTTCGAAGACCTTCGAAGAGTTCGCACTCGCTCAAAGGTGATGAACGAAGGGCATTGTTTCTTGCGCTCTTAACCAATCAGGAGCTTTAACACGTGACCGATTGCGCAAGAAAGGCCTCTTCTGGCGGAGAACAGAGAGAAAAAAAAAAAAACATTTGCAGTTTATAACTCGTTCCCGGCCTAAAGGCCTGGGCACGAGTAAAAACAACATGAATGCCATTTGGTAACGGATCCGCATTGTAGAGGTACTACTTTGCCACAACACCGTGCGTTGCTACGTCGTTTTGCCTTTCACCAATGACATACGTATTCAAGTTATCATCCGTGAAATAATTTATATACTCATCGAACAAATTCTTTAATTTCAGAGGTAACCTCAACGATGTTTGGCTGCTCCAAGGAAACGTGTCCGACGTTGCCAAGACAACGTCGTTTGATGGTTGTGATGGTGGCAATTTTAACCTCATCATGTTGCATGGTATTTTCATGTTTATTGGTTGGGGTGTACTGCTACAGTTAGGTGCCTTTATTGCTCGATATTTCCGTCATAAAGACCCGTGGTGGTTTAAGATGCACCGAGTCCTTCAGGTACTGGTTTTGTTTCTTTTTGTTCTTGCTTGCTTGTTATTTTTGCTTTTTGCTTGTTTGCTTGTTTGCTTGTTTGCTTGCTTGGTTGCTTGCTTGGTTGCTTGCTTGTTTGCTTGCTTGCTTGCTTGCTTGCTTGCTTGCTTGCTTGCTTGCTTGCTTGCTTGCTTGCTTGCTTGCCTGCCTGCCTAACCCTTCCATGCCTGCCTGCCTGCCTAACCCTTCCATCCCTCTATGTAGGTCACAGGTTTATTGTTCGCTATTGGTGGTCTGGTGTGCGGAGTCATGTCCGTTCCGTTTGGCCATTTCGAATTCGCTCATGCAAACATAGGGCTGGTCGTCATGATAGTTGGTTTACTGCAGCCTTTGAATGCTCTCATGTAAGTACAGCCTTACGTAAATTAAGACCTCCTTGCGTATTACGGAAGTCTGTTGTTAATTATGCTGTGATTGCTGATTGCTGTAGTAAGGAAAATGTGAAGACTCCAGAGGACTGAAATTCTTGTTAATTCCCGATTTCCTCTTCAGCCTCACTGGTCTCAGTAAAAACAATTGTTATTAATGTCACATTTCTTTCCTTTCTCAGCCGACCCCACAAATATCCCGACGGTTCACGCAGCATGAAGCGTATCGTCTGGGAGTGGTTCCACAAGCTTCTTGGCCGAGGTGCTTTGGTACTAGCTCTCATTAACATATGTTTAGGGCTCTTCCTGGCCGTGATACCGACTGCGGCTTGGGGAGTATGGTATGGCTACCTAGGGATTTTTTGTTTGGTGTACGTTGCTATGGAGATTAGGTTGAGGTATAAAAATTGCTCCAAGACTGGTAATGCAGATATAGCCATGGAAAGCAAGTAATCATGCAGAGTTGAGATGTGCCCAGAAAAGAATAACCAGAAAACTTTAACTTTGTACACACCCTTATAAAAACCTTCGGCAGCCAATTGACGTGTCCCCCCGCATTTGAGCTATTTTTAGAACGCACTCCGGTCTGCAGCAAATCCAGGGTTCGTATTTAAACACGCACGCAAGTTTCTTGGTACGTATTTAAGAACGCGCCGAAGTGGCTTGGTGCGTATTTAAAAACGCAAGCCAGTGGCTTGCATGGTACTATTTAAAAATGCACGTAGGTTCAATTCCTTGGTACGTAATTAAAAACGCGCCGAAGTGGCTTGGTGCGCATTCAAAAACGCGCCGAAGTGGCTTGGTACGTATTTAAAAACGCAATGAGCAAAAAAACGCGTAGGTTCCTTGGTACGTATTTAAAAACGCACGCAGGTGGCTTGGTATGTATTTAAAAACGCGCCGAAGTAGCTTGGTACGTATCTAAAAACGCACGCAAGTGGTTTGGTACGTTTTGAAAAACGCCGCGCTCAAGTAGTTCGTGATCGAAAAGCAGTTCTAAAAATAGCCCCAAAACGGGGTCGCATCAAGTCGCATCACGTGATAAACGGGATCACATCAAGTCGCATCACGTGATGCAAGTCTTAGTTTGCTGGTTATGCTCTCCTGTCGTGTTTTACAGTGAAAATCGTTGCACCGCGACCCACATTTTTTTCGACGTCGGTTAGGATCTTTGTCCTTTCTGATTCGTCTATCATCCTTGGGGGCAAAGTCCATGTGAATTCGTTCAATCATTGGTTGATTTGAAATAAGCTCCGCCTCAAACAGTGATTGACAGATCAGAAAAAACAAGTCTAACCGACGCTGAACTGAAAAAAATACGTGTTGAGATGCAACCATTTTTGGTGTAAAACAGAGCAAAAGGATCCATTTTCAAGGTATATGCTACTGAAAGAAATGAAACAAATGTAGGTAAGTACTTGGTGTATGCAGCACCAATTGTATCAATAGATGACATACAATTTAATAGGCCCTTTGCAGCACGTGGGAATGAGCGCATTTTGGAGGGCAAAAACAATGGTTTCCAGCTAACAGGACATTGAAATTCTTTTGTTTTGCCCTCCAAATCGAGCTGCATTCCAACATGCTGCAAAGAGCCTATTGATACACTTGGTGTTGCATAAGTACTTACCCAAATGTAGAACCAAGCGTTAACTGCACGTATTTTGTGGGATATATTTTGTTAGTAAAAAAGCCCACAAACTAGTTTCCCTGCTTAACGTACAAGAATCTGACAGACGCAACCTTTAAAATTCCTTTATTAAATAGGGTTACCCTGCTTTCGATTCCGGCAAAGGCATAGCTAGACTTATTTTTCTTTTTTCGTTTCTTTCATTTCACTGACACAGTTCATTTGCAAGCGCTATCAATTCTACTCTACAATCATTTTTATTTTTGAACATGATAATTTTTGAAAGCTAATAGTAATGACAATATTATAAATGAAATAAGTAATTATAATTGATTAAATTATTGTGATAAATACTTAAAACACTTAAGGCATTGGCTAAACGCCGTACTTTCACATGATACACACTAAACCAATACAAAAAATCTAATTTGATGCACTGCAAAAACGCGCGAATAAATCGATCTACTAAAAAATATGAGTATATCGATGCATCCACAGTAACTCACTTATCCAAGTAGATTTACTCAGTTAATTGTTTGAGTAAAGGGTATGCAGTTACTCAGTTCTTTTTGTAAAGGGTACTCAGTTACTCAAATAACTGAGTAAATTTACTCGGATAAGTGAGTTACTGTGGATGCACCGATTTACTCAAGATTTTGAGTAAATTTACTCGCGCGTTTTTGCAGTGTGAGGTTCGGGATATTGTGAATTACCGTACTTGAACCATGCCTGAGTGTTATACACTATATATCAACGTAAAAGAGCCTGTATGGTTTTGAAAATATATAAATAAAATCTTGTAATCAAATATGTATTATAGTTTGTTAATATCAAGGTACGTTAGTCCTAGCACTAGAGCCTGAGTGGCTGGTCCTTGGAGAGGGGGAGGGGGAGGGGAGGGAGAGGGGAAAGGAAACAAGGGCCTTCCTTCTCCCCCAGTTCCCCTCCCCTTCCCTTTCAGTCCCCGAGGGCACTTTTGTTTTCTCACTGACAATATTGTCCGCAACAGAAAAGGTTACAAAAGTATAATTCAGTCTTACTACTGCAACTGTTGCGCACACACGGCTTAACTCTCTATAAATCACGGGTCCTAGGGTGCCCGTGACCCCCCTTTGAAAACAAAAAGATGATAGAAATAAAAGAATCTGACTGGAGAAAGATTGAGAAATTGGAAGTGCGACACCCTTTGGTGGAAAATGGAAAGTGTGACCCCCCCCCCCCCCTTGAAATATTCTGGATACGCCCCTGTTTAAGTGTACAATGTGTTAAAGCGCTTGCGCACTAATTGAGGAACACTGTGCTCTCACACACTACCACTACAACTACGGAGCTCCTGGAAAAAAACCCTCGAAGAAAGGGAAGGAACGAACTAACAAACTCAAGTCACATGTGATGCCCCGTCCGGGAATCGAACTAGGGACCACAAACGTGTTGTGCGCAACGTTCGAGAAAACGTTTTAGGAAAAATTGCAACGTTTGTCCGGGCTTTAGGACTCTTTGACGTGCGTAGATGTCTGCTGGTGGATCACGTGACTACTGTGACTAATGGTCTCTAGCGAGTAAAACGTAGTCGTTTCTGATGAGGGTCGATTCAAGTACTCTTCGATGTGTTTTATAGTTTGTAAGACGCGGGTAAACTGTTGCGTTTGTTTACGTAATTGCGTAGAAACCTCGTTGATTCTAACGAAAGTAACAAAAAAGTGAATTCAGTGAATTCCCAGATGTACAAAACGTACAAAACAAGGACAATATTTTTTAAAATGGCCATATACAAGAGACCATAATAGTATCAAGCCCCTGTTGTAAAAGTGTTTATACCTTTCTTCGTGCCTGTCAAGCCGTGTTTTCAAACAAGTCGTATCTTCTTTACCTTCTCTGGTACGCGCTTGTGTTACCAGACTCACTAATAAATCAACAATCTAGAAGGGACATGAATACACACAAATTAAGTCAGAAATATTCTTGAAAGATTTTTGGAACCAATTTCATAAGCTCTAACCTTTTTTCTAAAAGATGACTTGATGTTGGGATATTCTGTGTGTTCAAAGACTTTGGTTCTTTTGCGTAGCATTTTCGAAAATCCTCTTTCAATTTGAATTAGCCTCTCAACCTAGATAAAACACACATACTCAGTTCAATATTATTGAGTGTAGGATTGAATGATGCAACTTAAATTGCTTCATATCTCACACTCCTATAAAGCAGACACCTCTACCTGGTCGCATTCGAGTTTTCTATAATAACTGGTATATTACACGCACTCTGATTGGTCGAGAATCGTGTGTAATTAAAGTACACACGCATAGATGACGTCATTGAATCATATGCGCGCTCTAATTGGTTGAAATGTTGCGATGAATATTTTATAAAGCAAATAAATTTCATTTTCCGTGGGTCTGTACTCTAATAGATGCACAGATGACGTCAACATGTGGCGGACTAAAAGGGAATGTTCTCGCCACATTTTGGCATCAATCAGAGAACAGGCGCACAGAAAAATTGAATCTATTTGTTAAACAATGCGCTATATTACATTTTCCGTGCGCCTGTACTCTAATAGATGCACAGATGACGTCAAAATGTGTCTTAATCAAAATGTTTTAGAGGCATTACCAACCTGGCGAGCATGGACCTCAAGTTCTGCTGAGGACTGAATACGATCAATATCACCGACAGCTAGACCAATCTGAAAAGACAAAATATCCTTTCAGTGGTGAAAAGCGTAAATCCAATGGAGGATAACGGCACCTCTACCCCACCACCTCTCTTAACATAACTCCCCACTCCACCCCATTACCAGTTACTTAACCCCAAGTCTGAAGAGCAATTTTCCTTGCCCCATTGTCGTCGTTCCCTTTGTCTCTGCGTACCCTCCCTAACTCACCCCTCCCCTTTGCCCGTTGTCTTTCCCCCTTTAATCATTTATCACCCACTCCTTACATTATCTTACCAAGACATTTAAGATGGCACAACATGCACAGATTACATACACTACAGACTCCTCTACCCTACTATCGCTGTCGTCCTTCTCCAAGGCCGTTTGTGAGCTAATTCTTACATTATCTTCAATGCTTATCAAGTAAGGTCCCTCATGAAAATCACCTTTGGTGATGAGGCCACCTTGTTAAATATTAAAATTATTATATTATTATTATTAATTTAAGAAAATAATCGGCACACAAATCACATAAAGTACAACGACTCCCTCACTGTTCTTGTGGCCCCTAATCTAATATTGCCCACTTCCTACACTCCTACACTATCGCCAGTGTTTACCAAGAGATTTAAGAAAATGATGGGCAAATAAATCAAATAAAGTACGACAACCTCCCCCCTACCCCAACTCTTGTCCTCCCTAATCCAATATTACCATTTCCTACACTATCTCCAATGCTTACCAAAAGATTTAAGAAAATAATAGGCACACAAATCACATAAAGTATAAAGAAGATATAGTATAGTCCAGGTAGATAGGTCGGTGGCCTGGTTACTAAGATGTCCCTGTACTCAAACTCTCCCAACATCCAAACAAATGTAGTAACGATAGACTGATACAGACTTCTGAAAAAAAGCTGCAAAAATGAAATAAAAGAGGAATGAAGAATTGGAAAAGTAAGCGAATGAACGATAGATAAAATAACGTATGTTTGGGCCTTTATTCTAAAGGACCACAGGGTGAGTGAGTGAGTGAGTGAGTGAGTGAATGAATGGACGGACGGATGGATGGATGGATGAATGGATGGATAGGAAGGAGAAAGGGAAGGAATAAGAGAACGAGCGAATGGGTGCATGGACGAAAACTTTACTCACCTGTTGTTTGTCAACGTTTATCATATAGAACGAAAATGCGAATGCAACGATAAACATGAACAGTAGAAATACAACCTACAAAAACACAATATTACATATTACAATCTAGCTGTCCTCACTAAGAAAGACATTACCAACAGGAAAGGAGCGGGGAAGGTTATCACCATCAATAAATGATCCTTTAGTTCATATGTCGTCTCAACTTTTTAAAATATTTTTTATTACTCTTATGGATTTCAAGAGTTTTAAGAATTTTATAGCGTTGAATTTTTGCTGTAAAGTTTTTACCAAATCTCTACTTTAGTTCATATATATTTAGTGTTTAAATATCTGTGAAACTATACATACAAGGGCCTATGAAAGCATAGGGCGGCAATGTACCCTAGAGCCAGAGCTTTGTTTCGCGTTACGGTACGTTACGTTTCGTTAATAATTATCTGGGGAGAAACTCTCAAGGGCCTTCGGTCCTGTGGGGGGAGGGGAGCGAATTAAAAACTCTGGCATCCAGCTAAGGGTAATGACGGGAAATTCCTTTTAAAGAATACTTACTCGTAAAAACGTCTTGATGATCTTCATGACCATTGTAATATATAAACCAAATATTTTGTAACTAAATAAATAAAAATACAGATTTTTTAATATTGTACCTAGGAGAGAAAAGTGACGGACAACAACAAAGCATTCCTCATTTTTTTGAAGTTTTAATTTCTTTAAATCTTTTAAATTCGACGATCTTGTAGGGATTCGTTATTTTTCGCGCTAGAACTGTTGTTATTCCGAATCTGTGGTCCGTCATTGTAAGATAGCTTTGCCTTGAAACGAAACTAACGTCAATATTCAAATGCGCGTGCAAACTCGAGAAAATAGGCTATATATAGACGACTTTCAAAAATGGCGGCCTAGTACATGAGAACGAGGCCACAAAGGCCTTGTTACCAGAAAACAAGCGTGGCGACACTTCTATTGCTATCAAAGACGATGTATTCCTCTTCCTTTTGAAATACCTATTTTCTGTGTATTTTACAGGATATACTTAGACTCCTTTGACGACATGGTGATTTTAGAGGCCTTTCTGGCCTCGTGTTCTCGTGAATAATGAGTCCGCCATTTTTGAAACTTGGGTGTGCAAAAACAAAACAAAAGGTGACATATACAGGAGAAAAGACATATAAAAAGGCAGACACACAAACTACACAGCAGACACTTACTTTCTTAAATGCTTGATAAAAAGAATTCCGCTAAATGCAACAGTAATTACAGTCAATAAATAACTGCTCCTGTGACCATTCGACTGAGTTGGTCGACCAAAAGGTATGACGTACAGAAAGAACACGAAGGACACCGTCATCGCTATCAGGTTGAAGACGTTTTCAAGATCAGAGAGGTAACGAGAAAAACCCTGAAATATCATAGTTAAGACAAAGTTAAGTTTGGTTTTCACTAAGGAGGACGGAAGCAGAAGCGCGCACACAGCATGCAGAACGAAACTGGATTCCATACTCTAATTAGAATAGTAACGATGTTGGAAAACGTTGTTGGAAAAGATTTAATAGCGTCAGAGTAGTTTTCATACAGATTTCGTATGAGTGTGAAACGGACCGCGCCGTGCCGTGCATGGCCGTGTCAGTCCCGTTTTCACAATCATACGAAATCTTCTCTATGAGTAATGGACCACATTTTGCAGTGATGTCTGTACAAGCGTCCGAAATTCCTGCCGTAACCGTGTCGTGACCGTGTAATTTTCACATGCAGACATACGAAAACTGGTCTACTGTGAAAAAACGCGGCACGCTGACGGTCGTACATTGTAATGTACAGGTAGATTCAACAAACGAGACGCGATTTGCATGCATGGCCGTCACAACGTCCCGACGCTATGTTCAGGTCAATCGTCATTTCACGGCCTGTTTAACGTCCTTTTCAGCTGGAGCATCGATAATTCGTCAGAGCACTTGTCTTCAGTATGTTTCTCACCACCTCTGTGCCATATTTGGTGTTTTTACCAAAAAGGGGCAATTCCGTTAAAAGTCGCATTTTGTTTGCTAAATCTACCCACCCAATATGCGGTACTGCAACCATCCATCGTATTTTCAATTCCATTCCATTTTAATTACCATTCATCTATTCCAATTTCGTTTTCTTTTTGCCATCCCATTTTCATTTCCTTTTCATTTTCTTTCCCATTTCTTTATTCCCATTTCCCTTTCCTCCTCTTTCCCTCATCTCAAACAAACCTGTTGCATAATTGATAGTTCTTTAGGTACTCGTAAAGAGCAAATACACAGACAAATCCAGTAGACTGCTCTAAGGCCTGTTAGACCATCGTCACGTATATGAAATGGCTGAAAGGATACAAGAATGTTGAGACGAGAATTAGATTTTAATTACCTAAATTAAAATCAATTTGGAAAGATTTTATCTCACCCAAGTTCCATAGTATAATATATCTCCTGGTACACAAGTACTTAAATTTAGCTGAAAACAACAATGAGAGCAATTGTGAATACCATAACAACTGGAAACAAACAAACAAACAAACAAACAAACAAACAAACAAACAAACAAACAAACAAACGAACGAACGAACGAACGAACGAACGAACGAACGAACGAACGAACGAACGAACGAACGAACGAACAAACGAACGAACGAACGAACGAACGAACGAACGAACGAACGAACGAACGAACGAACGAACGAACGAACGAACGAACGAACGAACGAACGAACGAACGAACGAACGAACGAACGAACGAACGAACGAACGAACGAACGAACGAACGAACGAACAAACAAACAAACGAACGAACGAACAAACGAACGAACGAACGAACGAATAAACGAACCAACCAACCAACCAACAAACAAAAATCGAAAACAAACGAATGAACGAACAAGCAAACAACCAACGGAAAGAACGAATTAACGAAAGAACAAATGCATACACAAAAAGAATTTAAATTCAAAATAAATTCTGTTGGAAGATAAATCAACTTGCACATACTCGTTTATAGTTTCCAGGTTTTCCGCAGGGCTGCAAAACAATCAAGCAACCCAAGGACACTATGTAAGTGAAGAAGAGTATAAACTGTGGGATGACTTCGTTGAGACCAACTTTACGCCTGGAAATATGTTGCTATTTTTAACGTACAGCGTATAAGTCATGTAATAAAATTATTCAATAAGTCGGCCTGTTTGCTCCTCAGTTGGGCTTCCTGTGGTCCCAAACGACCTCCTCAGTTGGGCTTCCTGTGGTACCAGTTGGCCTTCCCAGTTGGGCTGCCTGTGGTACCAATACCGAAGAGCAATAACTACGACTTATTAATTAAGTCAGCTTAATCAAGTAAGGAAAGAATGGATACAGCTAATGTTACCATTTCATGTTGAGGAACGCCTGGCATAAAGGATGAGTTAGGCATTCAAGCCTTTTGTACCTGACCATGGTCTACAGAAAAAGACAGACATACTTAAAACATTAGACAATACATAGGTAAACCAGACGCATTGAAATTCTGCATCTGATACAAATGATTTTATATGGCAGTGATGAAAGTATTCGACGTATGGAGCACATTTGGCAGGCTAAGGGCCAGGGTTAAGGTGTACGCTTACAGCACCAGTTTTGTGCTATTTCAATTTGTGTACCAATTTTGCTCCTCCTTCCCAAGCTCCTTTGCGCGCCGACATTGTCTTCCCAGACTTCATTGTAATCCGCAAACTACTGTAAAATAAGGGCTGATAATATTCTACCAACCTCTAATGCATCTAGTGAAGAGAAGGAGTAATCATTTTCTTTTGGCATGCCTTGAAGTAAACGGAAATCGTACGAAACCTGCAATACAAGAGATTTCTTAGAAACAATTGATACCGTTGCCTGCGGAGATAAGAGTTGGGTGTGAATTACCTTGTATGCTTCGCTGTCGGGTGATCCTTGTGAAGTGACGCAATTATCAAGAAAACGCTGGAAATAAAGTAAATAAATGTATTGATAATAGAATAAATAACTGGAAGAAAGGAAGGAGGGAGGGGGAAGGAAGGAAGGAAAGAAGGAAAGAAGGAAGGAAGGAAGGCAGGCAGGCAGGCAGGCAGGCAGGAACGAACTAACGAACGAACGAGCGAACGAGTGGAGAAGTGAACTAAGGAATTGCTAGATAGACGAGTGATTAACTGATCGACGAAAGGAAGGGTGGAGAGCATATTGCGTACTTACGTAACGCAAGCTAACTTTAAGGTAGATACGTTTACGTACCATGGCTACGTGTGGTAACCGCCTCACCAAAAGTTGCATTTGTCCTTCTGTTCCTCGAGCAGTGTGTCTTAGCGAAGCCTTCCATCTAGAAATAAGACATTTATTTGGTATCAGAATTCAATGTATTTCCTTCTAGGCTGTATTTCGTCTTACCTTTCGTGTTGTGCCAGTGCTATGGCAACCTCCGCGTGTTCGTTGCTCACTGCTACGTCCAGGACATTCTGGTCTTTAGCGTTGAGGGTAACTTTTTGGTCTTTTACAGACAACAGGTAACATACGATGTTGGCGTGTCCTCCTTGGGCCGCGAGATGCAATGCGGTGTTCTGAAAAAGGTAAAGCTATTACACCTATTTCAAAAAAGGTTGTCGTACCAGAGGTCTCAAGCCTACGCGACAAGACCGAAAAGGAGTATGAGTAGTAGGTAAAAAAATCACTGATTTGTGTGGTTTTATAGCTTTAATAATCTCTATCCATACTCCCTTTCGGGTGAGTCGCCTATGTTTTTGCCGACAGCACTGGGGCGACCTGCTTTTTTCGGAAGATTTCATCCAATTGGTGGGCCACCGGAGAATCTAACAAAAGAAACTTTTGAAAATGATAATGACAACAATAGATTCTTTTGTTTTATCAAACCAATTAGATGACATCTTACGAGGAGGTACAGATTACCTGACAACATTAACTGAAATAGGTATATTTAAGGTCGGTAATGAACTCGTAACAGTTTTACAATGATAAACTTGAGGTCGACGGTGCGCACTTCACCCCCTCTCTTCATCAGTGCTCCGTTTTACGAGCATTTCAAGCACAAGCTACACGGAATGGAAAGAAGTCGAAACAAATGTGAGGTCACTGGGACTCAAATTCGGGATCTGTCGCCCAGAGGGCCGTGTACTTGGCTGACTTCTTTTGTTTTGTGGACCGAAGAGAAAAGAAAGCCAGCCCGGTTCATATAATCAGGCCCTAAACCCGCCGCACACGTCAAAAAACTGCGTGAGGAAACTGCCACGCGAGGAACTTAGCTCTGACCATTTCTTGCCGCAGATGTTGCATCTTTGGCTACGCGAGGCCAAAAATAGACCAGGTAAACGAGCACACGATGAGAAAAGTGCCTTGCGTGGCAGTTTCCTCACACAGTTTCTCAACGTGTGCGACGGGCTTAAGCCACTTCGTTGTTGATCAATTTTCATAACCTTATTGACTACTAAAAAGTTCTTCAAGAAGCAGCTTTTCTACATTACCATGTCTTTATCAACTTCGTTAATACATCGTGGTTTTGCTCGTAGAATAGTTGTTAATGACTTGAGCGAACCCTTGGCTGCTGCATAGTGCAAAGCTGTTTTTCCATCCCTGTCTCTGGAAAGTAAAATATATGTTCGTAGTTTTTCTTGAAATTTCCTTTAAGACAAGCACATACACCACATAGAGAAATATTTTCAAGGCTTTGTTTTAGTTCTGCAATTGCTGTTCTGTCAATTCCTGACGTCATTTTCAATCTGGCTGTAATTTTCATCAGCTGAAAGACACGTTTTCAATAGAATATTCTCTGGTTGAGATCAGCACATCGTGGTCAAACATTGATCACCATTTGAAGCAGGTAATCATCAGCTGTTTGAAACTCAGCAATGTAATCCTTTAAAACCGTAACCCATACACACAGCTTAGCTATCATAAAACCTATATAATCTAGTCGTGTATCTACTCTTAGAAAAAATTAAACTGGTGAGCAATTTTTAAGTGCAACACACATGCATATTTTAACACTCCACCATTTACGTTTGGACGGACCGAAATCAAAAGGAAACTAAAAACGGACTTGAGTGGACAACGTCTGAGTGTTCGTGCAGAAAATAGCAGAAATAAAATAGCGAATATCGTTTTTTATGGGGAAAGACGCGCCATTTTCCCGCCAATTTTCTGACCACGCGCTGCAGTGCGCATCACCTATTCCCGCTAATTTTATAATCATGCACAGAACGCCTCGACCATTTCATGCCAATTTTTTCAACATGTATACAGTACATTCCTCACCAGAGTTGACCAGTGTCTTCTACCGTTTTAAAATACTCACTTGGTTACGTTAGCTTGGTTTTCTAGCAGCAAAGCCACCATGTTGCTGTGCCCTTCCTCAGCAGCGCAGTGTAGAGGGGTTTTATCGTTCTCGTTGGTCATGTCGATTTGACGGAAATCACGTGTTTGAAGCAGTTTTTTCGCAATGTCGACCCATCCATACCTAGGGAATGGAAAATAACAAAAGTGTTCTCAGTAGAAGTGCTGTCTTTTCACTAGTGACATAAGCATAAGCACAAGCAACATACACAGACTCAGTAATGTACTGCTCATCAGAGTTCTGAACTAAGCTTTACCTCGCTGCTAAATGAAGGGGTAGTTCTCCTTTATGATTACGTATTCTGGTGGAGTAACCGTGGTTGGTACTTTTTCGTGACCAACGTTGTTGTAACAGACAAACATTCTGGAATCATAGAGATTTAAAGAGAATAATACCATTTCAGTAATGTCACGAAATTGGAAAAAAAAACATGAGACAGATCAAGAAAAATGGATAATAAGACCATCGTCCAGTCTCCGTCTTCTAAAGAAATACGTTTTTAAATGAAGCAGTGGGTGTTTTTTTCTCCTCGTGCCCTTCCTCTTTCCCTCCCCATACAAGCCTCTCTCCCCATTTCCCTTCCCAAGTCCCCCAACCCTAAGCCTCGGCTACCAAATGAAATTCCCCTTTTGTATTCTCACCTTAAGAAATCCTCCTTGAGCAGCATAGTGTAAAGCAGTAGAACCTTGGTCATCTACGTCGTTCATCATTTCACGAATACTGACATGCTGTAGATAAATACCATAGGTAACATACATTAAAATGTCATTCATAACCAAGAGACTAAAACTCCATGCACGCCTTTATAAAAGCCTTCGTGAGCTAAATGTGACACGTTACGCCGCATTTGAGCTATTTTTAGAACTCGTTCCGGTCTCCGCTTTATTTAGAACAACTTAATTCGGCCCTCGTTGCCTGTGAAAACTTGGTAACTGGTCAGGGAAATTATTTAAAACATTCAGTGCGCGCAAGTGGCTCGCGGTCGCAAAGCACATTCTTAAAATACCCAAATGCGTGACAACCACGTCATATAACGTAACGCGCGTGTCTAAATGTGCCTGGTCACACTTTCCAGGGACCCGTTTCTCAGTAAAAAAACCGACAATTATTGGGCCCGTTAATTTACGAGAAAATTTAAGGGAAAATTAACGGCAGTGCGCGCGCACCCGTAAACTTGCCTGTAAAATCATAGAAATTGAAAATAACGTGTGCTTCAAGAAACACCAGTAAACTTTATCGGGTAAATAGTTATCGGGTCTCTCGAGAAACGAGCCCCAGCCCTTGCTATATCTTTGTTAATCTGTCCCGGGTTACTGACCAAAAGGCCGAGAACTACGGGTGCCAACCTTTACCTTAAGTAAAGCTGCTAGAGTCTCAGAGTGTCCCACAGCACAGTGTATAACGGTTCTACTTCGAGCGTCTTGAATACTTGTATCAGCGCCATGTTCTATTAGTAGTTCTACAGCGTTTGTACAACCACGTGATGCAGCCACTAGTAAGGGGGTACGTTGTTCATTGTCCAGGTCATTGATTTCTATACCCTATGAAAATAGAAATAACTTTTTATTTGAGAGTCCAGTGTGTTCTAGTGCTTGCGCACTAATTGGGAGACACACACACATACACACTACCACTGCATTCTAATATTCTATGCACATAACTCTCAGCTCACTAGTTCGATTTTACTAAAGGAAAACTAGAGGACCCGGAATATAAAACCCCTGACAGCAAGAAGAGAACGAACTAAGAAACTCAAGTCAAATACCCGGGAACCTAACCTGGGATCACATAGGTGACAGACCGACACCCTCACCACTCGGTCACTCTTCGTCCCTTCTTTCATTCACGTATTTACTCATTTATTCACTCTTTCGTTCTTTCGTTCGTTCATTCCTTCTTTCATCAATCCATCCGTTCGTTCGTTAATTTATTCATCATGATAATCTTATGCTGTTGATAGCGATGATAGTCTTGTTGTTGTTAAAAGTGAGATTATTCAATTTAACATTAACTAACAGTCTTTATTTATAGACAGAAGCCAATTTAGCTTTCGCTAATCTTCCATTGGGCCGTCTTTCATCTCACACTCACTACCTCTACATTGAATATTTTGCATACAACGCTCAACTCACATGTTGATTTTTGCTGAGGGAGGAAAAACCGGAGAACCCGGAGAAAAAGCCCTCGTGCAAGGGAGAGAACAACACATCTAACAAACTCTACTCACATGTTGCATCCGCAGGGCTCGAACCAGTGACTCCGACCCGTTGACCACAGCGGTGAGAGGCGAACGATGTTACCGCTAGCACCACCCATGCCACCCTATTAAGATATCCACGTTACCTGTGCAATCAGAAACTTTATAATTTCGACATGATCATACATCGCTGCCCTGTAAATACAGATAAAACACCACCATCAGTTGATGAAAAACATTCGGACATTTTTTCGCGAATTTTAACGAACAGCCTCGGATACTATAGCTACCGCTTCGTAACATTTTCGTCAACTCTCGCCAACATTTTTTTTACAAATTTTAACGAACAAACCTTGGACACTACCGATGAAACCTCGTAGCATTTTCGCCAGCTCTCGCTTGGCTCGGAAAATGTTCAAGAGACTTTCGCTAAATTTTCGCTAAACGTTTGTGATCATCGTCAGGCGACATTGCGCACGCTCGAAAATTCGGCGGGAATTCGTGGACGCGTTCGTGTTTACAAATTAAAGTACCATCGATTCAGCTTTTGTGTATTAAGCAAATTTCTCGTGTATCATTTGGCCAGAGAAAGAGAACAACTAAAGCGATGCTTTAGGAAAAAATGCGCACTAACTTTTCCCGGTCAGCCTTAACTTTTAAGATTTACTAAACTTCCAATGGTTTTATTGAAAACTTCCGAGTATGCGCAATGCGTTTTTCACACGTGTCTCAAGAACAAGTTAATTTGACTTACTTATGTAAACACGTTAATCCTTGATTATCAGACAGTGAATATGAGTAGACGAAAGACACAGATTTTAGAAGAGCCTTGAGGATTTCAAATGAGCCGTAGGTACAGGCCATGTGGACAGCGGTCGTACCATCAGATTCCTAAACAAGACAACAAATGAGAACGGATCAAAATGTGCGTACTGCGCAAGCTCAGAAAATTGAAGGACGCATCGTCGGCTTGCATAGAATATAAGCTTTTTCCCGCTAAAAAAATTATCTGCATGGTAATCATCTGGAAAGATAATTTTTATTTATATGAAATGACTCAAATACGAATGTGACAAAATATTAATCCAGCTTTTGTCCGAAATCTGTCTATTACGCAAACTTCCGAACATTCGCAGTGTCCATTCTAGACTGCTGTTTTTTCACCTCGGTGACCCACTTTAATGTGGACTTACTTTTATCTTGTCAACTCTGGCTCCATAGTAAAGACAAATCTGAACCATCTAAAAAGGAAGGGACAGTTTTTATTTGCTTAAAGAAAAGTCTATAGAAAGCATAATAAAGACGAAAGGGCTTATTCAAACGCGAAATCAGTCAGTACGAGTCAACTTCTGTCTACTGGCTGTCAGGACATGTACACGCGTGCAATGCGCACAAGAGCAAAATTACACAGGGCCTACTCATGCAAATGTTTCGCGCAGTTTTGCCTACAGACGTTGCTAAAATAGCCAAGTGAGAATCGAGTCTATCATGTAACAAAGAAATTACGATAGCTGTATATGTCTCCTTTCAACTTCATCTTGCCATTAAAATTAACCTTTACAAATAGCGCTAAGGTGCGCTCAAGTGGAGCGCTCTAAAGCCACTTGTGTGCAAGTGGCAAAACCATACTGTCGCCCGCACGTAGACATAGCGGAAAAACAGCTAAGCGGCTGTTTTCATAATTTTTTCATAAACTGATAATGAAGCATGAAAAACTGGTACACTTCTACTGGTACTGGTACACTTCTACTGGTACTGGTACACTTCTACTGGCTTAAGTAAAAGCTTTTACAAAATCTTGTGATACTACAATAAAACTTCGCGGGGATATTTATTAAAACAATGATTTTTCTGCTGATCAAAATGTCACCTCTCTCAAAGTACAGGGCATTATATCTCAGAGACGCATGTACCAAATTTTGATATTATTTGATAGTTTGTTCTTTGTGTCTAAAACGGCTTGTATGCAAAATATTGAGCTTTAAAACCATATGGTGTCCTTATAAATGGAGGCTGTTAAACGTTTTTCCGCCCTAGCTGTCGCGCACGTAACGTTGGGTGCACTGATTTAAAAATTAAGCTGCTATCGTACCTTAAGTTGACCTGTGTCCACTGCAAGGTGTAGTATAGTACTACCATTTTGGTCCACGTTGTAAAGCAGGTCTTCCATCTTGCAGCTCTTATTACTTTGAACTAAAATGTTAAAATAATGCAGAGTTAAGATCGACACTTCAGCGCTTTTTTTGCAAACTTACACGGAGTAAAAATATAATGTACTTTTTTAATTTCATTTTGTCTTTCTCTATAACAATATCAGACTTTATCCAATGAAACTGTACTTGTATATATGAGCTTAACTAAGAACCTTACTCAAACGTTAATAGCAACCAACTCGAAAGCTTGATGCTACTTTGGTTGCCATTCGCTAACAAAATATTTTTTTATCTAGTTACCGCATTATTAGCTTCTTCCATTTTTGTATTTATACAACTACTAAAGTGTAAATAAAAACTGGAATTTGAATTTGAATTGGAGTAATACATCTGGGACCAGTTGCATCAAGCAATGGTCAGCAACGTTCCAATGGGCAAAATTTGGTGGATGTGTCGCAAATGTACTGTACTAAAGGTGCGATAATACGAGCAACAAAATCACTCAACTTGTCTCGCAACATTGCTGCGAGACGAGTTGAAGAGCGACGCTGCGCGTTTTTCCACCCGAGAACAAACTTGTCTCGCAACAAAATCATTTGTTGCAGGTTGAGAGAATCCTGTATTCTCATTGGCCGATAAAATCATTTGCTGCAACACGAGTTGAGTTGAGGTGGTAATACGAGCAACATTTTAAAATTTTGTTACAAGAAGTAGAACGACCTTCTACTTTCTGCAACAAAATTTCTCAACCTGCAACAAATAATTTTGTTGCGAGACAAGTTTGTTCTCGGGTGGAAAAACGCGCAGCATCGCTCTTCAACTCGTTTCGCAGCAATGTTACGAGACAAGTTGCACGATTTTGTTGCTCGTATTACCGGGCCTTAATGACTGATTGGTTTTTCATGGCATATACCATGGAAAATCCCAGGAGTCACTTGTATTTTCTAGTTTACTGAGGCGAGCGCATATAGCTAATCCAATTAACGTTGTCGCTGAAAAAAGCCTAAAGCCTAAAACGTTAAGAGCAAAATCATAATTTTTCCCCTCTGTGACATTATTGCTATAGGAATCTCACTGTATGCTTGCAAATTCTACAACTTGGACACTTATATATTCCTTAATTTCTAGATAACCTACAGTGAAGTTTGTTAGTACACAAAAGATATTTGAAAGGCTTTAGCCTTTAGGCTTTTTTCAGCGACAACGTTAATTGAATTAGCTATATACAAAGAGAATACAAGTGATGAATGGGATATCCATGGTATGCCACGAAAAACCGTGGCATGACTATTTTATATCCCACACCATAGAAAATACATCCAATTACCACATATGTCTCATGGGAATACAGTTGAATACCACCGAAAATACAACGGCTTTCCTGCTTTCTGATTGGCTGTATTTTCTATGGTGTGGGATAAAATGTTGTATTTTCTTCCACATAGCAACGTTATACATGAATTCAAACGATTAAAGTTCAACGTGTGTAATTTCACGAATGTACAAATCAACAACAGGAAACTTATCACACGGTATGTAGCTAGACGTAATTATTATGTTGCTATTGTTGGTACAGTGCTGCTGCTGCTCTTGTAGAATGACTGCTGTTGCTGTTGTTATTGTTGACACAGCTCATGCTGTTGTTTTTGTTATTATTATTATTATTATTATTATTATTATTATTATTATTATTATTATTATTATTCATTAATCAATAACGTTTTTGAAATACATAGAATTAAGAAATGTAACGATATAAACTGAGCACGACGTTTCGGAGTCATCGTGACTCCATTATCAAGTGAAGATTATGTTGAGCAACAGAGTTCAATGAGTTCAACGTTTCTTAATTGAATTGTCATACAAACAGTTTAGCCCTTAGGGAATCTGATTGCACGTTTAAAGATGGTTGCTGTTTTTGAATAAACAACATTTCGTACAATAGACAATCAAATTTTGTTTTACACTTCTTAATCACTTGGATGTTATTGATTAAGTCCCCAGGGGCAGTTCCGTGATTGATCTTGTAGTGTTTACCGATAGCAGATTGATTATACTTGTGTTCTTCAGCTCGTTCATGGAGGTGGCGCATGGTGTAGCCGATATAACTTGCATCACACAAGTCACATTTAAATTTATAGACCACGCGTTGTCTGTTAACGATGGATGGTTTCTTTTCCTGTGTCTTGAGCAGGTCGTTGATTTTGCGGCTCACGAAGACTGGCTGGATTGTTACCTTTGTCTTGTTAGAGAGGTCTTTTAATCGGTTCCTGACTATATTAGCTGAGCGTTGGTCCTTAAAGGGCAAAACAATCCTCACTGTGTTTTCGCTGTCTGTTGTCGATGGGTCTACCCGTTCGTTGTTTTTGGAATCGACAAAGTGTTTGATAGCAGACTTGACCATGTGTTGTGGATATTTCAGCTTGGAGAACATTACTTCCAGTCGTTCACATTCCTCAGTGAAATGTAACCATGATGATGATATACGGTATGGGCGTTCGAGCATCGTAGCTATGAGACTGCGTTTGTAGCGCACATCGACGTGACTTTGATAGTGTAGAAGAAGACCGGTATTAGTTGGCTTGACATATACCCTGGTTTCGATGTTGGGTGCTCTGTTTAGCAGTTGTATGCCAAGAAAGGGCAGCATTCCATTTTTTTCCAGTTCCATTGTAAATTTCAGGGCCGGGTGGGTTTGATTAAGTTCTTGTAGGAACTGTTCTGCGTGATGCTTGTTGGGCATTATGGTCAGTGTGTCATCGACGTACCTTTTATAATACGCGGGTAACTTTCCGTTACGTTGGAGGATATCCTCGATGTGGCACATAAAGACGTTAGCAAGGAGTGGGCCGAGTGGGGACCCCATTGCAACTCCATCGATTTGCTCATATAACTGGTTATCAAATTGAAATAATTGATCTTTTGTTGCAATTGTTAACAGTTCGGCGAGTTCTGTTTTACTGATGTTGAGATCGTGGGTTGAATTGAACCAGTTGTTTTGGAAAGCCTTATCGGTTAAGAGCCCTATCGTTTCATCTAAGGGAATACTTGTGAATAGTGACGATACATCGTAAGATACCAGTATGTCACCTTGGTTGATCTTTACCTTGCGAAACTCCTCAGCAAACTTGAGTGTATCATGTATTGTGTGCTCATTAGAGGAAAGGGGCTTGAGTTTTACTTCCAACCACTTAGCCAGGTCATAGTTGTAGGTTCCACTGGCGGATAGGATGGGACGCATAGCAAGTGTTTCTTTGTGTGTCTTGGGAAGTCCGTAAAGATGGGCTAATCTTGATCCGATGGGACAGATAGTATCTGCTACGATCTTTGGGAGAATCCTACGAACAGTTGAACAAATTGCTTTTTCTTTTTGTAGGAGAGGATGGTAGTATTTAGGGGGTCTACCCTTGCTCTTGGGTCTCTCGGAGGACACGGGTCTGAATTTGGAAAGGTCGTTCACTGATGCTTCCTTTAACAAGCGAAGATATTGTTTCTTGTCGAGAATTACAACTCCTGTCCCTTTATCTGGTTTCGTGATTACGATGTCGTCTCTCTTTTTTAATTCGTTGATGGCTGTTAGGAGAGATTTAGGAGGTTGTGGATTTTTGAACTGGATATAGTTGACTGCTACTGACTTTAGCGTTGCGGTGACAAGTTCTCTTTGGTCGTTACTCATTGAACTCTGTTGCTCAACATAATCTTCACTTGATAATGACTCCGAAACGTCGTGCTCAGTTTATATCGTTACATTTCTTAATTCTATTATTCATTGTTGTTGTTTATTGTTGTCATTAACCTACCATGTCGAAAAAGACAATCTACAACCTCTTGCTCTCCTTTAATAACAGCCAAACACAATGGAGTCCTATTGTTGATGTCCTTAGCTCTCACATCTGCACCTGCCATCAACTACACAGAAGTAAATGAAAGAAAAACAGCAATGAGTCACACTCTTAAACTAGCAAGGGAATAAAAACGTTGATGCTTGAGTAGTCTGATCTGTCCCACACTGTGGGCATACAGTATGTGACTGTGCCAAAGTCAGATCTGTGCAATTCCATACTGTATATATGACTGTGCTAGCTGGACTGTGTAAGTCTGATCTTTGCTATTCTATACTGTGCCATACTGTGTATATGACTGTGCAAGTCTGATCTGTGCTATTCCTTATTGTGTCGTGCTGTGTATATGAGTGTGCAAAAGTCAGATCTGTACAATTCCACACCGCATGTATGACTGTGCAAGTTAGATCTGTGCAATTCTATACTGAGTCACACTGTGTGCATATGACTACACAGGTCTGATCTGTGCTATTCCATAATATGCCATGCTATATTTGTGTCTGTGAAAGTCTGATATGTGTATCTGACTGTGCAAAATAAAATATGATCTAGCCATTCCATACTGCACCATGTTGATGTTATGACTATAAAGAAATCTGATCTGTAATAATTTTCTATCTTATTGTGCCTGCTTTGTTTATATACGATTGAAAAAGTACAATCCATGCATGCCATTCCACACTGTGCCATACTCAGCTGTCACAACACTTTGATTGTTCCTATCCAATCAAAATACTGATCCTATCCAATCAAAATACATCACATCAAAAGGAACAGCATGGTACAGACATTTTTAGTCACATAAGAGATGCTGTCTACTGATGTTTTCGCAGTCAAACAAAATCTTTGCAATATAGTTATATGTGATTACCAATAACTGACACATTTCCAGAGTAGATGCATGGTCCATCTGGACTGCAACATGTAGAGCTGTTACTTTTTCTTTTCCGTTGATGTTTACATCTATCCGTGGATCCACAAGCAGTTCCTGTAGCAATAATGATACATGATATTGTGATGATATTGTGCCAAATTATGATGGTGATGATGATGATGATGATGATGATGATTGGTGGTGAATTTGGAAGATAATATTAGTAATGACATCAATGATGATATTACAATCTTCACAAACTCACATTATTGCCATTAATTTTTTGGAGTTGTGCACATGTGCTGATAACTTCAAATGCAACAATTTTGTGCTAAAAGTTGTGTACAAATATTATATTAAAGTTACCTTCAGAAGTCTTGGGCTGCCAATACGTACTGCACAATGAATAGGTGAGTCCTGTTTATGGTCAAGAACAGTAATCTTGGCTTTATGATCAAGGAGAAACTGAGTAGCTTCAAGCTGCTGCCCAAGAATTGCACAGTGCAGAGGTGTTTGGCCATAACTGTCTCTACCATTTATATCTACGAGGAACATGATTACATATTACATACGTGTGCACATACTTTATACACATCCAAAGGTGTACATGCTTGTGTGTGTGTGTGTGGGGGGGGGATTATTTTGGCATTGTCACAAAATCTCAAACTTTAGACATCGTGACATTATTTAGAAATGTATCCTTTACGCTTGGGATTCCTGTGTTACTTCAAAACAGGAATCCCATAAGAAAAAGTGTAGATTGAGACAACAACAATTTACAATAATTTTAATTTAAGAAAATGTTTTCAGCTGTCACTTTAAAGAACACTATCTTGGTATAGCCACTCCCTCATAGCTGTTTTACTTCAATCCTAAAAACACTAATAATACAACTTTTATAGCTTGCCTGTTCCATATTTCTGAAGATTTTTCATTGCCTCCAAGTTTCCAACAAAGGCAGAATGATGGAGGGAGTCTCTAGAGCGATCACGTTTAGCCTCTTTTGGGTCTTGCATGGTCTATGGCATAATCAGACCATAAAAACTTTAGCAATAATACATGTATACTGTACATATATATACTAGAGATAAATGGACTATACTTTAGGTCTGATATCTGATTCCATCCTAGTCGTTCTCCTCAGAGACATTTCAGGGGTTTCATGGCAGACATGTTTGTGGTCAAAATAATAGTGATTTTCTTCCAAGAGAAATAATGTCTTTTGTTATTCAAAAACTTTCTATTGTACTTGCCCACAAACATGGCTGAAATTAATGAAATCCATCTATTGAGAAGGAAAATGGTCCATGTCATCTAAGAATTAAGAGAAGTGTGCACCCCCTGCACCCCTCTTCTAAATTTATCCCTGGTAATTCACTTATAAAGAGAATGCAAGACTTGATCAGACAGAGATATCAAATATTTATTTGTTCATCCATCCATCCATCCATCCATCCATCCATTCATTTGTTCATTCATTCATTATTTATTTCAAGATTTGCCCAAAGAAGGGTTAATATAGAATACAAAAAGGAAATAAGGTCCCTTACACAAAGAGGTATTAAATACCAAAATATGGTATTCTCTGTTTTTGTATGTGCATGAAATGCCATATGCTTCAAAAAGTGGTAGAAATTTGACATTTCCATCAATAATAAATAACTGATGCTGCTAGAAAAGGCAGATCAAATTCAAATATAATTTTGCGCCATAAGATTGTTAATTAATTTATCTCAAGTTTTAATAGAGAATGAAATATGTTTGAGAAATATACTAATTAAAGCTCTGGATAGAATGAAAATTATACAGGTAATTAGGATGGCTCTAAGCAGCCAAATCTAATTTGCTAATAATAGATTGCATATATATTGTGGTTCAATTTTATCACTGGTTCAATTTTTATTCCCTTTGTTTTATACTCATTATCAATACATTACCATGCCAAAACAAAGGAAAATAAAGTTTGAACAACGGATAAAACCAAACCACAACACATACAAGATGAAGTCTTTTAATGTATATTAATTTGCTCAACTATAAGAATTTTATAATCAGACATTTTTTATAGACAGTCATATATATTGTCTCTTCATCATCTCTAGTCTATTGATCATTGCAAGCACAGGTGTCTATATTTATGCAGATTTAAAATTAAAAACAGTATACCAAAAACATGAATTAATATAGAGTATATCAATGAACAAATATAAAAATAAATAAATAAACAAATAAATAAATAAAATAAAAACACTTACTGTAAGATAATAATAAAATTTATCTTAAAATTTCAGCATTTATAAATTAATAGGAATATTGCATGAACCATATGGTATTGGGTGTGTTTCACAGACTGTTCTTTATACTATTAATCATACAATCACACAGTGAATACAGAAATTAGGCACGAAAGAGGCAAAGTCAGTGATTATTGATCACTGTACAGTAAGGCCAATACGAACAATGATGATGATGATGATGATGATGATAATGATGATTACGATATTCTTCAAGATAGAAAAGAAAAGAAGGGGAAAAAGGTGAAAAATGTGATCAAATTGATCATGAAAGCTCTTGTTAAAATGGTTGAAGAAAGTAGTCTTATACTTATCCAGCTTAATGTGGCTGTGTATTTTTATGAGCAGTAGCAGACCCGTAGGGGTCAAAGGGGTCCACGGAACCCCCTCAAACAATAGAGTGTTATACACAATTGGGTTTAAGAAACGGAAACCCCCTTTGAAAAATCCTGGATCCGCTACTGATGAGTCATGGTGTTAACAATACAATTCAGCAGTATTAGCTGGCTATAGTTGACTAACAAATTTATTATCTACACAATTCACCAAAAACATAAACCATTTTTCCATTTTTATCGCAATTTGTTTCAACTTTGAGCATGACAAGCAACGGAAAGCCAATCGAATGTTACTAACCCAATATTTTTCCACGTTCTTATGCATGCAACTCACAGTATATTGTGCATGTTTTTGTAGAATGGCATGTGAGCATAAACTAAACAAATAAATAAGAATTCTAGCTACATTAAATGTTAAACATTTTTATCCAGTTTTCTATTTTTACCAAATCATCCGAGAAGCCATTCTCCAAGACATCGTCTTCATCATCTAAAGATAACTCTTCGTCGATCTCAAAGACATCAGCATTGAGCTGCTGGAGGTCATGATCTATCAGGGTCTGCAGCTCAAACTCTTCACCTTCCTCAAGATCTATCGATGATAAACTTGAGATTGAACTGTTAGCAGATGTAAGTCCTGGGGGAATATTCAACTTGCTCATAATGGAAAACTTGTCCTGTTATCTGCTAAAATTCGATGGAATTTTCCATGGCGGTAAAATACACACTCAAGTGTTGTTGATATTGTTCAGATAATCCAAAGGAATGCAAATGACCACAGGAAGCCCACCTGCAAGAAAGTGAACATTTGAAGAAATAAAATATTGAAGAATTGGTAAATATGGAAATTATGGTTCTACATTTTTATCTGTCAAAGATTATCTTATTGGAATAAACGAAGATTAAAAATTAAAGCTTTTTTATTGTGTTATATTTTCAATAAGTGTCTATTGAGTAACCGCGATCTTTAACTACTTGGTCAGCAGATAATCAAAAATAATAATATGCGATCCAAAATTTCCCTTGAACTGAAAACTTCTAAAGAAAATTTAATTTGATTGGTTTATTTTCTTGTTACATACTAATCAAACCGATTGGTAAATGTATGTTAGGCAGGGATCACGTGGAAGTGGATTTGTTTTGCGTTGTGGAGGGAAAATGTTTAAATTTTAGTGAACAATTTAAGCTATTTTCTCAATGCTTTCCAAACAATTTCGTTGGAAACCATGGACGAGGATGAAGCTAAAAGCCTCGCCAGTGATTGGGTACGCCGTTTAGAGGCGTCCGTCTTGTCCAAAGTTCGTGAAGACTCTGACAAGTTCACCAACAGGGGAGGCCATCATCAACGAAAGCAAGATAATGTCACTTTTGAATTTAACGATGATCTTTATGAGAAAAATAGAATAGGTGCTAAGCCAAGCCCTAGACAGAAAATATATCATGATCCAACAAGAGTCTCAAGTACCAGCGACCTCATCAATCATAAAAAAGAGATTACGAACTTCGAACATCAATCGAATCAAGAACTTGATGTTCGTCAAACTTCAAGGAACACGTCGAGTATTGAACCTCGGCCTCCGAAACACAGTCCAAGAGTTGATTTAGAAATCCTTCGTAGAAAAAGACTTGAACGTTTTGATAAACCCAAGGATTTTGTGTTCAAAGACTGGGATAAAAACGACGATAACTCATGCGAGAAAGCAAAGGAAAGTGTATTTGACAGCTCGGGAATGCTTCAGTACGAAGCGAGTCCTTGCAACAGGGTCGATGAGCCGTCGCTTAGAGATGATAAATGGTCTTACGATCCTGTGAGTTATGATTTTAGCGAGCGAAGCTACGACGAAGATGATAAAATAAGGCTAGAACTTTGGGGAATACGAGGCGCAGTAGAATCAGGGCAAATTGATATTCATTCATATTTACGTCCTTCGCGCTATGAGGATCATAGTAAAAATAACTGCACGCAGCCATTACACGATTTAGGTAATTCAATTAGCAAGCAAAGCCTGACTAATGAAGCTAATTACCACTCATGCAGAGACAATAATTACAATTTAAGAACTCAGTCAACTGATCACCAGAAAGATTTTGTGAGAAGTCCAAATGGGCTGATCAGTGAAGAGAGCTTGACTCTTTTGACTTCAAAATTGTCAATTCAGAAATCTCACATGGGAGGTGCTGTTGGTCCAACTACTGGACAGGATTGCATTAATGAGGATTTCACTCACTTCAGCGTATCAAAGCATCAGCCATCAACATTTGCGTGTACTGTACCACAAATAGAAGGAAAATTGTATAATGGATTTGAAACATCAGATTCAGAAAGCAGCGTCAATGCAATTAAGATTAACCGCAAATATAAACCAAAAATTGACCACAGCGTACCAGACGTGACTTTGCCAAAAGCTAATAAGCCTTTAAAATCAGGAAAAGGGAAGCAGAAGATTTTAAATGAGCTAACAGAATTTTTGGATTCTGGGAGAAGTGGAAGAAGTTCCAGCAGAGAAAAAGAACGAATCAGGGAAAATTTTGAAGGAGGAAATTCTATGTCCCCAGATTTTGCCACAGATGGAATAGACATCAACAATTGCCCTGAAGATGTGCTTTTCAAATCATCAAGCCCGATCGAAATGCATAAAAATGGCACTAGAACTTACTCTCCTTCACCAGTTAATGGCATCTCCACCTCAGCACCAGCAGCTTATGATTGCACTTTGGATTTTTCACTTGAAGATAATGACTTCTTGCATAGTTTAGGTTCCTCATTCTGGATTCCAGAATGACGAATCTATAACTAACAGCTTGGAGGTGGGACAAGATTCAAGTGGTACAAAGTTGGCAAAGATTTGTACAGTATGTAACGAGGTCAACAGTCAAGCTGCAAACTGGTGCATTGAATGTGGAACTGCTTTGATCAATGTTAAACCAGCTATTTTAAATCAAGAGCAGCAAAGGAACTATGATAAGCAATGCCAAGAAACTAAAGAACTTATTGAAGAAGCTTTGAATTCAAAAAAGCGAGAGTTGAATGGTTTGGGAGCTTTGAGTAAAAAAGAAAGAGCTTTGCAAAGTGATGTCATGGAGTTGTCTAAAGAGGTTGAGAAGAATTCAGGCTTCAGTAATGAATCACTGCAGAGCAATTTGTCTAACTATAAACGTCGTTGGTTAAAATCTAGTTTAGCATGGAGTACATTTGAACCCCAGGAACTCTCCAAGCCACCCTCTCTTGTTAAACAAAGTAGTAAAGGCAAGAAAAATGAAAAGAAAATTAAAGAAAAATTGAATGGGAGTTTAAGAAGCAGGTCATCCAGTGATCTTGCTCTCATTGAGCATTCCAAAAAGAAGAATAAAGGCAAAGACAGGCATCATAAAACAGCACAGCGACAAAGAACAACCAGTGCGACTTATCACTCTGCCGATGATTATGACCCCAGCAATTTGTCAATCAATATTGAATTGACCAATCAAGAGAGCTCTCAAGGGTCTAATCTAACACATTATGATAGACCTTGGAGTGGTAAATCAGGCAAAGTCCAGAAAGATAAATCTGGTAAAAGAAGACCAGGAAGTGCAAGATCTAACTCCAAATCTCCCAGTCCTCTGTTGTTAGAAGGTGATACCAGTTTGTCAAATGTTTCCAAAAAGATTGCAAGTAATGCCACTCCTGTGCCAGCATTACATTTAGATGGTAAGGATAGACCCATGTCACGCAAGCATGACATATTAATTCTTTGATTTTTCGAAAAAGGAATTCACTATCAAATTTGTCACATCGATAGTAATAAAAATGCAAATTTTCGGGGAGATTGCTCTTAAACTGACGAAAATATGAATTTTCAAAAGTTAGCATTTTTACAAAGAAATGTATGGTGGACGTGCATCGCATGCACGCCCAGCCTCGTTATCATGCTAAACACGTACATTTCTTTATAAAAATTCCAAAATTGAAAAATCCATAACTTCGTCAGTTTAAGAGCAATCTTTACGAAACTCTGGAATTTTACCAATATCGATATGATAAATCTGATGGTGAGTTCTTTTTATCTATACATCAAAGATCTTATAATGTCACACTAACGTGATAAGGGTCTATTGCCAGGGTTGATAGCTAAATAATTTTGTACATTTAATATTAATTTGATTAAATTGTTTATGATTGCAGATGTAGGGAGTTATGACAGAATTTTGACTTTGGTAAGAATCAGATTTATTCATACATTTAATTTCCATTCTTATATTTTCTGATTTGATTTGCATAACAGTCAGTTCAGCCAGTGAATCTTTACCTCCATTTCATCCATCCATCTATCTCTTTCTCTCCCTCACTCCATTCTGTCATTCATCATTCAGGAAGTCAGTCATGGGGTCAGTCATGGGATCAGTCATGGGGTCAGTCAGTCAGTCCATCTGTCCGTCCAGTCCGTCTGTCCATCCATCCATCTGTCCGTCCGTCCATCAGTCAGTCAGTCAATCAATTAGTCAATCAATCAGTCGATTTGTTTGTCAGTCAGACAGACAGACATTCAGTCGATCAGCCACTCAGTCAGACACTAGTCTATCATGAAAATACTACTTCTACTACTATCAGTTCCCCTGTACTGTATTGCTTAAGATGTGGCTATCATTTATAGATCCGTTCACAGCGTGATGATGAACCTGTGCCCTATTTGTACCTTCCTGATGAGTTACTACTTGAGATCTTTTCTAACTTATCCAACAAAGACCTGGTGGCATGTGCTTGTGTTTGCTGGCAGTTCTACAGGATAGCCATGGATGAAACACTCTGTAAGTTGTTTCACAATATTTTCATATTCTGTTCTTCTCTGTCTGTTCTTTCTATTCTGCTCTTTTCTTCACTGTCATGCTTGACTGCTGTGCTTTTCACTGCTCTGCTCTGTTTTGTTCTGCTCTGCTTTCCTATTCTCTGCTTTGTTGTGCTCTGACTCTGCTCATGCTCTGCTTTGATCTGCTCTACTCTACCCTGCTCTTCTCTGCTCTTCTCTGCTTCTGCTTTGTTCTTTACTGCTCTGCTCTGAATTGAATTTCTGGTGTACATGTACATACAGGTTGCTATGCTACATGTATGTTCTTTTCTGAAGTATTCTGCTCAATTTTAAAATATGATTATAATAATTGTCTGTTGAGTTGCCTTTGGTATGATTTTGAGATTAAGACTGGAGCTGACTTATCAGTCATCACATTTATTTGTCGCCAACAGAAAATACTCTGAGTCAAGATGAAGTATTTTATGTATCAAAGTTTGCAATTATATATTTAACTATGTGTTCTGAATGGTCATTAAAGGGAAGACAATCATTATACGCAAGAATCGTAACATCTGTGATGAGTGGCTTGAAAGCATAGGTGATCGCCATCCTTCAAGTCTGACTATAACACAATGTTCAAGTAACAATGTGACTGCTAATGGACTTAGGAGCTTATTTAGAAAGTGTAGTGAATCCTTAGAGGTGAGAGATTTAATTAAATAATATTTACATGTATTTTAGTGAGATAGTTGGAGTTCATTGAGTGAAAGTTAACTTGGGAAAATAGACCTTTTTACAGTTATATCCTGGTCAACCACAACCTCATTCTTTTCATTTTGTTAACAGTCTTTTGAAAAAGCAAGATGAAATACTTTCAATTTCAATGGATTTGTGCTTTGTTCATTTATACCTCCCTTGTGTACTATTTGTGTGTTATGTTAATTTAGACCTCCTAGCTGGTTCATTTGTGTGCATTCATTGTATTTTCATAAGTTGTTACCAAACTCCAAAGAATATACAGTCGAGGCTGTGGTTGACCAATGTATAACTTACTGCATTTCTATTTCAAGCCCCAGACAGGATTTTAATTAATCTCTTAGCTCCTGTCAGATCATATTTTATTGACACTGTATTTGAAAAAATAGAAGATACAATGTATATACAGTTGAATATAGTGACTGTAGTCACTCCTGTCCTTCCTAAAAGAGTACCCCTTCCCTTTGTATTTGTTGGAGGAAAAGAGGCCTTGAAATCAAACTTTAAAAATCAAGCTCAATTTATTACTTTAATTTATTATTAATCCAACTTTAAAAAATCAAGCTTAATTTATTGCTTTTATTATCCTGTTAAATTATTTGTGATATTTACTCTGTAGGAGGTGGATTTCAGTGGTTGTTCTGGTAGTGAGCTCATTGGGGAGTCCGTATTACTTCATATCTCAGCCAGGTGTTTAAATGTAGTATCTGTTGATGTAAGCTGGACTAATGTCAGTGATAATGGTGTACAGGCTCTTGCCGAGAGTTTAAAAAGGTACAGTGTATGACACTAACTAGAATTTCTTTCATAGCTGATGAGGTGCCTTATACAGCAATGAGTTTTCATGTGACATTTGATTTTTGTGGTTACTGGCTTAATGCCAGTAACACACTATGCCATCGGGTCCATGAGTCTGTGAGTGAGTGAGTGAGTGATTTTCGGAAATCTCCGAAGAGCCGAAAGATACGCGAACTTCCGAAGTAGAGGCGAAGTCCCAAGCCGAACTACGAAGTACGTGCGCAGAACTACGTGCGCCGGTCTAAGAGTGGTTAAGGCGATTATTAAAAATCAAAAATAGAGATTGTGGTTATAGATATACGTTTTGAGACTAAACCGATCAGTTTAGTTCATAAATATATCTGTAGGGGAAATGTTTGGTCCAGCAGCAGTAGTAAAGACCTTTTATTTGTCTGTCAACAGCTATTAGTGTTCAGTTGCCTTTGTTCTTCTATTATCATGCATTATATCTCACACGCAAAAATATTCCCTGCGAATATACCAGTTTATTCAACTTTTTATTTCACTATATATCTAAATTGTTTGCTGTAAAGACTTCTACAACGGCATTATTAACACAACAAATCGTGTATTTTTTCGTTCATGTTGCAGATACATGTTTTATCCATTACGTGACGAACGCGTCATGCAGGTCAAATAGAACATAAAAATAGATTATTCGAAGTAAACCCCTACCCTCACCCCCAACCAGGGACAGTTATTAATAATGAAATATAGGGTTTGTGGTTATAAATATACGTTTTGAGACCAAACTGTGCAGTTTAGTTCAGAAATATATCTGCAGGGTAAATGTTTGTTTCGTTCATGTTTCAGATGTTTTATCCATTACGTGACCAAACGCATCAGGTCAAATAGAACATAAAAATATATTTTCAATAAACTTACCAAGGGCACTAGGACAAAGTCGGTGTGTGTGTATGCACTAGTCGAAGTAAACCCCTACCCCCACCCCCAACCAGGGACAGGCCTTGAAATGCGTCTATATCTATATTTGGATTTGAGGCCAGTAACCACATGGCCTCATAGAGGTCTATTTTTTGGTGATCTCATTCGAAGCTAAAAATTGTTATTAATATTAATTTTTCTAGTGAAAATATAGTTATAATATAATTATATCATCTTCGAATGAGTGCTTTATTTTCAACTTAATTGATTTGAATGATGGTGATGATATTGATGATAATGATAATAACAATATATATTTCTATAGACTTGAGTGTCTTTGTTTGAATGGTTGCCAAGCTATCACAGACAAGTCTCTGACTTATGTATCCAAACGACACGGAGAGAGGTGAGACTATTGCATCTATGAATGTCAGATGCAAATTACATATAATATAAACAGAGAGGATGGGGAATTGGAGGCACTTCTAGCTTCTTTTTTCCCTTCCCTTCCCTTCCCCTTCCCCCCTTTCTTTCTATTCCCTTCACTTCCCTTTTCTTCTCCATCCCTCCCCTCCCCTTCCCTTCTATATTCCTTCCCATTCTCTTCTTTCCCTACTCTATCCTTCATTTTCCCATCCCTTCCATTCTTAACCATGCCATAGGCCATCCATGTTAAACTATGGTATCTTGAAGGACTTCATTGTATCCTAATGGTTAGTATTATATTATAATAAATTATTTCTAGCCTGCGGATATTTGAAGTGTTTGGATGTTTTAACATCACTCCAGCTGGTTTACTGCTGTTTGGTAGTCAGTGTCTTCACCTTCAAACTCTCAACATTGGCCAGTGTCACAAGGTATTTTGTACTGCAATTGCAATGTAACCTGAAGCTTTATCAAAGAAAATAACTCTAAAGAAAATATTTGATCAATAATAGCGAAGCCTGAAGAAGACGCACTAAGTGCGCCGAAACGTTGCCAAAAAAGACAGCATTTCAGAACTCCCGAAGACCACAATAACAAACGACAAAATAACTTTAATAGTGGTGTCTACACTGTCAAGACTGAGAAAACTGTCACTGACATCAAATTCATGTCTATAGTTAGGTACTACTTATGTGTATTTACAATTTTTCTCAATTTGTTTCTAGTTGAATATCACACAGATGACAGATTCAGCAGTAGGAAATCTTGTGTCTCATCTACCAGAGATTGAGAACCTGGACTTACGTGGTTGTAAACAGGTATACATCCAGCTCACTGTCTTGGTAGCATGCTCACATGCTTCTCTTCTTTCTTTCACTCACTACATCCATTGGCTTACTGGGCTCATATGTTTTTTATGGGCTTCCTGTGTCTCCTAGTAAAGGGATCCCAGAAAGAGAAGAAAAAAAGGAGTTGCTTGGAGAAGGACATTCCTTCACTAAAACCAAGAATATTATTTAATAAACTAGTGACCTGAGAAAACAATATTGTCCTTTTGGTCACTCCCCTTGATCTCTGTGAAAGAGACAAAATTAATATCTCCCACAAAAGGAAGTGCAAATTATTGTTTTATTTATAGGCAGTTACCAGTGGTTTGCCATCGCTTACTATATGGTGCTTTACCTCTTATATTGGATTCCGTATATTATTTTTCAAGCTAGCTGGCTGTTTTTCAAAGCCACCCTCCTAATTTAAAATCCCGGGGGGGGGACTCCTACATGTATATATAAGAGGACGGGGATGCTCGTCGGAAATTTTAAAAATGACCCCTAAAAGGTACCAAAGTCATATCCGGGGTGGGCGTGGCAATACATGTTTTTACCCCTAAAAGGTACCTACTCAAAAACACTAAATTTAACATTTTGCATATTTTAGTCAATCAAGCGATCAATTGTGTCTATTTATATACGAACAATTTAGGTCGTGCAATCCGATCTTTGTTTCCAGTATTTAATCGTTGATGGAGGAAAAAATCACCCTAAAAGGTACTAGCTATGTCTCTGGTAGTCCACTAAAGTCTGGGACACCCTAAAAGGTACCAGATCGCTGATTTTGACCCCTAAAAGGTACGACGAGCATCCCCGTCCATTTACAATCGGAGTAAAATTTACTGAAATGCCAGAGAGTGTGGAAAAGGACAGTGCTACATGTATTTTTAGACTAAGAATATTATAGTTCATTTTAGATAATTGTATAATATTAACAAAGTTTTCATATTTTGTTGTGACAGACTCGTGATTCTGCTGTTAAGAAGATAGTGAGACATTGCCCACATCTCAAGTCATTAGTGCTTGCAAATTGTCCTCTTATCACCGATGCCACACTAGTTGAAATTTCTACTAACTTGGCTGGTATCAGGTAATTACAATGTATACAATACAAATATGCAAACCTTAAAAAATCTCAGAAAAGACAAAATACATTTTCCCATTTTATCACCATTTTCTTGATCACGTGTAGTTTTGTTTTCTTAAGATGTCAATTCTTGGACATTCTCAAAATATATGAATTTACAAAATGATGATCAAGATCAGGGGTGTTCCCATCCTATTATATTGGAGTGTGGATCTGTCTTGTTTGAATTTGGCCCCCAGGCCGGGATTTGGCCACTCCAGAATGCTTATTTATACTGCCTTCAGTCTTGGTAATCTGACAGAAGGCAGTAGGATGCTGTCCCAATGTGGCTATCTTGTGGCCTCAAACTTGTAGTAAACAGCAGGCTTGCAAAAGTATGTACTAACCTTTTATTTTCAAACAAAGACTTGACTTTGTCATTGAATAAGGGGTTCCAAAAACCAGCAAACCCTCCCCTTGGTACACCCCTGAAAATGATAACTTTCACCATATTATTAATGTTTATAGTTACTTCTAGTAACACAGGTGTCCTATGGTCTCTTCCAGGTCTCTTGATATCTGTGGATGTTCTTATGTCACTGATGCTGGTGTCCGAGCTTTAGCGAGATGCTGTCACAAACTGGAGTTACTTGATCTTAGTTCAACAGGAACAGCTGTTACAAGCAAAAGGTATCATTCTTTATACATGTACATTGTACAAACAAGTATGTAATCTTTTGAGTTGTCTTGCTTTAAAAACAACTTGTGGGGACTTTTATGTTACATGTAGTTATGAGGACCTGTTAAAAATAACCATTTCCCAATTAAGATATAGTTGAGTGAGTCCTGTACTAGCCAAAGCCTTGTTCTTGTTTCACTAGCTGTTTATACATTCTGTTATCATGTAAATTTATATATTGTTTAATTAGTGACTAACGCTGCTTTATTGGCAGTCACCATTGTCAGTACACAATAGTATGCACTGAAACTGAGGCTTTGGCTAGTACAGGACTCACTCAACTGTATCTTGGGAAATGGCTATTGACTTCATTGTATTGGAATATTTTTAATGGCTGTTTAAGTTGAAATGTCAGATTGGTTTTACCACTTTGAAATTGTATCAAGTAATTAAGGTGTTGTATTTTGTGTGTTTATTTTACTGTAGGTTTATTTTATTGCCTGAATTACTTGACTTGAAATCATTTTCACTGTTACTGTAATTTAATTGTAATAAGTTATTGGATTTTAGTTTGATAACACGTTTTTAATGCAATTGTCTTGTTTATCTGTACAGCATTGTTGCCCTTAGCAACTACTGCAGTCAAAGTCTTCACATTCTCAAACTGAGTTTCTGTCCAGACATATCTGTGAATACAGTGAATCAAGTAGTGAAAAACTGCAAAAAGTAGGTGAAATTTTCTTTGTTTTCTTTCTTAGCTCTTTGCTTTTCTTTTGTTCCTCCCTCATTCCCTTCCTTCCTTCCTTTCCTTCATTTGTTCCTTTCTCCTATCTTCCCTTCCCTCTTTCCTTCCTTCCTAACTACCTGCCTTTCTCTTATCTTCCCTTTCTCTTTTTTGGTTTATTCCATTTTTTTAAAGAATACTGTACGCTTGTATTCCAGACTAACTTTACTACATTTGTATGGATGCAAGAGAATCAAAGAACTGGACAAAGTCAAGAATCTCAATCCTAACCTAGTCATTGAGAGATAAGAATTGATGTCTGTGTCATTCCATTATTATTTCATGTACTCATACAATCAGTCCCTTGATGTTCCTATGGAAATATTCACTATAATTGCTATTGTTGTTGGTCTCTTTCCTTTCTTCCAAGGAAGGACAGTGAGCAGTCACAATCACCCTCCCTACAGTCACTCTTCCTCCTTGGAAGAAAGAACGGAGAGTGAGCAGCAACAATCAGAAATTCTAAATACACCCATTCTTATGTTTTTTTCTGTTTTTTTTCTCTTTTGATGTGTGCCATAAAAGTATTTGTTTTCTTTACATTAATGTGTGGCCAGGACAATGTATAAACAAAATAAAAAAATGCCGAGATAATATAATTGACCTTCCCTTTGAAGTGTTTTCTTATGGAGAAATATACTTTTACTGCTGGACAGTATATTTGGATGCGAGAACCTTCTTAGGGTCCCACTTGCAAAATTTTATCCCACATCATAGAAAATACAGCCAATCAGAAAGCAGTAAAGTCATTCATATTTGGCAGTATTCAACTGTCTCTTCCCATGAGACATTGTCATTGGTAATTGGCTGTATTTTCTGTGGTGTTGGATAGAATAGTTATACAATGGTTTCTTGTGGTATACTGTGGATATCCCACTGGTGACTTGTATTTTCTTTTATCTTACACACACTCGCCTAAAGGCTTGTGTGTATACTAGAAAATACAAGTGACTTGTTGGATATTCCATAGTATTCCACTCTAAACTATTGTATAACTAGTATATGTCTTTTAAATGTAGAATCACAATATTTTGGACAGAAGTTAAGCTGTTTTATTTTAAATTTGGAATAGATAGCCTATATTTTTTTGGATTTACATATATAAAAATGTAGGTGCTGGAGGAATGGGTGAATTGGATGGAGGGACATGTTTGAAATATTTTTCCATATCATTGAAATATCCATGTTCCCTTATTTTGATTTTAATAATTGTACTAAAACAAGGGTCTGAGAGGGTTGGGGACAATCTGTTATTGACCAAAACAACAACGAGGAAGTTAAAAGGAGGAGGTTAGAAGTGAAATCATCTTTAGGGAGAAGATATTTATTTGAGATTACTCCATTCCACTTTGAATGGAAACTTCATTTTACACACCTGATAAGAAATTGGGGGTGGTGCCACCACACTGCTAGCTTCTACCTTGTCACTGAACCTCACTGGTTGCTTCAGTGTTTTCCCAGTCCATTCCTCTTGAAAAACAACAACTTTTATTAAAGGCTACTTTACATTTGATTGCCATTCCCATTATCTGAGTTAAAACATACTAGCCTAGCTAAGTGAATCACTTGATTTATAGGAGTTTAAGTAAAAGTCACAAAAACTATAAAGCATTATGAATATGTATATCATCATCACCTTATAAACCAAAGACCTTCACTTGCCATTCTTCATGACTGTACGTAATACAAAGCTTCAATTTGATAGGAAGCATCTAGCTTGCATAGCTGGCCCTTGGGTAACCTGTCACCAGGCTGTCAAATGGAGAAGGGGACTTGGGAGGAGGAGTAAGGAAAGAGAGAAATAACAACGGGGCCCAGTTGTACGAAGGTTGGATAAAGTTATCCACTGTATAGATTTTGTATAGATTTTATCTGCTGGATAAGGATTTATCCATTGGATAGTGCTATTCACACTTTGTACAACCACCTCCAGGTGACTACACCTACGCTCTCTCTCTTTCCCCCTCCCCTTGGGGTGGTGTGTGTGTGTGGGGGGGGGGGGGGGGGGGGAAGGTAAGGAAACAGTCCACCCTTCCTTTCCCTCTCCCTCCTGCTCCCAAAGGGCTGACCACACAGGCTCCACACACACAATGCACTAAGTCACCACTGACTTCAATCAATAGATACAGTCTTTATTGATGTTATACTGACATACCGTTGTAGTCATGTTATTAGTGGCATTTCTTTTGCCCTTTCTAGTTCTGTCATTTCTGCCGTAAATTGTAATGCAATTGGTGACTTGGTATATTGCATTTGTAATAAAGTAACTTAATAAATAACTTATTAATTTTAATGAGTATGTGGGAGAAGCTTAAAGAAAATGTGATATTTGCCACAAATAATTTTAAATGTAAAATAAAAATATCTATTTTGAATTTTCTTGTTTCTTAGGGTATTTAATACTTCATTCTTTCCGTCTTTCCTCCCCTCCTCAATTGTTTCCTCTCTCGTCACATCATATCGGAATATGTCCTTTCCTCCCTCCCTGCCTCCCTTCCCTGCCTCCCTCCCTTCCCTCCCTCCCTCCCTCCCTCCCTCCCTCCCTTCCGCCCTTCCTTCAGGACTTCCTTCTCTTCTTCTGTCATTCACTAGTCAAGTCCCGAGATAAAGTGAACTCTTGCCTAACATACACCTCTAAAACAGACACCCATGACTGGTCCCTTTCTGCCCAAATCACATATATGTACTGCATCTAAACTCCCTCTAAGGCGGACACCTCGATAAGGCGGACACCTCTCTAAGACGGACACCTCTCTAAGACGGACACCTGTTGACGGTCCCGATGGTGTCTGTCTTGGAGTTCACTGTAAACTTCAGTTGCCACATGCAAAGGAATTAGAATGTGGCTACGTACATAAAACTCAAACTTTCCTCTTGTTGCGAATGACTGAACCTCATGCATGTAGCCTTCGTCTTTATTTTGTAGTTTTGCAGGTGCAGTACCTGTTTCAAAAAAACGGATAAAATGCCTAGTCGATCTGCCACCGCAAGGCAGTATGGGTAGAAATTACCGAAAGCTATAAAACCGATGTCAACACGACTATTATATTCTCAAATAGCTCGCCTTGGACTTATGCACAAAAGAACTTCATTGGTTGATGTTTAAAATCAAGACCAAAGCTGAAAAAAAAACCCAAGCAACAGATAAACTGAACGTACACCAAGACACCATAAATTATTTGTTTGATCTTTAATTCCAGATCATTTCTATTTACATACAAAGTATTAAATCTAGTTCTCAATGTAACATGCAATGGTTTCAATATTGACAAGTGCAGCGTCTAGGATACCTCAAATTCTATACTATACTCCAGATGCTTAGTAAAATCGGGCACTAGCGAGCGAAAACTAGTTTGGGCTACGTCGGTGTGAAAAGATGCAACGGAATTTACGGGGATTGACCCGAACACGAAAGAAGTGTTAAGGGAAGCACAAGGCATAGCACTCGACGCTTCTCGAGTGTCCCGATCGATCACCAAGTGCTCTAAATCTGCACTCATAGCAATTCTTTTATAATACTCGATACAGAGGCTTTGGGGAATACCGAGTTAACGAGCTTTAATTTTCCCCAAACTCTCGATATCAAGTAGAATATTTGAGATCTTGTACGTGATCTAGTGCATATACTAGAAACGTTTTTGTATAAGTGTGAAACGGATCGCACCGTTCCGTGACCGTGTCAGTGCATTAGAAATTCCTGCCGTGACCAAGCGGTGCCGTTTTCACAGTCATACGAAATCTTCTCTAGGTTGATTATCCACAACAGCAGGTTAGGTACTAATGGTTCATAATGTATACATGTGTTAATTTTTGTGAATGTTGTCATCGTCGGCAGTATTTTTTAAACGGGAAGTGCACATTAAAACTGGTATATTACGCGCGCTATGATTGTTTGAGAACCTTGTGTGATTACAGACGCACGGATGACGTCAAAATCTTACCATGTCTTACGATTGCTCTTATTGGCTACAATTGTAGACCAATACTATAAAACAAATAGATTTCATTTTCGCGTGGGAAAATGGAATCTACTTGTTCATTCTCTTGGAAGATCCAATATAATTAATTATTAACTAAAAGGTCCTAATTATTTTATTAAAATGGTTTTCTTTAAGGAAAACCTTTCTTTAATGGTTTCCTGAATTTACGGTTTCGAGTGTGGATATTGTATCAGAGCTACTAACGGAAATATCTATAAATTGTAATAAATTCAAACTGACAACGTATTTCCGATTTACCGGCCTATTTCTAGATTAAGCTGTAAATTCAAACGAGTCTATTTCGAGAAACCCCACTGTCTCAAACACTTAATGAGAAATTCATATTGTTCGAGATAGCAGGACTGCGAAATAGCATGTAACGTATTTATTTCAATAAACGCCCAACGCTCTTTTGTCTCCTCCCCCGCTTCCCCAGTAAACCAAATGGGCTTAAGGTGGCTGGACCCTATTTCGCCAGTGCGCGGGTAGTCGAATTGAAGCGGCTATTAATTGCGTTACAGAATTAAGTTGACCAAACTTTTTACGCACTCCTACTACAAATGGACCAAATTTTATAATGATGCTAGTTTGGTTGAAATCGGAGCTTTTTTAACATCGAAATTGTTATACACTTGATTTGAAATTTTGCCAATTTTCTCAAAATCCTGACCTCGACGAGCAAAACGATTTATGAGACTTTGTAAATCAAATGTTTGTCTATAATGTGAGAGCGTTTCAAGAAATTCTATTAAGCCGATTTTGAGTAAAAACGGAGCAATTATTTAACTTTGAAGAAATTTAAAACCGCGGGTGCTCTACTAAATTAATTTTATAACAATAATTTTCCAAAGAAAAGTTGCAATATTTTTGGTTCTAAATAATACCAAGGCATGGTTCTTTATTTTGTGAATATGTCATCGTATTTGCTATTTTTGATCGCCGTTGAGACGACTGTACGTAAAGCACTAAATTGCTGCGTTTATCTCGGAATTTCGACATCCACGTTAATAATACTGTTTCTTGAAAACTAGTAGATGAATTTTTTTTTATTTCTCGATATTGAATATTCAATCCTTTACCAGTAAGGTGTGTAAATTATAAAGGCATTGAAGTTTTTTAAGACCATTAAATAATTTTTTAAACATTGCCATATGTGCATCTCTATTCTCCGAGTTGTTGCCGGTGTTTGATTATGCATGCCTGCATGCGTGTCGCTTTGGCGCCTCGTGCAAAAAATGCAAGTACATGGAAGTCTTCCAAGTTACCTGGACTGGTGAACTACTTTTCTTCGCCTTTTTAGCCTTTAATGTGTTTTCCTGCAATATTTCACTTCTCCGTTTTCTTTTTGTACAAGGAAATACCATAGTTCTAGAAACTGTAGTAAGGAACTGCTACGTACAGCGTTACTCTGGATATCACTGGCGTGACTTTCCATGTATATTTGCATTTTTTGCACGAGGCGCCAAAGCGACACGCATGCAGGCATGCATAATCAAACACCGGCAACAACTCGGAGAATAGAGATGCACATATGGCAATGTTTAAAAAATTATTTAATGGTCTTAAAAAACTTCAATGCCTTTGTAATTTACACCCCTTACTGGTAAAGGATTGAATATTCAATATCAAGAAATAAAAAAAAATTCATCTACTAGTTTTCAAGAAACAGTATTATTAACGTGGATGTCGAAATTCCGAGTTAAACGCGGCAATTTAGTGCTTTACGTACAGTCGTCTCAACGGCAATCAAAAACTGCATATACGATGACATATTCACAAAATAAAGAACCATGCCTTGGTATTATTTGGAACCAAAAATATTGCAACTTTTCTTTGGGAAATTATGGTTATAAAATTACTTTAGTAAAGCACCCACGCATTTAAATTTCTTCAAAGTTAAATAATTGCTCCGTTTTTACTCAAAATCGGCTTAATAGAATTTCTTGAAACGCTCTCACATTATAGACAAACATTTGATTTACAAAGTCTCATAAATCGTTTTGCTCGTCGAGGTCAGGATTTTGAGAAAATTGGCAAAATTTCAAATCAAGTGTATAACAATTTCGATGTTAAAAAAGCTCCGATTTCAACCAAACTAGCATCATTATAAAATTTGGTCCATTTGTAGTAGGTGTGCGTAAAAAGTTTGGTCAACTTAATTCTGTAACGCAATTAATAGCCGCTTCAATTCGACTACCCGCGCACTGGCGAAATAGGGTCCAGCCACCTTAACTCCTTAGTTTTCAGAATTTCATGTAGATTATATAGATTAGATAGGTATTAGCGCTGTGTATATGGCTAATGTGTAATTTTAATTAACATCTGATAGAGTACAAACACTAAAAGTGTGCAATACTTTGCACTATTTAGTACTAAATAGCACTAATTAAACAATAGAAAGAATTTGCATAATTTAGCACTATTTAGTACTATTTATGTTGCACACTTTTAGTGTTTGTACTCTAACATATACAAACTTAATGAGCATAATTCAGAAATTATTCTTACGTTTCGTGTCTTCTCGAGTTAAAAGTCGTTCAATTTGTGTATAGATTATACAAGCAGTAATAGGGGCGGATCCAGGATTATCTTCAGGGGGTGGTGTACCGTCTTCAGAAGGGGATGCACCATCATATAAATTTGAAATTGCCGAGAGGATACTTTGGAAAAATATCGAGAAAAAAGGACTCAAAGTCGTCTCAGGAGGGGGTGCGCGCTCCCTGCACCCCTCCCCTAGATCCACCCCTAAGTAATACTACATGGTAAATATTAATCTATTTGGTAACTACATTACATTTTACACTTACAGCTAAGCCTCTTTTATACGGACACTTCAATACCAAAGACAACTCTTTCTGTCTCGACAGATAAGTACTTTTCCTTTTCGATAAATTACCATTACTTGGCTTCATCTATTCCTTTGGCAATCAAAAGACAATAAAGCGGCAGCCATGTTGGATGCAAAAACAGACGGTTTGGTTGAAGCTCACCCAAGATGGCTGCCGTGACGTCACATGCAACCAAGCAGGCATTTCAACATTGTGTCTGTATCAAAAAGGCTACGCTGCATTCAATTAATTCATCGGTTACACTTTAGTGTTCGATTTTATCCAATCTCTTGCCTTTAGTATATTTGCATAGACTCCATAAGAATTCGGATTAGCACATCCAATACCCCAACTCACCACTCCATATAAAAACCAACGATTGTTTGCCTGTTTTCGAACAAACGGACCTCCACTATCACCCTTACAGGCATCAATACCTCCCTTAGCGTATCCAGCGCATATCATCTGTGGGGTAATCACGGCTCTGCCCTTATAAGTGTCAACGCAGAGTTTGTGAGATACCAGCGGTACCACGGCTTCTTGGAGCTTATTGGGTGTGGGTCCATTATCACTATCATTCAGCTTTCCAAAGCCAGTTATAGAAAACTTTGTACCCACAGGAGGTAGCTTGGTCTTTAGAGGTAAACATATTGGGTGGATATAACGGTTGAACGTTGCTAGTGGTTTTGAGAACTTAATCAAGGCAATGTCATAGTCACTTGTCCACCACTTGTAGACGGGATGACTAATAATCGTTGAAACATTACGTTGTACCTCATTACCCTCCACTTTAGTAACGTCGAATTCTCCAAGGACGACGAAAATCTCATGAGGTTTACGGAACAAGACGCAGTGGGCAGCGGTGATGGCCCATTCTTTTGAGATAAGGGAACCACCACAATAATGGACCTTGTTGTCGCCGTGGGCGTGAAGTGTAATTTGCCAGGGCCACGAGCCAGGAAATGCAGTCTGTCCACCTACGATACGATGTATAACTGGATGACCGCACTGTTTCTTTGGATCGACAACTGAAAAAAGAATTTACATCACTGTAAATTAAGTCGATCTGTGCCACACTGGCGACGCAAATACAAACGCAAGCATTGTTTTCACACATGAAAAACAAAGATTGTATAAGGGGATACTCAATTTACAGGATAAAAACTCAAACAAGCGCAAGAGAAAGAAGGTTTTATCTTCATTGTGTTTGCATTTGCATTTGCATGTGCTTGCAATCACGTTTACGTTTACGTTTACATTTTCTTTGAGCGTTCTCTCATAAGGGGATCTCGCGCGGAAAATTAAGGGGTGGTTTTCGGCCAATTGCATACCTATTTGACAATTATCACCGTCGTATCCATCGCGACACGTACACCAATAAGAGTTCATTTCCTTGATTACGCATGCACCACCGTTTAAACATGGCTTGGTGGAGCACGGGTTCTTGACTGTTAAAAAATAGAACATACATGTAGAACGGTTTATTAAGCCATGTTGTAACAATCAAATAAATAACAGATTGATTCCACCGTGCGTCTGTACTCTATATAATAGATGCACAAATTAGATCAGAATGTGATGAGAACAAAAATGTACGCCATAATACGAAACGAAGTCGCGCCAGTTGCGTAACTGGTGTTCTGAAATATTTTAACGTCTCCTGTGCATCTATTAGAGTACAGACGCTCAGAAAAAATTGAATATATATGTCTTATTCTATTCATCGAAATTTTTCAACCAATCAGAGCGCACGTAAGATTCAATGACGTCATTTATGCGTGTGTACTTTCATCGCACACGGTTTCGACCAATCAGAGTGCACGTAATACACCAACTTTTATATAAACGTCGATGAAGCTCGTACCGTGTGAGAGGGGAATTCCTGCTAGCAAATATACGGCGTAAAGCATCCTGTGCACTCTGTTTAGCTCCTTTTACATTCATTTTGCCGCACTTTACTGTCTTCACATGATATAACAGGATTCAAATAGTAATGGTAAGACTTAGAATTTGAAATGTGTACCAGACCTGGAAAAAGTTATTTACATAAAAATATGTACGGAAATTTGGAATTTTATGTCGGGCACAAAAAATCTTCGGCCTGTTAGTGTGAAGCAACTGTCAATTTTGAGATAATGGAATTGGATTAATTATGGAAACATCATTGAACTTTGTTTCCCACTTTCTGTATGAACCCTGTGCAACGGTTAAAGTAAAGACTAACATCTCATTATGATTAAACTTTCATTTAGTGATTTTCGAAACTTACGTGCTTCGCAGTCTTTACCAGTGAAATTACTTGGGCATGTGCAGTTGTAACCGTTCACCAGGTTAGTGCACGTTCCATTGTTTTTGCACGGAGAACTTTTACATTCATTTATATCTAAAACGTACAAGAAACAAACTCATGTTACAAATGAAAAACAATGTAAAATTCCTAAAAATATAAGTCGTTAGATCGTAAGTCACTGGGAAAGATATTTCCATAGCTGTTAGAGAGTTCACCGAGTGGTAATGGACTCGGAAAATCCTATTCCCAGACGGGATGTGAATCCACAACTAACATCCAAAGTAGCAGTCACGCTGGCTCAAATGTTAATCCCGTCTGAAGCTAGGAATTTTCCAAGTCCATTTCGACTCCATGAATTCCCTAACATCTCTATAAATAAGCGGTTGTCTTGTCAACAAGCGTTTTGTCGTTTTGAGTTCCACACGTAAACCCATTTTATGCGTTTTCGTGTCCTGACTTGGTGTCGTTTTCGGGCTTCCTGTGGTAATATAAACTGGAATCCCTGTTTTTTTACTTTCCAGTCCTTATTCGGCCAGAAATCAAGATGGCTGACTTACTCGAAGGTCCTCGAAAGACTGTAAGTTTGGAGGGAATTTTCGAAGAAAATCGCTTTTGATCAGTTCACGATGAAATTTATTCCAACTTCCAAATATAGTAAGTACAAGTTTCCTTATATGGAAGTAGGAAAAAACGACACTTTTTATAAGATATTTCTTGATGCGACCTGCTTTTTTTTCAAGGGTAGGGTGAGAAACCTTTGGCGCGGAAATGCAATGCGTTCACGGTTTATGTGGTACGTACGGCAGAAGATTCAAAGTCACGGTCGTTACGTTGTTACAGCACAGTGAAAAATAGGTGAGTCTCTATGGAATATTCAGAGTCCATCTTGTCCTATAAATGGAAGACGTACGTACTTTTTTGTCTCTCCCTTTAATAGTGCATATTGACCAGTCTTTGGTTTACACTTTACGCTTTTCATATTTTTTGTCGTATTAAAATTATGATTTTTCTTTTCTTTTCTTTAAAATCCGTTTTTTAATTGATTATTAATGATTTAATGAATTAAAATTTTTAAGACACTGACTTACCAATTTCACAGTTTCTTCCAGTAAAACCACTGGCACATGAACAAGTGTAGTTGTTCACGTGATCAATGCATGTTGCACTGTTTTTACAAGGGGTGGTCTGACAATCGTCTACGTCTGTTAGGGAATTAGATTAAATTATCATTTTCAAATTATTTTCTGTTTTAGGCGAAGGTGTTCAATAGTTTTAATTCTCTAAGTTTTGCATTTATTTCTGCATGATTTTGGTTCGCTTTTACTTTCAATTCTTCGTATTATTACTTTTGAATTAAAAATTTCAAAATCAGCTTACTCATGCACCAGTTTCGCAATTTTTCCCAGTGAAACCACTGGCACATGCAAAAGTATAGTTGTTCACGTGATCGGTGATTTTAACATCTGTTGGAAACATAAACTCAGTTTACCAAGTTAATTCAAACAGCTTTATTACACTGTACTTAATTTGATATTTCATCTTTTTATCTTAGTATCGACGTTTAAGTTTTAATAATTAATGACGTCATTCAATATGGCCGTCGTGTCTTTCATCAAAAAATGGCCGTTACTTTGGATAAATTCACTTCAATTTCTATCATAGTTACCTAGTTCACAGTGTTTACCAGTAAATCCATTTAAACACGAACAAGTGTAGTTATTGACAAGTTTATTGCAAGTTGCATTATTCTTGCAGGGATTATTTAAACACTCGTCGATATCTGTATCGATTAATAATAAGACCATTATACTCTTTTTCATTATATTGTATATATTAGCAGCATAAAATTAAAGTATGTGTTTATGTACGTACGTGTTTATGTATATATTCATGAACTAATTTGTAGAGTTTCCTGCGCCATCCAAAGAATGGTCACAGCACAATAACTTCAACTGCCATAACTGCGGATTCCATCTCAGATATTCATTTTCAAATCAAATTTCAAAATCTTATTTTTTTGAATTTCAATACAATAGTTTAAATCAGCGGAAGGAGTAACAATCCCGGACGCCTTTGTGCTCCCAACTTTCCAACTCATAGCTTCTTTACTAGAACATTGACATGTGTCATTTTATTTCAAAGAGAGCTTTGGCGGTCAACAAGACTTTTTTTGAGAAAAATCAATAAATAGTTTTACCTTGGTCACAGTTTTTTCCAGTGAAACCAGCTGCACACGTGCAGGTATAGCCATTTACAAGGTTATTGCATGTTGCACTATTTTTGCATGGATTGCTTGCGCATTCGTTAATATCTGGTAGAAAAATGTACAAGACACAAACTGGTGTTAAAAATTAAAATTAAAATGTGAAATTCCTAAAAAAACGAAGTCGTGAGATCGTAAGTCATTGGGAAATGATAAGAAGAAGAAGAAGAGGAAGAAGAGGAAGAAGAAGAAGAAGAAGAAGAAGTAAGAAACAGTTTTACCTTGATCACAATTTTTTCCAGTGAAACCAGCTGCACACGTGCAGGTATAGCCATTTACAAGGTTTTGCATGTTGCACTATTTTTGCATGGATTGCTTGCACATTCGTTAATATCTGGTAGAAAAATGTACAAACACAAACTGGTGTTAAAAATGAAAATGTAAAATTCCCAAAAAAAAAAACAAGTCGTGAGATCGTAAGTAATTGGGAATGAGAAGAAGAAGAAGAAGATGAAGATGAAGAGCAAGAAGAAGACGAAGAGCAAGAAGAAGAGCAAGAAGAAGAAGAAGAAGAAGAAGAAGAAGAAGAAGAAGAAGAAGAAGAAGAAGAAGAAGAAGAAGAAGAAGAAGAAGAAGAAGAAGAAGAAGAAGAGACAGTTTTACCTTGGTCACAATTTTTTCCCGTGAAACCAGCTGCACACGTGCAGGTATAGCCATTTATAAGGTTTTTGCATGTTGCACTATTTTTGCATGGATTGCTTGCGCATTCGTTAATATCTGGTAGAAAAATGTACAAGACACAAACTAAATGTTAAAATGAAAAATGTAAAATTTCTAAAAAAATAGGTCGTGAGATTGTAAGTCACTGGGAAAGATAATAGTAAAAAGAAAATTGATAAACAGTTTTACCTTGATCACAATTTTTTCCCGTGAAACCAGCTGCACACGTGCAGGTATAGCCATTTACAAGGTTTTTGCATGTCGCACTATTTTTGCATGGATTGCTTGCACATTTGTTAAGATCTGGTTGAAAAATGAGAAACCATGTTTTATAGAATTAACTTTTTGTTAAACATACAGAAAGTTGCGGCTAGCTTTTCTTTTTTAGTCGCAAAAATAGCTAGCTTTTGATCATTCTAAAGCCTAGTATATAAAAAGGAGCAAAAGAAATGCAAGAACTATATAGAACAAAAGAAAGATTTAAATACGAAAGAGGATATTCCCCGACTGAGATAGAATACATAAATGAGCTAGAGAAATACAAGAAAGAAAGAAAGAAATATTTTAATCCGAAAGGAAAAAAGAAAGAAAGCAGCTATTTTGTATGACAAAATCGGATAAATTGCATTTCATGACGTCATTCAAAATGGCGGCAGCTCGCTGGATAGTAAGAGCAAAATTAAAATCAAATGTGTACTACTTGACGCACGTTTTGTTTTTCTCTCAAAATGTTTGACAAAAGTAATTACCTGTTTCACAATTTTTGCCAGTAAATCCCTTTACACAAGTACATAAGTAGGTATTACCATTCTGAGTACAAGATCCTTTATTCTGGCAGGGATTTGCATCGCACGATTTCTTTGCTAAAATAAATAAATGAGTTATTGAATAAATTTGACGACAACTATCTGAGAAACTGTGGAAATCTAAAAATGTGACGGTGTAGAATATAAAAATGAGCATGTTTTTTTAAAATATATATTAGAGAAGTTATCGTATAACTGGGAAAAGGCACCAGTGACTGGTCACTGCATGCCCAGCACGGATACGACGGGATCGCAGTTTCGAATGTTTTTATGAACAACTCGGCACCAACACGATGCCAAGTAGACACCAGTGAGAAAGGTCTGCGTATGAGTGCATATTACGATGTTGTCTTAAGAAATGTGTGAGTTTTAGCTTGAAGTGAAATTCTCGTGTTCTCGGTGTATCATAAAATTTCTCTTGTATACTTTTGTGAGACAAAGATATTGCATTAATGAAGACTGACTTTTTGTGAAAACCATTGTTGAAGGCAAGCGTAAAAGCAAAATTTGCATAAGTTAACAAAAGCACGAAGACGTGACTACGAGCATGGGCAGACGTTTTTCACTAGTGTCTGCGGCACAGTCTCCCTCGCAACCGCTACTAGTGTCGTCACGCAACGCTTTAGGGGAGAAAGCGTTGCGTGACACTGGTAGCGGCTGTGAGAGGAGCGAGAAGCAGCGCCGGTATGCTTCGCGCTTATACAAAAACTACTCTATAACCGGTGACATAATTCCCGAAAACTCTAATTGTATTACCTTCCAATTTGCATCCATAAATCTCAGCTCGTAAAAAGGCTCTTGTTTCCCATGTTAGTGGATGAATACGAACCATTTTGGCTTCGATCGTCACGGGTAACTTATTAACTACAACTTTGTTGTTTTCTGAATTACCAGTGAAAATCTGGAATTGAAAGAACTATTAGTTATTATTTTCCTTGTATAGACAAGGCGCATTTTCGAAAAATCAGACACCTGGAGGCATTTTGGGGTAGAGACTGGTAACATAACTATTCTAAACTGATTTTTCATGCTGAATGCGAATATGACTGTTACCAAGACGTATTCTGCAATGTTATACGTGTAAATGACGTATTTTGTGAATTGCTACAGTCATTTCATACTAACGGCTTTTTCACGTAATTCCAAAAGTTCCCAAACTTAAAAACAATGACCATAGCTGGAAAGAGCACATCAAAATCAGTAAAACTGTGAAGTTTGAAGGATATAAGTTGAAAAATCAAGGAGATACGAGTTTTCAAAAATCGAAATTGGTTTGTATCTCTTGCATAACTGTAAGTGTTTTCATACAAAATAGCCACGAGCTACCGTAATAATTAGTTTGCGGAAGATAGTATTAGGACTATTAGAAATTGATAGTATAATGAATTGAATATAACTGCCAGTTTTCAAAGCATTACATGCGTGTAAGGAATTGTGGTTGAAAAACAGATGCATTGTGGTTAAAAATCCAGATGCATTGTTGGAAGACATCGAAAATTTTCGGATATATAGGGCTTCTGCCTTGTTCGCGCGGCAGCAATAAAAGTAACGATATGTATACTAAAATACCTTATCAGAACCTTTATCAGTCAAGGTGGTCCATTTGCTCCCGTCTTTACTGTAACTCAATTTATAAGTCTTCACATAATTTCCAGTCTCCCACCAGCTGATAGCGCCACCTTGAGTCCCTACAGCTGAGACTTTCATGACCTTTCCCAGGTCCACTTGAAACCATGGTTTTTTATCGGCATCCGCTGCAGCCCATCCTCCAGTTGCTGCATCGACGGTGACATGAAGCCTGCCTTTGGAAGGTTTATTGTTGTGGCTGTAGAAAGACGAAGCGGTGAGGGAGGCGTCGGGGAGACGTTTGTCTTCTAAACCAAGTGGAAAGGAGCACAATGGGACTAGCAATGGAGACAAATGAAACCAAAATGAGCTACAATAGTAGTAGGTCATCTATTTGTCTATGGTATTAATTTTTTTAGACAATAATTGGTATATTACGCGCGCTCTGATTGGTCGAGAACCGTGTGTGATTACAGTACACTCATAGATGACGTCATTAAATCGTACGCACGCTTTGATGGGTTGAAATGTTTCGATGAATATTATCAATCAATCAATTAATCAATCGTATTCATTTAGTACCAGAATTTACCTAAATGCAGAGAGAGAGACAGAGAGAGAAAAAGTATTAAAACATAATCACAAAGGCTAGCCTGAATAGACCGCTTAATAATTATATAGCTTTTTTCTCATTTTATTGTATTTGTTGATCCGTCCAAGATTCATCCAACCATCTATTGAAAACATATCCATCTAATCAGCCAGCCATCAATGTTGTGAAAGTGAAATTGCCACAGGAGAATAGAGGGAGTTGTCTAGTTCCTACGCGCATTGTTAGTTAACCAATCTGGCATGCCACAAAGATGAACTGGAGTCAAATTAAACTTACCTTGACTGCATCCATAGAACTCGACTCTAAGTCCTAAAGTGGTTCCACTCCACAAAACTGTATTGAGTCTGACATATCGAGCAACAACTGCGGGTTGTAACAGATTTTGATGTTCTGTATTCCTGTCAGAATTTGCGGTAAAGTACTGAAAAGATAATACAACGTTTTTGTAAAGATAAAGATAGATTTTTGTAAAGACGACTTAGCTTTTATAAAGATGACGCAAAAATTTCGCAAAAAGGACGTTAATATTTTGCACCAATAACATTGAGATTTCGCAAGATGACGTAAAGAGTTTTTAAAAATGACATCACCTTTTCTTTCATTTCATAAAGATGATATCACGGTTTTTAACGATGACGTCAAGCTTTCGTCAAGATGCGTCGGATTTTAGAGGGTGTAGAGTATTTTGCAACCCGACTCGCAGTTGCCTTACAAAACAAGTCACTCACGAACCACTAAAGCGTGTATCACCCTGCATAATGCAAAATCACTGCGAGAATTAGAAGTCGATTGCAGCAACGTTTTTCTGCGTTGCGTCGTATAACACACCTGCTATGGTTCGTACAACTTGTTCTGCGACGCCATTACCAGACAAATTTCAGAAAAAATTGCACCGTGTAATAGATTTCACGATTTGGTGGAGATTTGCAGGTCAATATTTTGTGACGATGACGGGTAAGATCCCATGCATCAATTAAGATGACGTTAAGATAAAGATTTGGTAAAAAAGATACCTTTGGTATCCCCTGACTGTAAACAGCTGACCAGTGTTTGCCGTCGAATCCATAATAAACTGTAAAATACGTAACCCATTGATCTGCTGATGGATTCCCTTGGGTTCCTATGGCAACGACCTTCATGGTTGTTCCTAGGTCAATTCTGAACCATGGGGAATAATCAGAGCTTCCTGGCTTCCAACATCCTCCATATAACGCAGAGGGTTTGTTGTTGAGTCTTCCTTGATGGGCAGGGTATTTGGAGCTGAAGACTGATGAAGATGAGATTTGTTTGGCTAGGATTTTTCCATTTTCCATCCCTAGTTTGTCACCACATCCTTGGAAATCTAGGAATAAAGGTAGGAAATATTGTTTAGTAGGCTGATTGGAATACCACTGGTAGAAGAGAATGCTTGTCGTTGTCAAGCTAGAAAATTACTATAGTTTCCAGAGCTCATAAAGCAATACTAACGAACAAAATGATCTCCACTATTTATGGCAACACCATATTAACAACAGCTAAAACAGCAATGTATTTTAAGAGTTAATTCATTAACACTGAGCAATAAAAGTCAGTAGGAAAGCAACAAAAACAACAACAGCTTCTAGTCCAGACGCTGGGCCCTCCTTCGCCACTCATCTTTTTCATTTCGGTTTCTTGTGTTGCGGAAAGGATAGGACAGGAAGCCCAAATCAAAAAGAGAAGGCCCAGTGTCTGGACTACAACAGCTTCAGGCAGCAACACAAGAGGCCAAGAATGGCAGTCTACACTGCACATTAAAGCGTATGGGATCATTCTGTGGACAACCATGGCTTCGAGAGTACAAAAGCCGCAGTGTAAGAAGAATATTGTTAGTAAGCGATTGGAACATTTGCGATGTTTGTTTCGTCAGACTTTCAAAAACAGGTTTAACCGATAGCTGTTTATGATCAAATAGAGCAGCTTTCTTGATTGCGCGACGAGTACGAAAGAGAACGAAAATGTATGAAATTTATTTATGTCCATAACAATGTCTCCTCGATTCATGTTGTGAGGACGTACCGGAAAAGTCAAAATTATTTTCCAGAACGATTATATGTATGGTAGCGAACAAACTCGAAGTCACAGTACCTCCAAGTTACAACCAAGAGCCCGATTAATGTATTCGTTTCGTTTTGATCGAGCAAATCTTTAGAAGTGTCTCTCGTTTTTAGTTTCGTCTTTTTCTGTGGGCTCTATCCCTAATTCACCTAGATGCAGTTCAAAAAGCTTATGATAGGTAACTTTCAAAGGCAAATCAAAATTGGCATGGGATATTCGGCACTTCTGTTCAGCGCGCTTAGCCAGAAGCTAAGTTTATATGTAAAAAAGGACAATCTCGTACCCAGAGCCTGCGTTCCTCTTGGTCAGCGACCGAGAAACGAGAGGCTCTGGCCAATACAAATTTTTAGTCCGCTATTTACGGACTAAGCTCAACTACGCATGTCAAGCTCTATCTGTGACAGAAAATTGCTGATCGAGAGCTTATTTTTATGCACCGTATTTAGAAATATACTCAGAGGTAAAGAATGATATTTATGTGAGTCATTTGTGTGATTTATTTCACATTTTGAAGTCTGCCAAGTGAATTTGAATCGATAGTCCAACGGCCTTCTTCGAAGCACGACCTTCAACGACCAACAGGCCACAAATCTCCTATTAAAACTGCACTAAATCTTATCGCTTGCTCATATCCTCTCAACATGAAGTAGTCTGACAATCTTTTTATATTCTGACAATGGTTCAGGCTACTCTGAACAATTTTACTTATCGAAAATCGATCTGGAAGTAATAATTCAGGATAATTCCGGGAAATATCGATTCTCAAAATATGCGAAGAATGCAAAATTCAAACGCTCCTTCTATTGTACTGTCAACCAATCAGAGTGCTCCAAATAACTGTATTGGCCAGAGCCTCTCGTTTCTCGGTCGCTGACCAAGAGGAAAGCAGACTCTGGGTACGAGATTGAAAAAAGGATTGATGTCCCAACTTTGTTGCGCATGCTCACTCACCAACACAACCATAAAGCTCCACACGTAATGCAATGGCGCGGTTCCATGTAACAGGGTGAATTCTGACGTAAATCGCTGAAAACGAGGGTGAAACAGTGTTTTTCACGACTGTATCAGCATCCTTGTTGCCTGGAAACACCTGTTGATCACAATAAAACAGCTAATATGTAACGCGCGCTCTGATTGGCCAAAGGACTCGTGGGCACGAGTGGAGCCGTGCTCTATAAATATTTTGGAACAAGAAAATTGTAACCACTTATAAATTACAGCAATTTAGAAAACTAGGCAGCAATACTATTTTGAGTCACATTTGACTTAATAATTGTATACAAACACCCTCCATTATGGATACTTATCAAACTCATTAATCATTTCATAACATCGTAAAAGCACCAATGATGAAATGACTATCATTTCATTAGTCGTTAATAATTCATGAGAAAACACAATAGAAAATCATTTTTAAATCAGCAAGAGATTCGTCCTGATTTACATCCAATTTTAGCTTGGATTTCCTCGCGGCCATAATCACCTTTTATCTTGAAAGTTTTAGCTAGTAAAACATGACCTAACTAAATTCGAAGTTTGATCAGCAATGTAAAATATTCGCGCCCGACCTGTATGGGCGTAAAATGGCTCGCCTGCGGCAAGCTCTTTTAAATGCCCTTATCGAACTCATTAAAAATCCATTAAAGAGAAAATGGAATCACTACCGTAACCTAGGTCTTTTGGATAAATAATTTTCTTTATTTGCATAAACTTTAACTTCGATTTTCTGAGCCAACTAGTCTAACTTAGGAGATTCTGGTCAAATACGATATTTGACAACTAGACATTTGATAAGTAATATAAACAACTCGAGGGCGCGTTATATCTGGTCTAAAGATTTATCCACCGATATAACACGCCCTCTCGTTCTTTATACATTACATAAATGTCTCCCGCTCACATTTTATATATTACATCGAAAATGTGGACAATTAAATGTGGATATATCCATAACAGGGACATATCCAGGATTCATAAATGCCGATAATACCTCTATATATAATACGAAAACCTCTATTATACGAACAACTCTAAAATACAGACACCTCTGGCTATAATATACAGACAAATATATAATATAGACACCTCTAGAATACAGACACCTCTAGAATACAGGCACCTCTAGAATACAGACACCTCTATAATACAGACACCTCTATAATACAGGCACCTCTAGAATACAGACACCTCTAGAATACAGACACCTCTAGAATACAGACACCTCTAGAATACAGACACCTCTAAAATACAGACACCTCTAAAATACAGACACTTCTATAATACAGACACCTCTATAATACAGACACCTCTATAGTACAGACACCTCTATAATACAGGCACCTTTAAAATACAGACACCTCTATAATACAGACACCTCTATAATACAGGCACCTCTTCAAATACAGACACCTCTAGAATACAGACACCTCTAGAATACAGACACCTCTAGAATACAGACACCTCTAGAATACAGACGCCTCTAGAATACAGGCACCTCTAAAATACAGACACCTCTAAAATACAGACACCTCTATAATACAGACACCTCTATAATACAGACACCTCTAGAATACAGACACCTCTAGAATACAGGCACCTTTAAAATACAGACACCTCTATAATACAGACACCTCTATAATACAGACACCTCTATAATACAGACACCTCTATAGTACAGACACCTCTATAATACAGGCACCTTTAAAATACAGACACCTCTATAATACAGACACCTCTATAATACAGGCACCTCTTCAAATACAGACACCTCTATAATACAGACACCTCTATAATACAGACACTTATTTAATACAGACACTTATTTAATACAGCGGACACCTCTACAGGAACCAACTGTCACTCAATATTAATGGCCGTCACAACAATGTAAAATGAATCACTAAAAACTGTCCTTTTTATTTATGTCTAACAATTCAAAACCCATGAAGCTGATTTCCTCAGTAGTCATTCACTCCGTTCTAGTGCAGTGAACAAACATTAAAACTTCAAGAAGATAACAACTTATCATCCTGAAGCGGATACTTGAAGCACATGGCGTCAAAGTGCATATGGCGTCACATGCTGCATTGCTTCTTGAAGGTTAACAAAGTGCAAATAAGTGGTTGTATTGCTTTTGTTCGGCTTTGTGGATCATTAAGTTAGAATAATCTATTTTTATAATGCTATAAATTAGCAAACTCAAACTTGATAAATCCATCTCCTCGATCCGCACTTGAGTGCCATTTTGTCAAAAAATTGAAAATTTTCTTATAAAAATCCGCACGTAAATACTTACGCATGACAGTATCCCAGGAATTTTATTCTTAATACTGATTAGAACTCCACTATCTCAAGACATGCCGACATATCTACCGATATACGTAAAGTTGCCGTCGTTACGTAAAAGGAAGTGGTGGATGACAGTATTACAGACATTATTACAAGTTAAGAGGAGATTTTTTTCAATATCGAGTAATAATGGCTAAAAGGTCCAAACATTAGCCCCTCGTGCAAGTTTCAATTCAATTTTCGTTTTGGATTAACACTCAAATTCTAATTTAATCAGTTAGGAATTGATACAATACCTGTTTAAAATAGTTTTTTGAGTTGTACAAAGTAGTTGTCATGTATTTTTATTCAAATTTAGCAACTTTCAAGATGAATGTAAAGAATTATATGGCAATTGAGTAAAAGGAAGCCTAAAACTCACTTTCGATTCAAATTTTTATTAATTAAAACCACTTATAAACAACCTAAACTTTCTGAAAGCTTTGTACAACAGTTATTCTTCAGCTGAATAGTTTTTGTTGCCCAATGCTTGAACGTGAATTTTTTTTCTTACACTTATTAGTAAAACTTCACACACTCTCAAGAGTATGTACGTAGCGTTGCTACCCTCCTTACGTAAAAGGTTATGGAGGATGTTGTTTTCAAAACGATTTTTTAAATACTGTAAGCCCCTCAATATTTCAAGGTATGTAAACTTCCGTAAAGTTATTGTTCTTACGTAAATGGTTGCGGAGGATTGTAAAAGGTAACTAAGCAACCGTAACTTACTTTCTATCCGTTACGTGCAAGGGAACGGGTAATTCCAGTAATCAGTCCGCGTGATTTTTTCCCCTAAATACTATCTAAAGATATCTATATGCATAACGTTGCTATCTTTACGTGCAAGCTCAGGAAACAGTATTCCAGATAATTTGTTTCTAAGTCTAGTAGAACACCCACTATCTCATTATGTCTATGGATGCGTAAAATTTAAAATTGCTGTTCACATGTACACGTAAAAGGAACCGGACGACGTTCTGTGATCCATTATATTTCTAAAGACTGGTCCCTCTATATCTCAGTGGCATAGCCAGAAACATAGTTTAATTCGCAATGAATACCTTCCACAGCTATACGAAATGACATGTCAGTCACTATACTATATTAACATCTTTCTGTAGACCAAACACAGACGGCAGAACATCTCTGCTCTGTTAAGTTTCGATCTGCTTTGCTCTGTTCTAAAGTTCTGCTCTGTTTTGTTCTGTTCTACTTTTAGTGCTCTATTCTCACTGATCTGTTCTGTGTTGCTCTTTATTCTTTGTTTTATATTTCGAGCGTTTGAGGTACGCATGTGCGTAAAATACCCTGTACATATTTGGTGCTAAGGAAAGGGGAAAGAGAAGACGGGAAGAGAAAAGAAGGGAAAACTGTACTCCCCCTTGCCTCCTCAGTCTACCCATCCCCTCCCCACTTGTAGCGCCAGTTAATCAAGCTGCAAGATAAGCTCCTTGCGTAATGCATTGCGGTTTCACCGATACAAATTAAACGGAGGGTGACTCTGATTCTGTAATAGGAAAAAAAAAGCCTTATTCTTTGGTCGCGAATACGAGGCATTTTTTCCCTGTACGTTACAGAACCAGAATCGTCATTTGTATTGGTCGAGTAACTGATTGACGTCGGTCTAAATGTTTGTTTCGAAACAAGGATTTGAGCTCCATGTGTCGCACTTCAACGACGTTCAATAACGGGAAGTTGATTAAGTAAATTATATATAACTAATCAATAGTTATTTTTGCTTGATAGCTTGATATAATGATGTCATTGATTGTATACGTGCCTTTGTGGCCTCTTTCACTGACCGCAATTTGTTCTCAAACTGACTTGAGGAAAAAGTTTCAGATGAGCTCATTCGCGTTTGGGGTATTTCGATAACGGAACATTTTGCTAAAACAGAAATATCTTGCAATGCAAGATAATTCACAACTTGAAGATACATTTTTTTGTAAAAATTTGGCAAATTCACCGATCCATAGTTACTGTTGCTATGCTGGACAAGCCAACGCTTTTTTATCGAGATAGTGCTAATTCCAAATAAAGATCCATAATTAAGGGATTTTTTCAAAAAGAGTAAGCAAGAGCATCTTGCAAGAATTTTTTCAATGCTGTCTGATAAAGTACTTCGTCAAAATGTTTCCAGAGAATTTCGCTACTTGTGATTAAAAATCAAGGAAATTATTATTAAAATATGATTACCATAGCTGGAAAGAGCATGTCAAAATTAGTAAAACTGTGAAGTTTGAATGAAGTAACTTTTAAACCCACGAAGCCAGATGTAAATTTTCCGAAATAGATTCGTTGATAGGTAAGAGATGCCTACCAACAAAAGTTTTCTTACAAATTCACACTTTTCAAAAATTCATATTCGCGCTAGTTTTGGATTTAATTAATTCCTGCAAACTTCACTGAAAGCAAGGCTTACTAATTTTAACATGCTCTTTCCAGCTATGATCTATTCTTTTTCTGTTTTACGAATTTAAAAATATACCTGATAAAAGCTCATTAGGAGTGGTTATATTATTAATTCAAACTATTACCTTAACAGTTCCCTTTGACTTATAAAACGTCCACGTTTTTCCATCCATACTGTACGAAACTTTGTAGCTAGTAACCCATTCTTTAGCTGGGGAAGGGGTAGCTCCACGACCTTGTGTCGCAATCCCAGTAATCTTGTATTGATTTTTCAAATAAATTTGTAGCCATTGATTGGCGTCGTTTGTAGCTGGTGACCATCCAGTAGGTATCCATGAATATTCTGCTTTTAGGTTCAGACGCCCCTTCCAAGGCCCTTGCCAAAAATCCGACTCCGACGAAGCGGACAGATGGCTTTCGGGTATCTTATTGTTTTCCATTCCTAGAGGGCTTGAACAGCCTAGAGTTTAGAATAGTAGAAACTTAGATAAATAATTCCATTTTTATGGCCTCTTTTTGTAACGCGTTCCTCGCTGGAGTTTTCGCGCGCTTTTGATTGAAATTTTTAAACGCGCGCGCTTTTGTTGTTGTTGTTGTCTGCTTTCAATCACATTTTCGCGCGCTTTGTAATTTTCTGTTAGATCAAATAGAAATAGCATCTATTAATATCCGCTTCTTAGAAGAAGTTACGTAGAATGTAAAGTTATAAATATATTTATATGAATACGAGTTATGTAATGTAGGCGTCATTAATCGTTGGGAATGTTTTTCTCGCACTCAAAATCCACTTCAAAAACTCATTGCTCTTTTGCAATCCGCCTATGTAAATAAATGCGTGGGCTGAATATTAGGTGATCATAGGCCCTTTAGGCTAGATTCAGTCAAGTTTCTCTCCCATTTATTTTTCACGAGTGCAAAACAAAATTGTTATACACAACATTTTTGCTAATACGTTTTATGTCTATATAGTATATAGACGGCCAATACTAGCGGAAGTGCCTACTTCTACAAATTGCTGTTGGCCAGTGAACCGTGTTTTTGAAATAAAGGTCTCAAAATAGAAATTCAAAAGCTTCATTGCAAACAGACTTTTGTGCAGTTTTGTTTTTTGTAGGGGAATGATAAAGGAAAATATTTGCTAAATGAATTGTTTTCTAATTGCATTAGTTAGAGAAAACTCGTTTTGGATACTTTGAAATTCAATTAAGTTACTCAAATTTCTAAAATTGATTGTAGAGAATTAAATTTGAAATTGTAAAAAGGTCGTTGAATGGGAATTCTGTTAGCTATTAAAAGTTTCAAAAATTGTACAAGTAAGCAGTTTCAGTTTTGAAAGTAATTTTATCCCCCTTGTGAGTGAATCGGGAAGATTTACTGAAATTTTCTTTGCATTTGTCATTCCTGTTTGACAAGGAACTGTTTCGAAACCCATACTCTGCTTCGACACGTACAATTTTCTGAAACTTTATAATTTTACATATATTTTACTTTTTGATAATATGGAGGTGTCAAAAACTGATTTATGCTTTCCTAAAAAATTGATGTATTGTCTAAAATGTCGACCTTGCTCACATACTCCAGAGAGAAGTTTAAAAAAATTCAACCTAATTTCATCATGTACTGAAAATTTTGATACATATTATAGATATAAAGATTGAAGATTGATTGAAAAGAAAATTGCAGAGCGAAAATTTGTTGACAGAACACAGTCGTTTTTCGTTTCTAAAGAACACTGATGACTGTAATTAAGAACAGACAAAAATATAATTTAAGCCAAAATTGCTTTTACTGGAATTTTTGTCAAAAAGTCTTTTTTCCCCTTGACCTTGGAAAAGTTACGAAGCCATGATCTTGGCGTTTATTTATTTATTTTTTTTCGAAAACTTTGTTTTAGAAGTTCTTTCATAGTTTAAGAAGAAAACTTTCAGGTCATAAATCACAGGATGTCATCAAAGGAGACATTTGCATAAAGAAGGAAAAAAAAAATGCCAATATGTTTTCAAGATTGGAAATTTCGAATAGAAACGAGATAATTATACGTATAAGGGAAATTTTAAGGAAAGTTTTCAAAACTATTTGTATCATTACTATTTTATGTCTCGATTTTGCGAAACTCATTCAACAAAGATACAAAGCTTAAGTTAACTAAATTTCACAAAAATCACTAAAATATTAAATCGTAAATTAACTACTGTTTATTTATCTCGAATTCCGACAGAAAGAAAGCAGAACTTTTTCTTGCTTCATTTTCTCCTGATTTTCCATAAGAACTGGTTGAAGTGTTGAAGTGTTTCAAAAAATCACTCGTCTGTATTTCACACCTTTTGACATATATATAATCATTTTCGGTCAACTTTCGAATATTTCTTTCCTACTTTGAGAGCTCAAGTTTGACATATAAAAGCTCTAATATCCTGAACCATATTATCTTAGAAATGCGAAATTCAAACATTTGATATATGAGCCTTAAAATATATATTTCCTGATTTAAAATCCATAAACTTACCAGACGACTTAATCGATGAAATTTGAAGCGAGCATATGAGTGAAAAAAGAGTCCATAAAAGTGTACTTGCAGTCCTTCGATTAACCATTTTGAAGTGATAATACTCAGTTAATCAAAGTGAGAGTATTTAAATATTTAGCTGCCAATGTCTACTTCACCTAAATAGTTGTTCCCGAGTGCTACTCGGGGGACGAGAAAGAAGTCTGCATGCTCCGGTAGAGCTCCTTAATGGTTATTCAAAGCTCAATAGTAATAACTCATTGGGCATGACAAGTACATCCTATCACCACCCTCCTGAGGGGGCTGTCTCTAAATATATCAATTACATTGAAACTCTTTCTACTGGAGGTCAGAACGATCGAGAAAAGCCATGTTTGCAGTAGTAGAATGAATTTCTAAGAGATTGTAAGTTATTGTATGTTTTTCAGAAACAACTTTGACTGCTACACATGACTCTAATGGAGTTTAGCAAACCTATTGTATATTAATATTATTTATTTAAATACAATTTAATGTGGAATAAAGTGAATTGAATTTAGTGAAGTTTTAATCTACTTTTTGCCTCAAAGGGACTCTTTGTTTCGAAAAATAAATCACAAAAATTGTGCGCAACATTTTGAATTAATATATAATAATATTGGTCTAATATACTTAATCGAGCGAATTCACACAAGCAAAAATCCTATTTTTCCAATTCGTGGTTACAGATGACGCAAGCTATATTTTAGTCATGGCAACATCATCGCGTGCCTACGTATTGTCATGCCGTCGTTGGCGACAAGAAGTTCATTGATCAATAATAAAAACATTAATCATTAATTAATTATTAGCTTTGAAATGTGGCATTTATGCTACAATAGTTCTATTCATGTATACATGCCATACGTGCCACAGCTGTCGATCCATTTCCCATTCAATTCTTTCAAGAAAATTTCAAGGTTTCCATTTTTCCCTAGCCTCCTTTGAGGCAAAAACTAAAACGGCTACAAAAGAAGCTAATCTTTCCCTGAAACATTTCTTTCCGTGAATGTGATTTTGCGTTGCATCTCGTGATCAAAAATTGACTGCACTTCTTAAGGTTAAATCCAGAAAGCAATACAGTCTCTACTATTAATTGGCAAATAGAGCCGATTTCGTATGACTGGGAAAACGACACGGTCACTGCATGGTACGGTTACTGTAAGAATTTCGAATGTTTTTAAAGAAACTACGGTACTGATACAGTCACGGTACGGCGCGGTAAGTTTTCCACTCATACGAAAATCGCTCTATTACGAGACCGATTTTGCATTTCCTGGTCCGTTATCCCAGCATCAAATCACTAAAGAAAACCATTTATTTTAATCAGCGTTACACAAATCTGGCCTCATATAACCGGACCCAGCTATGTGCACATAATCTTTAGATAATTTCTATTGCCCTGGCCTACGCTGCTGGAAGTTTGCGGTTGCTAGAGTTGACTCGCTTTGCTCGCTTTGTGTGTCCGCCATTTTGAAAAGAGAGAGAATTTTGCACGCACTGTTTCATGGGAAGGATTCGGTGAACTTGAGGTGAAAAAAGAAAGAGAATCTCCCAAGAGCCATTGCGCTTTTAGCAGTTTTTTTTCAGACTGCATTGCGGGGTAGGAATATCTTAAAAACCGTGTCTGTACATGTTATTGACCCAATTTTCGAGAAAGACACAGAATATAGCGATGGAAAAGCTATCCTCACTAAAAATGGAAAAGACCTTTTGTTGTACTGAAATAAGTGATTTCAAGTGTTTATTCCGTGTTTTCCCCTCCCTGCATGTCTAAACCCAATCAAACACACCCAATAAATGATACTCCCGTAACCTAAATAGCCAAGTGTTACTAGACCTAATCCCTCGCGTGACAACGTTTGCCAAATTTGGCGACAAATCGAAACTACAATCTTGACAAAACCATCGGGACTTTTTCGGCCAATGATTAGAATATTCTGTTTTGAGTTACTGGGGGCGCTCCCCACCAAGCCACCCAGCCATCCAACCACCAAACCACCCATCCACTCATCTACCCAACCTTTCCCTCTGCCCACACAATGCTTCTAAGGGCTTCCAAACGCAACAGCAAACCATTCGGGTTCAACACTGATGTGGAAAAGGGCTTCGGGTGATTCACTATAAGAGGAATGATACGCTAGAAACTAAGAAAGTCCCAACACATTAATCTAAGGCTTGGTTGACTTAGTTCAAACGCCGAATCGAACTTTTTCAGAATTTCATGTAGATTATATAGATTAGATAGGTATTATTAGTGCTGTGTATGTGGCTAATGTGTGATTTTAATTAACATCTGATAACATGCAAACTTAATGAGCATAACTCAGAAATCATTCTTACGTTTCGCGTCTTCTCGAGTTAAAAGTCGTTCCGGCAATTTTTCTCTTGTGGTGTCTTCCTTACCTGAGCAAGGCATTCGACACAGTTAACCATAAAATACGTTTAGATAAACTTGATCACTATGGAATTCAAGGCTTATCCAAAGCATGGTCTCACTAGGCAATGTTAAATCGGATGAACTAAAAATATCATGCGGCGTCCCTCAAGGGTCGGTACTTGGACCTCTCCTTTTTTTGCTATATACCAATGACTTTCACAGATCTTCTACGACCTTTGAATTCCATCTATTTGCCGATGATTCCAACCTCTTCTATTCCCACAAAAATCTACTCTCTTTGGAAATCTCCGTTAACGAACAACCAGCACTTGTGCACTGCTGGCTTTGCACCAATAAGCTGTCTCTCAATGTAGAGAAATCTAGCTTTATTATTTTTCATTCTGCTCAAAAGAAATTAACTTATGATCCACCAATCAAATTAACAATATGACTTTAAAACACGATCAGCAATTAAAATACCTAGGAATAATGATAGATACGCACTTCACTTGGAAACCCCACATTGCCTACATTTCACAGAAAATTAAACGTAACACTGGTTTGATATCAAAAGCTCGGCATTTTGTCACTTTAGATATTCTCATCAAACTTTACTACTCTTTTGTGTATCCGTTCCTAATTTACGCCATCGTGGCTTGGGGACATACCTACGAATCAACTATTAGCACACTTTTTTAGTTTAGTAAATCATAAATTAAAATACTTTTTATTTTGCAAAAGAAATGCTTGCACATTATGTCATTTGCTGAATACAACGCTCATACTAACCCTATATTCATTAAACTAATTAAAATACTTAAGCTTGCTGACTTAATTCTGTTTAACACTGCACTGTGTATGACTATCACACTAATAATTTGCCTAATTCATTTAATTCGTTCTTTAACCCTGTTAACCAACGACATACTTATAATACAAGACTATAGCTTCTAAAACTACGTACTCTTTGCCAAAAATTAGAACTAACTATGGCAAATTCAACATTACATTTTCACTGATGTAAAAATTTGGAATGAAATTGGCGAGAAATTGAAGAGAGAAAATTTCAAGGATTGTATGCGAGAACAAATAATAAATTCTTACTAGGTGTGATTCACTAGCTTACTTATCTTTGTTATATATTCGTTTTAAATAAATAATGCAGTTATATTACTATCTTAAAATAATTTATCCATATATAATCCATCAGTTATTTAATCTATTTATTCATTACATAATTCGTTTCGTCGTTATCGTAAATCAGTATTGCTTTATTTCTATCGATGTATTTGTCTATATGTAATTTTTTTCTTTTTCTGACCCTATGAAATTTTATTACAATGTCTATAACCAGCTATCTACCTAGGCTAGCCATTTAAGGTTATTGTAGATAGCTGGCACCTTTATACAATTTTGTTTTTCTTAACTGTAACTTTACAAATGTCATTCAGGTGCCTAATAAGATCTATGTCTATGTCTATGTCTATGTCAATTTGTGTATAGATTATATAAGCAGTAACAGGGGCGGATCCAGGATTATCTTCAGGGGGTGGTGCACCGTCTTCAGGGGAGATGCACCATCATATAAATTTGAAATTGCCGAGAGGATACTTTGGAAAAATATCGAGAAAAAAGGACTCAAAGTCGTTTCAGGAGGGGGTGCGCGCCCCCTGCAGCACCCCTCCCATAGATCCACCCCTAAGTAATACTACATGGTAAATATTAATCTCTTTGGTAACTACATTATATTTTACCCTTACAGCTAAGCCTCTTTTATACGGACACTTCAATACCAAAGACAACTCTTTCTGTCTCGACAGATAAGTACTTTTCCTTAATTTTTGATAAATTCCCATTACTTGGCTTCTTCCATTCCTTTGGCAATCAAAAGACAATAAAGCAGCAGCCATGTTGGATGCAAAAACAAACGGTTTGGTTGAAGCTCACCCAAGATGGCTGCCGTGACGTCACATGCAATCCAGCGGGCATTTCAACATTGTGTCTGTATCAAAAAGGCTCCGCTGCATTCAATTAATTCATCGGTTACACGTTAGTGGTAGATTTTATCCAATCTCTTCCTTTTAGTATATTAGCATAGACTCCATAAAACTTCGGATTAGCACATCCAATACCCCAACTCACCACTCCATATAAAAACCAACGATTGTTTGCCTGTTTTCGAACAAACGGACCTCCACTATCTTCGTAACAGGCATCAATACCTCCCTTGGCGTATCCAGCGCATATCATCTGTGGGGTAATCACGGCTTTGCCCTTATAAGTGTCAACGCAGAGTTTGTGAGATACCAGCGGTACCACGGCTTGTTGGAGCTTATTGGGTTTGGGTCCATTATGACTATCATTCAGCTTTCCAAAGCCAGTAATAGTAAACTTTGTACCCACTGGAGGTAGTTTGGTCTTTAGAGGTAAACATATTGGGTAAATAAAACGGTTGAACGTTGCTAGTGGTTTTGAGAACTTAATCAAGGCAATGTCATATGTCCACCACTTGTAGGTGGGATGACTAATAATCGCTGAAACGTTACGTTGTACCTCATAATCCTCGACTTTAGTAACGTCGAATTCTCCAAGGACGACGAAAATCTCATGAGGTTTACGGAACAAGACGCAGTGGGCAGCGGTGATGGCCCATTCTTTTGAGATAAGGGAACCACCACAAAAATGGGCCTTGTTGTTGCCGTGGGCGCGAAGTGAAATTTGCCAGGGCCACGAGCCAGGGAAGGCAGTCTGTCCACCAACGATACGAGGTTCAACTCGAAGACCGCACTCTTTATTTGAATTGAGAACTGAAAAGAGAATTTACATCACTGTAAATTAAGTCGATCTGTGCCACACTGGCGACGCAAATACAAACGCAAGCATTGTTTTCACGCATGAAATACAAAGATTGAGTACATACGCATGCGCAATTGAGACGTTGACAAAGACACATTGGCTTGTGTTATTTTTTGCATTTGCACAAACTCAATTTACAGGATAAAAACTCAAGCAAGCGCAAGAGAAAGAAAGTTTTATCCTCATTGTGTTTGCATTTGCATTTGCATGTGCTTGCAATTACGCTTACATTTACATTTACATTTTCGTTGAGCGATCTCTCATAAGGGGATATGATCTCTGAAAAGCGGCGGTTTTCGGCCAATGGCATACCTATTTCACAATTATCACCGTCGTATCCATAGCGACACTGACACCAATAAGCATTCAGTTCCTTGATTACACATGCACCACCGTTTAAACATGGCTTGTTGGAGCACGGGTTCTTGCCTAATCGTTAAAAAAAATAGAATATACATGTAGAACGGTTTATTAAGCCAGCCATATTGTAACAATCAAATAATTAACAGATTGATTCCACCGTGCGTCTGTACTCTATATAATAGATGCACAAATTAGATAAGAATGTGATGAGAACCAAATACGAAGTCACGCGAGTTGCGTAACTGGTGTTCTGAAATATTTTGACGTCTCCTGTGCATCTATTAGAGTACAGACGCTCAGAAAAAATTGTATAGAGATGTTTTATTCTATTCATCGAAATATTTCAACCAATCAGAGCGCACGTAAGATTCAATGACGTCATCTATGCGTGTGTACTTTCATCACACACGGTTTTCGACCAATCAGAGTGCACGTAATGCACCAACTTTTAAATAAACGTCGATGAAGCTCGTACCATGTGAGAGGGGAATTCCTGCTAGCAAATATACGCCGTAAAGCATCCTGTGCACCCTGTTTAGCTCCTTTTACATTCATTTTGCCGCTCTTTACTGTCTTCACAAGATATAACAGGATTCAAATAGTAATGATAAGACTTAGAATTTGAAATGTGTACCGGGCACAAAAAGAAGAAGAAGATGAAAATTAAAAGATGAAAATTAAAATGTAAAATTCCTAAAAAAAACAAGTCGTGAGATCGTAAGTCATTGGGAATGATAAGATGAAGATGATGAAGAAGCAGTTTTACCTTGATCACAATTTTTTCCAGTGAAACCAGCTGCACACGTGCAGGTATAGCCATTTACAAGGTTTTGGCATGTCGCACTATTTTTGCATGGATTGCTTGCACATTCGTTAATATCTGGTAGAAAAATGTACAAGACACAAACTAAATGTTACAAATGAAAAATGTAAAATTTCTAAAAAAATAAGTCGTGAGATTGTAAGTCACTGGGAAAGATAATAGTAAAAAGAAAATTAACAAACAGTTCTACCTTGATCACAATTTTTTCCAGTGAAACCAGCTGCACACGTGCAGGTATAGCCATTTACAAGGTTTTTGCATGTTGCACTATTTTTGCATGGATTGCTTGCGCATTTGTTAAGATCTGGTTGAAAAATGACAAACCATGTTTTAGAATAATTTTTTGGTAAACATCAAGTAAGTAGCGGCTAGCTTTTTGTTTTTAGTCACAAAAATGACTAGTTTGTTATATTTCCGATGATATAATAAAAAATGAGCACAAGAAATGGAAGAAATAAAGAACAAAAAAAAAAGATTTGAAGACGAAAGAGGATATTCCCCGACTGAGATAGAATACATAAATGAGCTAGAGAAATACAAAAAAGTAAGAAATATTTTAATACGAAAGGAAAAAACAAAGAAAGCAGCTATTTTGTATGACAAAATCGGACAAAATTACATTTCATGACGTCATTCAAAATGGCGGCAGCTCGCTGGATAGTAAGAGCAAAATTAAAATCAAATGTGTACTACTTGACGCACGTTTTGTTTTTCTCTCAAAATGTTTGACAAAAGTAATTACCTGTTTCACAATTTTTGCCAGTAAATCCCTTTACACAAGTACATAAGTAGGTATTACCATTCTGAGTACAAGATCCTTTATTCTGGCAGGGATTTGCATCGCACGATTTCTTTGCTAAAATAAATAAATGAGTTATTGAATAAATTTGACGACAACCATCTGAGAAACTGGAAATCTAAAAATGTGACGATGTAGAATATAAAAATGAGCATGTTTTTTAAAAATATATATTAGAGAAGTTATCGTATAACTGGGAAAAGGCACCAGTGACTGGTCACTGCATGCCCAGCACTGATACGACGGGATCGCAGTTTCGAATGTTTTTATTAACAACTCGGCACCAACACGATGCCAAGTAGACACCAGTGAGAAAGGTCTGCGTATGAGTGCATATTACGATGTTGTCTTAAGAAATGTGTGAGTTTTGGCTTGAAGTGAAATTCTCGTGTTCTCGGTGTATACATAAAAATTTATTTTGTATACTTCTGTGAAACAAAAATACTGCATAAGTGAAGACATTATGTGAATACTGGCCCCAAGTTTCAAGAATTGACCTTAAGTTTTAACTTTTTGCTGAAGGCAAGGCAAGCGTAAAAGCGAAATTTGCATAAGTTTACAAAAAAAACAAAGACGTGACTACGAGCATGCGCAGACGTTTTTCACTAGTGTTTGCGGCGCAAACTCCCTCGCCGCCGCTGCCAGTGTCGTCACGCTAAGCGTTAGTGGAGAAAGCTTTGCGTGACACTGGTAGCAGCTGCAAGATGCAGCGCCGGTATGCTTCGGACTTATACAAATACTACTCTATAACCGGTGACATAATGTCCAAAAACTCTAATTGTATTACCTTCCAATTTGCATCCATAAATCTCAGCTCGTAAAAAGCCTCTTGTTTTCCATGTTAGTGGATGAATACGAACCATTTTGGCTTCGACCGTCACGGGTAACTTATTAACTACAACTTTGTTGTTTTCTGAATTGCCAGTGAAAATCTGGAATTGAAAGAACTATTAGTTATTATTTTCCTTGTAGTCAGAATTCAGCTCATATATATACCAAATTGATGTGTCAAATTTTCATTTGAATTTTCATGTGGAAAGGAAAGAATTTGATGATGATTATAATGATGAAGATGACAACGGCCATGGATGATGACTAGCCTAATATTGACATTTAGTGAGCGCTGCCTCATATTGTTTCCTTGCACAATAAACCAATTTCTCAAGGTTGTGCGCGCTTTAGAAATTAGTCTATGACTGAAATACATGATTGCTAATCCTACACAATATGCCAAAAATACTTCCAAAGAACTGCTATGTATTCTGTTTTCAAACACCTCATTTTCCATGTGTTAAACATGCAAAACTCATATAACATGTGACTACAATTAATGTTTTGGAAAATAGTGACAAACTATGTGAAAATAATGGTGTGTTTTTTCCGTTGCCTTATACGTGACGAGATTTGGCATTAGGTCCATTAGATCTGATAATTGTAAAGATGCGAGAAGCACGAGCCACTCTAGCCACGAGCTACCGTAATAATTAGTTTGCGGAAGACAGTATTAGGACTATTAGAAATTGGTAGTATAATTAATTGAATATAACTGCCAGTTTTCAAAGCATTACATGCGTGCAAGGAATTGTGGCTGAAAAACAGATGCATTGTGGTTAAAAATCCAGATGCATGCATTTTTGGTAGACATCGAAAATTTACGAATAGGGCTGCTGCCTTCCTCGCACGCTTAAGGCTCACCCGCGCGGTAGCAATAAAAGTTACGATATGTATACTAAAGTACCTTATCAGAACCTTTATCAGTCAAGGTGGTCCATTTGCTCCCGTCTTTACTGTAACTCAATTTATAAGTCTTCACATAATTTCCAGTCTCCCACCAGGTGATAGCGCCACCTTGAGTCCCTACAGCTGAAACTTTCATGACCTTTCCCAGGTCCACTTGAAACCATGGTTTTTTATCGGCATCCGCTGCAGCCCATCCTCCAGTTGAAAATGCATCGACGGTGACACGAAGTCTGCCTTTGGAGGGTTTATTGTTTTGGCTGTAGAAAGACGAAGCGGTGAGGGAGGCGTCGGGGAGACGTTTGTCTTCTAAACCAAGTGGAAAGGAGCACACTGGGACTAGCAATGGAGACAAATGAAACCAAAATGAGCTACAATAGTAGTAGGTCATCTATTTGTCTATGGTATTAATTTTTTAGACAATAATTGGTATATTATGCGCGCTCTGATTGGTCGAGAACCGTGTGTGATTACAGTACACTCATAGATGACGTCATTAAATCGTACGCACGCTTTGATGGGTTGAAATGTTTCGATGAATATTATCAATCAATCAATCAATTAATCAATCGTATTCATTTAGTACCAGAATTTACATAAATGCAGAGAGAGAGAGAAAGTATTAAAATATATTCAATGGTACAAGCTATTTGTAATCACAAAGGCTAGCCTGAATAGACCGCTTAATAATTATATATATAGCTTCTTTCTCTTTTTATTGTATTTGTTGATCCGTCCAAGATTCATCCAACCATCTAGTGAAAATATATCCATCTAATCAGCCAGCCATCAATGTTGTGAAAGTGAAATTGCCGCAGGAAAATAGAGGTGGTTCTCTAGTTCCTACGCGCATTGTTAATTAACCAATCTGGCATGCCACAAAGATCAACTGGAGTCAAAACCATCTTACCTTGACTGCATCCATAGAACTCGACCCTAAGTCCTAAAGTGGCTCCTCTCCACAAAACTGTATTGAGCCTGAAATATCGAGCAACAACTGCGGGTTGTAACAAGTTTTGATGTTCTGTATTCCTGTTAGAATTTCCGGTAAAGTACTGAAAAGATAATACAATGTTTTTGTAAAGATAACGATAGGCTTTTTAAAAGACGGCTTAGCTTTTATAACTAGTATGACGCTGAAATTTCGTAAAAATGACGTGAATATTTTGTTCAAATGGCATTGAGATTTTGTAAGATGACGTTTAGAGTTTATAAAAATGACGTCACCTTTTCTTTCATCACCATTTCTTTCATTTCATAAAGATGAACGATGTCACGGTTGTCAACGATGACGTCAAGCTTTCGTCAAGATGCGTCGGATTTTAGACGGTGCAGAGTTTTCTGCAACCCGACTCGCAGTTGCCTTGCAAAACAAGTCACACACGAACCACTGAAGCGTGTATCACCCTGCATAATGCAAAATCACTGCGAGAATTCGAAGTCGATATTGCAGCAACGTTTTTCGGCGTTGCGTCGTGTAACACGCCTGCAATGGTTCGTACAACTTGTTCTGCGACGCCATTGCGAGACAAATTTCAGTTTCAGAAAAGAAAGAAACGGGGTACAGAGCTTTTGAGATGATCTCACGATTTTGTGGAGATTTGCAGGTCAAGATTTTGTGACGATGACGGTAAAGATCCCATACATAAATTAGGATGACGTTAAGATAAAGATTTGGTAAAAACATACCTTTGGTATCCCCTGACTGTAAACAGCTGACCAGTGTTTGCCGTCGAATCCATAATAAACTGTAAAATACGTAACCCATTGATCTGCTGATGGATTGCCTTGAGTTCCTATGGCAACGACCTTCATGGTTGTTCCCAAGTCAACTCCGAACCATGGGGAATAATCAGAGCTTCCTGGCTTCCAACATCCTCCATATAACGCAGAGGGTTTGTTGTTGAGTCTTCCTTGATGGGCAGGGTATTTGGAACTGAAGACGGATGAAGATGTGATTTGTTTGGCTAGGATTTTTCCATTTTCCATCCCTAGTTTGTCACCACATCCTTGGAAAACTAGGAATAAAAGTAGGAAATATTGTTGAGTAGGCTGATTGGAATACCACTGGTAGAAGAGAATGTTTGTCGTTAATTGTCAAGCTAAAAAATGACTATAGTTTCCAGAGCTCATAAAGCAATATTAACGAACAAAATGATCTCCACTATTTATGGCAACACCATATTAACAACAGCAAAAACAGCAATGTATTTTAAGAGTTAATTCATTAACACTGAGCAGTAAAAGTCAGTAGGAGAAGCAACAAGAACAACAACAGCTTTTAGTCCAAAAACTACTCCTAGCTTCTATACAAAAACTACTCTATAACCGGTGACATAATGTCCAAAAACTCTAATTTAATTACCTTCCAATTTGCATCCATAAATCTCAGCTCGTAAAAAGCCTCTTGTTTTCCACGTTAGTGGATGAATACGAACCATTTTGGCTTCGACCGTCACGGGTAACTTATTAACTACAACTTTGTTGTTTTCTGAATTGCCAGTGAAAATCTGGAATTGAAAGAACTATTAGTTATTATTTTCCTTGTAGTCAGAATTCAGCTCATATATATACCAAATTGATGTGTCAAATTTTCATTTGAATTTTCATGTGGAAAGGAAAGAATTTGATGATGATTATAATGATGAAGATGACAACGGCCATGGATGATGACTAGCCTAATATTGACATTTAGTGAGTGCTGCCTCATATTGTTTCCTTGCACAATAAACCAATTTCTCAAGGTTGTGCGCGCTTTAGAAATTAGTCTATGACTGAAATACATGATTGCTATAATCCTACACAATATGCAAAAAATACTTCCAAACAACTGATATGTATTCTGTTTTAACACCTCTTTTTCCATGTGTTAAACATGCAAAACTCATATAACATGTAACTGCAGTTAATTTTTTGGAAAATAGTGACAAAATGTGTGAAAATAATCGTGTTGTTTTCCGTTGCCTTATACGTGACGAGATTAGGCGTTAGGTCCATTAGATCTGATAATTGTAAAGATGCGAAAAGCACGAGCCACTCTAGCCACGAGCTACCATAATAATTAGTTTGCGGAAGATAGTATTAGGACTTTTAGAAATTGATATATAACTGCCAGTTTTCAAAGCATTGCATGCGTGCAAGGAATTGTGGCTGAAAAACAGATGCATTGTGGTTAAAAATCCAGATGCATTGTTGGTAGACATCGAAAATTTACGAATAGGGCTGCTGCCTTGCTCGCACGCTTAATTAAGGCTCGCCCGCGCGGCAGCAATAAAAGTTACGATATGTATACTACAGTACCTTATCAGAACCTTTATCAGTCAAGGTGGTCCATTTGCTCCCGTCTTTACTGTAACTCAATTTATAAGTTTTCACATAATTTCCAGTCTCCCACCAGCTGATAGCGCCACCTTGAGTCCCTACAGCTGAAACTTTCATGACCTTTCCCAGGTCCACTTGAAACCATGGTTTTTTATCGGTATCCGCTGCAGCCCATCCTCCAGTTGAAAATGCAGCGACGGTGACACGAAGTCTGCCTTTGGAGGGTTTATTGTTTTGGCTGTAGAAAGACGAAGCGGTGAGGGAGGCGTCGGGGAGACGTTTGTCTTCTAAACCAAGTGGAAAGGAGCACACTGGGACTAGCAATGGAGACAAATGAAACCAAAATGAGCTACAATAGTAGTAGGTCATCTATTTGTCTATGGTATTAATTTTGTATAAAATAATTGGTATATTACGCGCGCTCTGATTGGTCGAGAACCGTGTGTGATTACAGTACACTCATAGATGACGTCATTAAATCGTACGCACGCTTTGATGGGTAGGTTGAAATGTTTCGATGAATATTATCAATCAATCAATTAATCAATCGTATTCATTTAGTATCAGAATTTACATAAATGCAGAGAGAGAGAGAAAAAGTATTAAAACATATTCAATGGTACAAGCTATTTGTAATCACAAAGGCTAGCCTGAATAGACCGCTTAATAATTATATAGCTTCTTTCTCATTTTATTGTATTTGCTGATCCGTCCAAGATTCATCCAACCATCTAGTGAAAATATATCCATCTAATCAGCCAGCCATCAATGTTGTGAAAGTGAAATTGCCACAGGAGAATAGAGGGAGTTGTCCAGTTCCTACGCGCATTGTTGATTAACCAATCTGGCATGCCACAAAGATGAACTGGAGTCAAAACCATCTTACCTTGACTGCATCCATAGAACTCGACCCTAAGTCCTAAAGTGGCTCCTCTCCACAAAACTGTATTGAGCCTGAAATATCGAGCAACAACTGCGGGTTGTAACAAGTTTTGATGTTCTGTATTCCTGTTAGAATTTCCGGTAAAGTACTGAAAAGATAATACAATGTTTTTGTAAAGATAACGATAGGCTTTTTAAAAGACGGCTTAGCTTTTATAACTAGTATGACGCTGAAATTTCGTAAAAATGACGTGAATATTTTGTTCAAATGGCATTGAGATTTTGCAAGATGACGTCAAGCGTTTATAAAAATTGACGTCAACTTTCCTTTCATCACCATTTCTTCTTTTTCATAAAGATGATGTCGCGGTTTTTAGCGATGACGTCAAGCTTTCGTCAAGATGCGTCGGATTTTAGACGGTGCAGAGACTCGCAGTTGCCTTGCAAAAAAAGTCACACACGAACCACTGAAGCGTGTATCAGCCTGCATAATGCAAAATCACTGCGAGAATTCGAAGTCGACTGCAGCAACGTTTTTCAACGTTGCGTCGTGTAACACACCTGCATTGGTTCGTACAACTTGTTCTGCAACGCCATTACGAGAAAAATTTCAGAAAAAATTGCACCGCGTTACAGAGCCTTTGAGATGATCTCACGATTTCGTGGAGATTTGCAGGTCAAGATTTTGTGACGATGACGGTAAAGATCCCATGCATAAATTAGGATGACGTTAAGATAAAGATTTGGTAAAAAAGATACCTTTGGTATCCCCTGACTGTAAACAGCTGACCAGTGTTTGCCGTCGAATCCATAGTAAACTGTAAAAGACTTAACCCATTGATCTGCTGATGGATTCCCTTGGGTTCCTATGGCAACGACCTTCATGGTTGTTCCTAGGTCAATTCTGAACCATGGGGAATAATCAGAGCTTCCTGGCTTCCAACATCCTCCATATAACGCAGAGGGTTTGTTGTTGAGTCTTCCTTGATGGGCAGGGTATTTGGAGCTGAAGACGGATGAAGATGTGATTTGTTTGGCTAGGATTTTTCCATTTTCCATCCCTAGTTTGTCACCACATCCTTGGAAAACTAGGAATAAAAGTAGGAAATATTGTTGAGTAGGCTGATTGGAATACCACTGGTACGAAGAGAATGCTTGTCGGTGTCAAGCTAGAAAATGACTATAGTTTCCAGAGCTCATAAAGCAACATTAACGAACAAAATGATCTCCACTATTTATGGCAACACCATATTAACAACAGCAAAAACAGCAATGTATTTTAAGAGTTAATTCATTAACACGGAGCAGTAAAAGTCAGTAGGAGAAGCAACAAGAACAACAACAGCTTCTAGTCCAGACGCTGGGCCGTTTTTCGCCGCTCCTCTTTTTCATTTGGGCTTCCTGTGTCGCGGAAAGGAGTGGACACTGGAGCAGCTCAATAAAAGAGAGGAGCGGCGAAGAAGGGCCCAGTGTCTGGACTACAACAGCTTCAGACAGCAACAAAAGAGGCCAGGAATGGCAGTCTACACTGCACATTAAAGCGTATGGGATCATTCTGTGGACAACCATGGCTTCGGATACAGCATTGAGTACTATGTTTTGCTGTCGTCTCCAAGCAGAAACGAAACACGAAGGTTTAAATGTAGAGCAGGAGCTAGCCTTTGAAGTGACTGGTGTCGCGATATTTCTTTCATTGCAAGTAAAACAGCAGTTGATAGCCCGAACAAAATATCTTTTTTCGTTATTTCATTTATTTATGCACGTAACATTGTCTCCACAATAATGTTGTAAGTCAAAATTATTTTCCAGAACGATTATATGTTTTTGAATCAGCACTGTTTCACGTACGGTAGCGAAGTCACAGTACCTTCAAAGTTACAACCAAGAGCTCGATAAATGTATTCGTTTCGTTTTGATCGAACAAATCTTTAGAAGTGTCTCTCTTTTTTAGTTTTGTCTTTTTCTGTGAGCTCTATCCCAATTCACCTAAATGCAGTTCAAAAAGCTTATGATAGGTAAATTGGCATGAGATAGTCGGCACTTCTGTTGAGCGCGCTTAGCCAGAAGCTAAGTTTATATGTAAAAAAGGATTGATGTCCCAACTTTGTTGCGCATGCTCACTCACCAACACAACCGTAAAGCTCCACACGTAATGCAATGACGCGGTCCCATGTAACAGGGTGAATTCTGACGTAAATCGCTGAAAACGAGGGTGAAACAGTGTTTTTCACGACGGTATCAGCATCCTTGTTGCCTGGAAACACCTGTTGATCACAATAAAACAGCTAATGTAACGCGCGCTTCTTGTTTAAAATAGCTTTTTTGAGTTGAACAAAGTGGTTGTCCTGTATTTTTATTCAAATTTAGCAACTTTCAAGCTGAATGTAAAGAATTATATGGCAATTGAGTAAAAGGAAGCCTAAAACTCACTTTCGATTCAAATTTTCACTTTGAATAAATAAATAAATAAATAAATAAATAAATAAATAAATAAATAAATAAATAAATGAATGAATGAATGAATGAATGAATGAATGAATGAATGAATGAATGAATGAATGAATGAATAAATAAATAAATTAGGTTTAGCTCATCACCCTTCCTTGCAGCTAAGTGCTGAATTGCGAAGGGCGCAGCTCAACGTGATCGAGTCGAACACTTTTATTCAACTTTTATTAATTAAAACCACTTATAAACATGCAACCTAAACTTTCTGAAAGTGATAATTTTAGCTTTGTACAACAGTTATTCTTCAGCTGAATAGTTTTTGTTGCCCAATGCTTGAACGTGAATTTTTTTTCTTAATTAGTAAAACTCCACACTCTCTCAAGAGTATAGCTATTTCAAAAAAGGTTGACGGGGCGAATGGCGAATGGCAATCGGCAATTGGTGATTGCACGACCGAAAGGAATTTTGGGGTAACAAGAATTGCTTCATTTTCATTAATTAAATACCCAAGCAATGCCGGTACCATGCAGTAAAGAGCTTATTGGACAAAGTGGTCGAAAGGCGATTCATATCTCCGCGCCGGATAGCGGTCTAATAGCGTAACCATGCACCGTTCCTTTCGGTCGTGCAATCACCAATCGCCATTCACCGTTTGCCTCGGCAACCTTTTTTGAAATTGCTATATGTACGTAACATTGCTACCATCCTTACGTAAAAGGTTATGGAGGATGTTGTTTTGAAAACTCCGCCAGCAATTCCGGTCAATAGATCAGCGGATTTCGTCACGAGAAAAACAAAATAGCGTTGTTTTTTGCAAAGAAATAGCCCGAGGAAAAAATATATTCGCGGATATAGTTTCTGAAACTTACATTCGTACAAAAGCCCAAATCAATCTATTATATAAGTCCTACATCTCTCAGAACTATCAGAACACAAATTATATTCAAAACTTAAAATCTTGCCTTTCCTTTTTGATCATTTTCATACAACGAATAATCACAAACTTCCTCATACATCTTATAGCGAGCGTAAATCCGAATATTTCAAGGATGATCATCTTTGACCAGTTATCACAACCAAAATTGCATCCCAAATAGATTTGCGCAGTAGACATCATCGTCTTTCCTATACTGAAACAAATTCATCAGCTGGTCCTCTATGATAAACCTTTTCTTTTTGCTTTTAAATTTGTTCCTTTTGCAAATTTTTTCGTTGATTTGTATCGTTCATTGAAGCGTCAAAGTTTATTCATATATGTATTTTTTTAATTAATTCAAAAACGGTGTCCGTAATTCCTGCCCATGCAACGTTTTTAAATACTGTGAGCCCCTCAATATTTCAAGGTATGTAAACTTCCGCAAAGTTCTTACGTAAACTGAATGGTTGCGGAGGATGTTGCATAGAGTAGATTTCGTATGACTGTGAAAACGGCACCGCACGGTCACTGCACGGTTACGGCAGGAATTTCGAATGTTTTTATAGACATCACGGCACTGACACGGTCACGGCACGGCGCGCTCCGTATCACACTCATACGAAATCTGCTCTACCAGATAATTATGTTGTAAATACAGTAGAATACCAATATTTCAAGATATCCCTTGCCTATGCATCCGTAGAGTTGCTGTCCTTGCGTACAAGGAAGCCGGAGGATGACAGTCTTCCAGACGTTTTTTTTTTTTTTTTTGAAACGCAACTGTACCTTACGTTTCATCCTTAAGTGCAAGAATTAACGGGTAATTCCTGTAATTAGTCCAGACATTTTTTCCCCAAATACAGTAGAACTCCAATATCTATCTATCTAAATGTATCTATGCATAACGTTGTGATTCTTACGTGCAAGCTCAGGAAACAGTATTCCAGATAATTTGTTTCTAAGTCTAGTAGAACACCCACTATCTCATTATGTCTATGGATGCGTAAAATTGCTGTTCACATGTACATGTAAAAGGAACCGGACGACGTTCTGTGATCCATTATATTTCTAAAGACAGGTCCCACTATATCTCAGTGGCATAGCCAGAAACATAGTTTAATTCGCAATATATACCTTAGCTATACGAAATGCAATATATACCACAGCTATACGAAATGACATGTCAGTCACTATACTATATTAACATCTTTCTGTAGACCAAACATAGACGGCAGAGCAACTCTTCTCTGTTTCGATCTGCTTTGTTCTGTTCTAAAGTTCTGCTTTGTTCTGTTCTACTTTTAGTGCTCTATTCTGATCTGTTCTGTTCTGCTCTTTATTCTTTGTTTTATATTTCGAGCATTTGATGTACGGATGTGCGTAAAATATCCTGTACATATTTGGTGCTAAGGAAAGGGGGAAGGGAAGACGGGAAGAGAAAAGAAGGGAAAACTCTGCTCTGCTCTGTTCTAGAGTCCTGCTCTGTTTCGATCTGCAGCTCTGTTTCGATGTGCTCTGTTCTGTTCTAAAGGTCTGTTCTGTTTTGTTCGGTTCTACTTCCTTAGTGCTCTATTCTGATCTGTAATATTTCGGGCATTTGAGGTACGCAGGCCCGCCCTTATGTGCGTAAAATATCCTGTACATATTTGGTCCTAAGGAAAGGGGGAAGGGAAGACGGGAAGAGAAAAGAAGGGAAAACGGTGCTCCCCCCTTGCCTCCTCAGTTCCCCCATCCCCTCCCACTTGTAGCGCCAGCTAATCAAGCTGCAAGATAAGCTCCTTGCGTAATGCTTTGCGGTTTCACCGATACGGCAAATTAAACGGAGGGTGATTCTGTAATAGGAAAAAATCGAAAAAAAGCCTTCATCTGAAACTTTGGTTTTGAATACGAGGCATTTTTTCCGTGTACGTTACAGAACCAGAATCGTCATTTGTATTGGTCGAGTAACTGATTGACGTCGGTCTAAATGTTTGTTTCGAAACAAGGATTTGAGCTCTATGGGTCGTACTTCAACGATAACAATGTAATGCGCACGATAACGAACAAGAAAAGGAGTGAATGCCTTAATCTATATTATTTAATAATCAAAAAACAAAAAAAATTAATTAGAATCATTTATTTATTGCTATGTTTAAATTATTATTGCATAAATATTAATCATTGTGTTTTATTATATTAAATCAACTATTGTATTGTATTTTATTGTTTGTTTAATAATACTCAACTTTAAAATTAAACCATATTTGAGATATTCTATATTATTTTAATCAATTTTATTGATGATTTTATATCTTTTTGACACATCTGTAAAGCGCAGCTGTTGAACCTTGGGGAATTAGCGCTATATGAAATAACAATTATTATTATTATTATTAAGCTGGTGTTCATTAAGCGAGGCTCTGAAATACTATAAAAAGTGTGACGTAGGGACAATCGTACGGAAATAGGTACGACTTTCAATAACGGGAAGTTGATTAAGTAAATTATATATAACTAATCAATAGGTATTTTTGCTTGACAGCTTGACATAATGACGTCATTGATTGTATACGTGCCTTTATGGCCTCTTTCACTGACCGCAATTTCTTCCCAAACTGATCATCGGCTTGAGGAAAAAGTTTTAGATGAGCTCATTCGCGTTTGGGGTATTCCAATATACATTTTCCAATAAGAAATGTGGAAATTATCAATACAAGATAATTCATAAGATACATTTTTGTGAAAATTTGGCAAATTAGTCACCGATCCCATGATCCATAGCTACTGTTGCTATGCTGGACAAGCCAACACTTTTTTATCGAGATAGTGCAAATTCCAAATAATGATCCATAATTAAGGGATTTTTTCAAAAAGAGAAAACAAGATTATCTTGCAAGAATTTTTCAATGCTGTCTGATAAAGTACTTCGTCAAAATGTTCCCAAAGAATTTCGCATTATTAATCTTTACAATTTCATTGATTTTACATATCAGAAGCATGCATTAAACTGTTAGGCTAATGAGCTTTTATCATATAATTCCAAAAGTCACAGTACAGAAATACAATTACCATGAAGTACCTTTCAAACTCACGAAGATACGAATTTTCCGAAATCGAAACAGTTTGTAACCAGCAAAGTCACACTTTTCAAAAGTTCATATTCTCGCGAGTTTTAAAATTAATTCCTTCAAACTTCACTGTCTTGCTAATTTTAACATGCTCTTTCCAGCTATGTAATTCTTTTTCTTTTTTAAAAATACCCGATAATTTAAAAGCTCATTAGGAGTAGTTATATTATGAATTCAAGCTATTACCTTAACAGTTCCCTTTGACTTATAAAACGTCCACGTTTTTCCATCCATACTGAACGAAACTTTGTAGCTAGTAACCCATTCTTTAGCTGGGGAAGGGGTAGCTCCACGACCTTGTGTCGCAATCCCAGTAATCTTGTATTGATTTTTCAAATAAATTTGTAGCCATTGATTGGCGTCGTTTGTAGCTGGTGACCATCCAGTAGGTATCCATGAATATTCTGCTTTTAGGTTCAGACGCCCCTTCCAAGGCCCTTGCCAAAAATCAGACTCCGACGAAGCGGACAGATAGCTATTGGGTATTTTATGGTTTTCCATTCCTAGAGGGCTTGAACAGCCTAAAGTTTTGAACAATAAAAACTTCGATAAATAATTAATTTAATTTTTATTATGGCCTCTTTTTGTAACGCGTTCCTCGCTGGAGTTTTCGCGCGCTTTTGATTGAAATTTTTAAACGCGCGCTCTTTTGTTGTTGTTGTTGTCTGCTTTCAATCACATTTTCGCGCGCTTTGTTTTTCTGTTAGATCAAACCTATAGAAATATCATCTATTAACAAACATTTGATATATGAGCCTTAAAATATATATTTCCTGATTTAAAATCCATAAACTTACCAGACGACCTAATCGATGAAATTTGAAGCGAGCATGTGAGTGAAAAAAGAGTCCATAAACGTGTACTTACAGTCCTTCGATTAACCATTTTGAAGTGATAATACTCAGTTAATCAGTGAGTGAGAGCAGTTAAATATTTAGCTGCTAATGTCTACTTCACTTAAATAGTTGTTCCCGAGTGCTACAGGAAATGAGAAAAACGGAAGTCTGCATGCTCCGGTAGAACCCCTTAATGATTATTCAATAATAATAACCAAGAGAGCATAAATAAGAGAGGGAAACTTAATGGGGCGCGCGCCGTGATGATTCCCATCTGTGCTATTTTTAGTAACCGGATGCAGTTGAATTTTCGTCTTACCCTACTCCCGTGCGTCATAATTTGACATCTCCGGACCCAGAGAACCGTTTAGTGCAGATTTAAGTTTTCAAAAACAGCATTAAAATCAAAGTTATCTTAGTTCTGCTCTTGTTCATATTATCTACCATTAAAAGTGTGTACTTTCGGACTACAAAGGAACGATTTTGATGAGAAAAAAAGCAAAAACTTCGAGAATTTTGTTGTGTTTTTGCAAGAAATTTTAGCGAAAATGTGCGCGCCACTGACGCATCACACGTTATCGAGCGCGCGCTTAGGTTTATTCAAAATTTTCGCTCATTTAGATGAGAAAAACTCGTTTGTTTTTATAGAGTGTTATCACTTCCGATCATGTGACGTAATTTTACGTGATTCAATTTTTTCAGGCCTTTCCAGAGCTCTGACCAAAATCATAGCAATTGTATCTGAAAGAACAACAAAAACTGTGTATATCTGGAAAAGTAAGAGTCAAAATGTTTGTTCGTTACCAAGATACGAATTTTTCAATTTGCTTGAATATTTGGTAAGAATGTATGGAGCCGCCATTTTGGGTACCATTTTGGAACCCCAATATGGCGGCCACAACACTGAGTATTGAAATGATACTAATCCCAGGGGTAATCTGTTTATTTTGCTGAAAATATTCTAAGAACAATTAAGATTGTTCATTGACTAAACCATTGATGTAAAATTTGTGGCAAATTGTTATGTTTTTATGCAATTCGAAAACGCGGCATGGCGTGACAGAACTTAGGTCACTGATTATTCGAAAGCGGAGCATCAGAAATTGCCCAAACTTACAGGAAAGTATTTCCTTGATAGCATGGAAAAAAGATATGAGCTAACCAGCTTTTTTGATACATGATTTTGATTTTAACTAACTGATGACGTCACGTGAAAACGCTCTACAATTTTTTGATGTATATTATTAATTGGACATCAGATGGCTTTTTCGTGGAATCTAGAATAAATTTGGTATCGATTGTGTAATTTTATGAAGCTCAAATCGCGAAATTCCACTCGTTCAATTTTTCGCGACGCACGGGAGTAGGGTAAGACGAAAATTCAACTGCATCCCATTAACAAGTTTTCCTCTCTTATTTATGCTCTCTTGTAATAACTCATTGGGCATGACAAGTACATCCTATCACCACCCTCCTGAGGGGGCTGTCTCTAAATATATCAATTACATTGAAACTCTTTCTACTGGAGGTCAGAACGATCGAGAAAAGCCATGTTTGCAGTAGTAGAATGAATTTCTAAGAGATTGTAAGTTATTGTATGTTTTTCAGAAACAACTTTGACTGCTACACATGACTCTAATGGAGTTTAGCAAACCTATTATATATTAATATTATTTATTTAAATACGATTTAATGTGGAATAAAGTGAATTGAATTTAAGTTTTAATCTACTTTTAGCCTCAAAGGGACTCTTTGTTTCGAGAAATAAATCACAAAAATTGTGCGCAACATTTTGAATTGATATATAATAATATTGGTCTAATATACTTAATCGAGCGAATTCACACAAGCAAAAATCCTATTTTTCCAATTCGTGGTTACAGATGACGCAAGCTATATTTTAGTCATGGCAACATCATCGCGTGCCTACGTATTGTCATGCCGCCGTTGGCGACAAGAAGTTCATTGATCAATAATAAAAACATTAATCATTAATTAATTATTAGCTTTGAAATGTGGCATTTATGCTACAATAGTTCTATTCATGTATACATGCCATACGTGCCACAGCTGTCGATCCATTTCCCATTCAATTCTTTCAAGAAAATTTCAAGGTTTCCATTTTTCCCTAGCCTCTTTTGAGGCAAAAACTAAAACGGCTACAAAAGAAGCTAATCTTTCCCTGAAACATTTCTTTCCGTGAATGTGTTGCGTTGCATCTCGTGATCAAAAAATTGACTGCACTTCTTAAGGTTAAACCCAGAAAGCAATACAGTCTCTACTATTAATTGGCAAATAGAGCCGATTTCGTATTACTGGGAAAACGACACGGTCACTGCATGGTACGGTTACTGTAAGAATTTCGAATGTTTTTAAAGAAACTACAGTACTGATACAGTCACGGTACGGCGCGGTAAGTTTTCCACTCATACGAAAATCGCTCTATTACGAGACCGATTTTGCATTTCCTGGTCCGTTATCCCAGCATCAAATCACTAAAGAAAACCATTTATTTTAATCAGCGTTACACAAATCTGGCCTCATAACCGGACCCAGCTATGTGCACATAATCTTTAGATAATTTCTATTGCCCTGGGAGATTCTTACACGCACTGTTTCATGGGAAGGATTCGGTGAACTTGAGGTGAATCAAATTGAAAGAAGAAAGAGAATCTCCCAAGAACCTTTGCGCTTTTAGCTTTTTTTCAGACTGCATTGCGGGGTAGGAATATCTTAAAAACCGTGGTCTGTACATGTTATTGACCCAATTTTCGAGAAAGACACAGAATATAGCGATGGAAAAGCTATCCTCACTAAAAATGGAAAAGACCTTTTGTTGTACTGAAATAAGTGATTTCAAGTGTTTATTCCGTGTTTTCCCCTCCCTGCATGTCTAAACCCAATCAAACACACCCAATAAATGATACTCCCGTAACCTAAATAGCCAAGTGTTACTAGACCTAATCCCTCGCGTGACAACGTTTGCCAAATTTGGCGACAAATCGAAACTACAATCTTGACAAAACCATCGGGACTTTTTCGGCCAATGATTAGAATATTCTGTTTTGAGTTACTGGGGGCGCTCCCCACCAAGCCACCCAGCCATCCAACCACCAAACCACCCATCCACTCATCTACCCAACCTTTCCCTCTGCCCACACAATGCTTCTAAGGGCTTCCAAACGCAACAGCAAACCATTCGGGTTCAACACTGATGTGGAAAAGGGCTTCGGGTGATTCACTATAAGAGGAATGCTACAGAAAGATACGCTAGAAACTAAGAAAGTCCCAACACATTAATCTAAGGCTTGGTTGACTTAGTTCCCGAAACGCCGAATCGAACTTTTTCAGAATTTCATGTAGATTATATAGATTAGATAGGTATTATTAGTGCTGTGTATGTGGCTAATGTGTGATTTTAATTAACATCTGATAACATGCAAACTTAATGAGCATAACTCAGAAATCATTCTTACGTTTCGCGTCTTCTCGAGTTAAAAGTCGTTCCGGCAATTTTTTTCTTGTGGTGTCTTCCTTACCTGAGCAAGGCATTCGACACAGTTAACCATAAAATACGTTTAGATAAACTTGATCACTATGGAATTCAAGGCTTATCCAAAGCATGGTTTGAATCATACTTAACCAACAGAAAACAGTCCGTCTCACTAGGCAATGTTAAATCGGATGAACTAAAAATATCATGCGGCGTCCCTCAAGGGTCGGTACTTGGACCTCTCCTTTTTTTGCTATATACCAATGACTTTCACAGATCTTCTACGACCTTTGAATTCCATCTATTTGCCGATGATTCCAACCTCTTCTATTCCCACAAAAATCTACGCTCTTTGGAAATCTCCGTTAACGAACAACCAGCACTTGTGCACTGCTGGCTTTGCACCAATAAGCTGTCTCTCAATGTAGAGAAATCTAGATTTATTATTTTTCATTCTGCTCAAAAGAAATTAACTTATGATCCACCAATCAAAATTAACAATATGACTTTAAAACACAATCAGCAAATAAAATACCTAGGAATAATGATAGATATGCACCTCACTTGGAAACCCCACATTGCCTACATTTCACAGAAAATTAAACGTAACACTGGTTTGATATCAAAAGCTCGGCATTTTGTCACTTTAGATATTCTCACCAAACTTTACTACTCTTTTGTGTATCCGTTCCTAATTTACGGCATCGTGGCTTGGGGACATACCTACGAATCAACTATGAACCCACTTTTTATTTTAGTAGATCATAAAATACTTTTTATTTTGCAAAAGAAATGCTTGCACATTATGTCATTTGCTGAATACAACGCTCATACTAACCCTATATTCATTAAACTAATTAAAATACTTAAGCTTGCTGACTTAATTCTGTTTAACACTGCACTGTCTGTTCATGTATGACTATCACGCTAATAATTTGCCTAATTCCTTTAATGCGTTCTTTAACCCTGTTAACCAACGACATACTTATAATACAAGTATAGCTTCTAAAACTACGTACTCTTTGCCAAAAATTAGAACTAATTATGGCAAATTCAACATTACATTTTCACTGATGTAAAAATTTGGAATGAAATTGGCGAGTCTTTCAAAAAATTGAAGAGAGAAAATTTCAAGGATTGTATGCGAGAACAAATAATAAATTCTTACTCGGTGCGATTCACTAGCTTACTTATCTTTGTTATATATTCGTTTTAAATAAATAATGCAGTTATATTACTATCTTAAAATAATTTATCCATATATAATCCATCAGTTATTTAATCTATTTATTCATTACATAATTCGTTTCGTCGTTATCGTAAATCAGTATTGCTTTATTTCTATCTATCTATATCTATCTATATAATTATCTATATGTAATTTTTCTTTTTCTGACCCTATGAAATTTTATTACAATGTCTATAACCAGCTATCTACCTAGGCTAGCCATTTAAGGCTATTGTAGATAGCTGGCACCTTTATACAAGTTTTTATTTCTTAACTGTAACTTTACAAATGTCATTCAGGTGCCTAATAAGATCTACGTCTATGTCGTCTATGTCAATTTGTGTATAGATTATACAAGCAGTAACAAGGCGGATCCAGGATTATCTTCAGGGGGTGGTGCACCGTCTTCAGAAGGGGATGCACCATCATATAAATTTGAAATTGCTGAGAGGATACTTTGGGAAAATATCGAGAAAAAAGAACTCAAAGCCGTTTCAGGAGGGGGTTGCGCGCCCCCTGCACCCCTCCCCTAGATCCACCCCTAAGTAATACTACATGGTAAATATTAATCTCTTTGGTAACTACATTACATTTTACACTTACAGTTAAGCCTCTTTTATACGGACACTTCAATACCAAAGACAACTCTTTCTGTCTCGACAGATAAGTACTTTTCCTTTTCGATAAATTCCCATTACTTGGCTTCATCTATTCCTTTGGCAATCAAAAGACAATAAAGCGGCAGCCATGTTGGATGCAAAAACAGACGGTTTGGTTGAAGTTCACCCAAGATGGCTGCCGTGACGTCACATGCAATCCAGCAGGCATTTCAACATTGTGTCTGTATCAAAAAGGCTCCGCTGCATTCAATTAATTCATCGGTTACACGTTAGTGGTAGATTTTATCCAATCTCTTCCTTTTAGTATATTAGCATAGACTCCATAAAACTTCGGATTAGCACATCCAATACCCCAACTCACCACTCCATATAAAAACCAACGATTGTTTGCCTGTTTTCGAACAAACGGACCTCCACTATCTTCGTAACAGGCATCAATACCTCCCTTGGCGTATCCAGCGCATATCATCTGTGGGGTAATCACGGCTTTGCCCTTATAAGTGTCAACGCAGAGTTTGTGAGATACCAGCGGTACCACGGCTTGTTGGAGCTTATTGGGTTTGGGTCCATTATGACTATCATTCAGCTTTCCAAAGCCAGTAATAGTAAACTTTGTACCCACTGGAGGTAGTTTGGTCTTTAGAGGTAAACATATTGGGTAAATAAAACGGTTGAACGTTGCTAGTGGTTTTGAGAACTTAATCAAGGCAATGTCATATGTCCACCACTTGTAGGTGGGATGACTAATAATCGCTGAAACGTTACGTTGTACCTCATAATCCTCGACTTTAGTAACGTCGAATTCTCCAAGGACGACGAAAATCTCATGAGGTTTACGGAACAAGACGCAGTGGGCAGCGGTGATGGCCCATTCTTTTGAGATAAGGGAACCACCACAATAATGGGCCTTGTTGTTGCCGTGGGCGCGAAGTGAAATTTGCCAGGGCCACGAGCCAGGGAAGGCAGTCTGTCCACCAACGATGCGAGGTTCAATTCGAAGACCGCACTCTCTATTTGAATTGAGAACTGAAAAGAGAATTTACATCACTGTAAATGAAGTCGATCTGTGCCACACTGGCGACGCAAATACAAACGCAAGCATTGTTTTCACACATGAAATACAAAGATTGAGTAGATACGCATGCGCAATTGAGACGTTGACAAAGACATATCGGCTTGTGTTATTTTTTGCATTTGCACAAACTCAATTTACAGGATAAAAACTCAAACAAGCGCAAGAGAAAGAAAGTTTTATCGATCCTCATTGTGTTTGCATTTGCATTTGCATATGCTTGCAATTATGCTTACATTTACATTTACATTTTCGTTGAACGTTCTCTCATAAGGGGATCTCGCGCGGAAAAGCGGCGGTTTTCGGCCAATGGCATACCTATTTCACAATTATCACCGTCGTAACCATAGCGACACTGACACCAATAAGAGTTCAGTTCCTTGATTACACATGCACCACCGTTTAAACATGGCTTGTTGGAGCACGGGTTCTTGCCTAATCGTTAAAAAAAAATAGAACATACATGTAGAATGGTTTATTAAGCCAGCCATGTTGTAACAATCAAATAATTAACAGATTGATTCCACCGTGCGTCTGTACTGTATATAATAGATGCACAAATTAGGTGCGCGAGTTGCGTAACTGGTGTTCTGAAATATTTTGACGTCTCCTGTGCATCTATTAGAGTACAGACGCTCAGAAAAAAATTGTATATAGATGTTTTATTCTATTCATCGAAATATTTCAAGCAATCAGAGCGCACGTAAGATTCAATGACGTCATCAATGCGTGTGTACTTTCATCACACACGGTTTTCGACCAATCAGAGTGCACGTAATGCACCAACTTTTAAATAAACGTCGATGAAGCTCGTACCGTGTGAGAGGGGAATTCCTGCTAGCAAATATACGGCGTAAAGCATCCTGTGCACCCTGTTTAGCTCCTTTTACATTCATTTTGCCGCACTTTACTGTCTTCACAAGATATAACAGATTCAAATAGTAATGATAAGACTTAGAATTTGAAATGTGTACCGGGCACAAAAAATCTTCGGCCTGTTAGTGTGAAACAACTGTCAATTTCTTGAAGAAGACGAAAAAGAAGAAGAAGAAGAAGAAGACGAAGAAGAAGAAGAAGAAGAAGAAGAAGAAGAAGAAACAGTTTTACCTTGGTCACAATTTTTTCCAGTGAAACCAGCTGCACACGTGCAGGTATAGCCATTTACAAGGTTTTTGCATGTCGCACTATTTTTGCATGGATTGCTTGCGCATTTGTTAAGATCTGGTTGAAAAATGACAAACCATATTTTAGAATAATTTTTTGGTAAACACCAAGAAAGTAGCGGCTAGCGTTTTAGTTTTAGTCACAAAAATAACTAGTTTGTTATATTTCCGAAGATAGAATAAAAAAATGAGCAAAAGAAATGCAAGAAATAAAGAACAAAAGAAAGATTTGAAGACGAAAGAGGATATTCCCCGACTGAGATAGAATACATAAATGAGCTAGAGAAATACAAGAAAGAAAGAAAGAAATATTTTAATACGAAAGGAAAAAATAAAGAAAGCAGCTATTTTGTATGACAAAATCGGACAAAATTGCATTTCATGACGTCATTCAAAATGGCGGCAGCTCGCTGGATAGTAAGAGCAAAATTAAAATCCAATGTGGACGTACTACTTGACGCACGTTTTGTTTTTCTCTCAAAATGTTTGACAAAAGTAATTACCTGTTTCACAATTTTTGCCAGTAAATCCCTTTACACAGGCACATAAGTAGGTATTACCATTCTGAGTACAAGATCCTTTATTCTGGCAGGGATTTGCATCGCATGAGTTCTTTGCTAAAATAAATAAATGAGTTATTGAATAAATTAATTGACAACAACCATCTGAGAAACTGTGGAAATCTAAAAATGTGACGATGTAGAATATAAAAATGAGCATGTATTTTTAAAGTATATATTAGAGAAGTTATCGTATAACTTAATTGGAAAAAGGTACCAGTGACCAGCGGTCACCGCACAGCACGGATACGACGGAATCGCAGTTTCGAATGTTTTTATAAACAACTCGGCACCAACACGATGCCAAGTAGACACCAGTGAGAAAGGTCTGCGCATGAGTGCATATTACGCTGTTGTCTTAAGAAATGTGCGAGTTTTAGCTTGAAGTGAAATTCTCGTGTTCTCGGTGTATACATAAAAATTTATTTTGTATACTTCTGTGAAACAACGATACTGCATAAGTGAAGACATTATGTGAATACTGGCCCTAAGTTTCAAGAATTGACCTTAAGTTTTGACTTTTTGCTGAAGGCAAGGCAAGCGTAAAAGCGAAATTTGCATAAGTTTACAAAATCCCTAAAGACGTGACTACGAGCATGCGCAGACGTTTTTCACTAGTGTTTGCGGCGCAGTCTCCCTCGCCGCCGCTGCCAATGTCGTCACGCTAAGCGTTAGTGGAGAAAGCTTTGCGTGACACTGGTAGCAGCTGCGAGAGGAGCTAGATGCAGCGCCGGTATGCTTCGCACTTATACAAAAACTACTCTATAACCGGTGACATAATGTCCAAAAACTCTAATTGTATTACCTTCCAATTTGCATCCATAAATCTCAGCTCGTAAAAAGCCTCTTGTTTTCCATGTTAGTGGATGAATACGAACCATTTTGGCTTCGATCCGTCACGGGTAACTTATTAACTACAACTTTGTTGTTTTCTGAATTACCAGTGAAAATCTGGAATTGAAAGAACTATTAGTTATTATTTTCCTTGTAGTCAGAATTCAGCTCATATATATACCAAATTGATGTGTCAAGTTTTCATATGAATTTTCATGTGGAAAGGAAAGAATTTGATGATGATTATAATGATGAAGATGACAACGGCCATGGATGATGACTAGCCTAATATTGACATTTAGTGAGCGCTGCCTCATATTGTTTCCTTGCACAATAAACCAATTTCTCAATGTTGTGCGCGCTTTAGAAATTAGTCTATGACTGAAATACATGATTGCTATAATCCTACACAATATGCAAAAATACTTCCAAACAACTGATATGTATTCTGTTTTAACACCTCTTTTTCCATGTGTTAAACATGCAAAACTCATATAACATGTAACTGCAATTAATTTTTTGGAAAATAGTGACAAACTATGTGAAAATAATGGTGTTTTTTTCCGTTGCGTTATACGAGACGAGATTTGGCATTAGGTCCATTAGATCTGATAATTGTGAAGATGCGAAAAGCACGAGCCACTCTAGCCACGAGCTACCGTAATAATTAGTTTGCGGAAGATAGTATTAGGACTAAAGTACCTTATCAGAACCTTTATCAGTCAAGGTGTTCCATGTGCTCCCGTCTTTACTGTAACTCAATTTATAAGTCTTCACATAATTTCCAGTCTCCCACCAGGTGATAGCGCCACCTTGAGTCCCTACAGCTGAAACTTTCATAACCTTTCCCAGGTCCACTTGAAACCATGGTTTTTTATCGGCATCCGCTGCAGCCCATCCTCCAGTTGAAAATGCAGCGACGGTGACACGAAGTCTGCCTTTGGAGGGTTTATTGTTTTGGCTGTAGAAAGACGAAGCGGTGAGGGAGGCGTCGGGGAGACGTTTGTCTTCTAAACCAATTGGAAAGGAGCACACTGGGACTAGCAATGGAGACAAATGAAACCAAAATGAGCTACAATAGTAGTAGGTCATCTATTTGTCTATGGTATTAATTTTGTATAAAATAATTGGTATATTACGCGCGCTCTGATTGGTCGAGAACCGTGTGTGATTACAGTACACTCATAGATGACGTCATTAAATCGTACGCACGCTTTGATGGGTTGAAATGTTTCGATGAATATTATCAATCAATCAATTAATCAATCGTATTCATTTAATACCAGAATTTATATAAATGCAGAGAGAGAGAAAAAGTATTAAAACATATTCAATGGTACAAGCTATTTGTAATCACAAAGGCTAGCCTGAATAGACCGCTTAATAATTATATAGCTTTTTTCTCATTTTATTGTATTTGTTGATCCGTCCAAGACTCATCCAACCATCTATTGCAAATATATCCATCTAATCAGCCAGCCATCAATGTTGTGAAAGTGAAATTGCCACAGAAGAATAGAGGTGGTTCTCTAGTTCCTACGCGCATTGTTAATTAACCAATCTGGCATGCCACAAAGATCAACTGGAGTCAAAACCATCTTACCTTGACTGCATCCATAGAACTCGACCCTAAGTCCTAAAGTGGCTCCACTCCACAAAACTGTATTGAGCCTGAAATATCGAGCAACAACTGCGGGTTGTAACAAGTTTTGATGTTCTGTATTCCTGTTAGAATTTCCGGTAAAGTACTGAAAAGATAATACAATGTTTTTGTAAAGATAACGATAGGCTTTTTTAAAGACGGCTTAGCTTTTATAACTAGTATGACGCTGAAATTTCGTAAAAATGACGTGAATATTTTGTTCAAATGGCATTGCGATTTTGCAAGATGACGTCAAGCGTTTATAAAAATTGACGTCAACTGTTCTTTCATCACCATTTCTTTTATTTCATAAAGATGATGTCGTGGTTTTTAGCGATGACGTCAAGCTTTCGTCAAGATGCGTCGGAATTTAGACGGTGTAGAGACTCGCAGTTGCCTTGCAAAACAAGTCACACACGAACCACTAAAGCGTGTATCACCCTGCATAATGCAAAATCACTGCGAGAATTCGAAGTCGATTTCAGCAACGTTTTTCAACGTTGCGTCGTGTAACACACCTGCAATGGTTCGTACAACTTGTTCTGCGACGCCATTACCAGAAAAATTTCAGAAAAATTGCACCCCGTTACAGAGCCTTTGAGATGATCTCACGATTTCATGGAGATTTGCAGGTCAAGATTTTGTGACGATGACGGTAAAGATCCCATGCATAAATTAGGATGACGTTAAGATAAAGGTTTGGTAAAACAGATACCTTTGGCATCCCCTGACTGTAAACAGCTGACCAGTGTTTGCCGTCGAATCCATAGTAAACTGTAAAAGACTTAACCCATTGATCTGCTGATGGATTCCCTTGGGTTCCTATGGCAACGACCTTCATGGTTGTTCCTAGGTCAATTCTGAACCATGGGGAATAATCAGAGCTTCCTGGCTTCCAACATCCTCCATATAACGCAGAGGGTTTGTTGTTGAGTCTTCCTTGATGGGCAGGGTATTTGGAGCTGAAGACTGATGAAGATGTGATTTGTTTGGCTAGGAGTTTTCCATTTTCCATCCCTAGTTTGTCACCACATCCTTGGAAAACTAGGAATAAAAGTAGGAAATATTGTTGAGTAGGCTGATTGGAATACCACTGGTACGAAGAGAATGCTTGTCGGTGTCAAGCTAGAAAATGACTATAGTTTCCAGAGCTCATAAAGCAACATTAACGAACAAAATGATCTCCACTATTTATGGCAACACCATATTAACAACAGCAAAAACAGCAATGTATTTTGAGAGTTAATTCATTAACACTGAGCAGTAAAAGTCAGTAGGAGAAGCAATTAACAAGAACAACAACAGCTTCTAGTCCAGACGCTGGGCCGTTTTTCGCCGCTCCTCCTTTTCATTTGGGCTTCCTGTGTCGCGGAAAGGAGTGGACACTGGAGCAGCTCAATAAAAGAGAGGAGCGGCGAAGAAGGGCCCAGTGTCTGGACTACAACAGCTTCAGACAGCAACAAAAGAGGCCAAGAATGGCAGTCTACACTGCACATTAAAGCGTATGGGATCATTCTGTGGACAACCATGGCTTCGGATACAGCATTGAGTACTATGTTTTGCTGTCGTCTCAGCCAAGCAGAAACGAAACACGAAGGTTTAAATGTAGAGCAGGAGCTAGCCTTTGAAGTGACTGGTGTCGCGATATTTCTTTCATTGCAAGTATAAAACAGCAGTTGATAGCCCGAACAAAATATATTTTTTCGTTATTTCATTTATTTATGCACGTAAGTTGTCTCCACAATAATGTTGTAAGTCAAAATTATTTTCCAGAACGATTATATGTTTTTGAATCAGCAATGTTTCACGTACGGCCGGTACCGAACAAACTCGAAGTCACAGTACCTTCAAAGTTACAACCAAGAGCTCGATAAATGTATTCGTTTCGTTTTCATCGAACAAATCTTTAGAAGTGTCTCTCTTTTTTAGTTTTGTCTTTTTCTGTGAGCTCTATCCCTAATTCACCTAAATGCAGTTCAAAAAGCTTATGATAGGTAAATTGGCATGAGATAGTCGGCACTTCTGTTGAGCGCGCTTAGCCAGAAGCTAAGTTTATATGTAAAAAAGGATTGATGTCCCAACTTTGTTGCGCATGCTCACTCACCAACACAACCATAAAGCTCCACACGTAATGCAATGGCGCGGTTCCATGTAACAGGGTGAATTCTGACGTAAATCGCTGAAAACGAGGGTGAAACAGTGTTTTTCACGACGGTATCAGCATCCTTGTTGCCTGGAAACACCTGTTGATCACAATAAAACAGCTAATGTAACGCGCGCTTCTTGTTTAAAATAGTTTTTTGAGTTGAACAAAGTGGTTGTCCTGTATTTTTATTCAAATTTAGCAACTTTCAAGCTGAATGTAAAGAATTATATGGCAATTGAGTAAAAGGAAGCCTAAAACTCACTTTCGATTCAAATTTTCACTTTGAATAAATAAATAAATAAATAAATAAATAAATAAATAAATAAATAAATAAATAAATAAATAAATAAATAAATAAATAAATGAATGAATGAATGAATGAATGAATGAATGAATGAATGAATGAATGAATGAATGAATGAATGAATAAATAAATAAATTAGGTTTAGCTCATCACCCTTCCTTGCAGCTAAGTGCTGAATTGCGAAGGGCGCAGCTCAACGTGATCGAGTCGAACACTTTTATTCAACTTTTATTAATTAAAACCACTTATAAACATGCAACCTAAACTTTCTGAAAGTGATAATTTTAGCTTTGTACAACAGTTATTCTTCAGCTGAATAGTTTTTGTTGCCCAATGCTTGAACGTGAATTTTTTTTCTTAATTAGTAAAACTCCACACTCTCTCAAGAGTATAGCTATTTCAAAAAAGGTTGACGGGGCGAATGGCGAATGGCAATCGGCAATTGGTGATTGCACGACCGAAAGGAATTTTGGGGTAACAAGAATTGCTTCATTTTCATTAATTAAATACCCAAGCAATGCCGGTACCATGCAGTAAAGAGCTTATTGGACAAAGTGGTCGAAAGGCGATTCATATCTCCGCGCCGGATAGCGGTCTAATAGCGTAACCATGCACCGTTCCTTTCGGTCGTGCAATCACCAATCGCCATTCACCGTTTGCCTCGGCAACCTTTTTTGAAATTGCTATATGTACGTAACATTGCTACCATCCTTACGTAAAAGGTTATGGAGGATGTTGTTTTGAAAACTCCGCCAGCAATTCCGGTCAATAGATCAGCGGATTTCGTCACGAGAAAAACAAAATAGCGTTGTTTTTTGCAAAGAAATAGCCTGAGGAAAAAATATATTCGCGGATATAGTTTCTGAAACTTACATTCGTACAAAAGCCCAAATCAATCTATTATATAAGTCCTACATCTCTCAGAACTATCAGAACACAAATTATATTCAAAACTTAAAATCTTGCCTTTCCTTTTTGATCATTTTCATACAACGAATAATCACAAACTTCCTCATACATCTTATAGCGAGCGTAAATCCGAATATTTCAAGGATGATCATCTTTGACCAGTTATCACAACCAAAATTGCATCCCAAATAGATTTGCACAGTAGACATCATCATCTTTCCTATACTGAAACAAATTCATCAGCTGGTCCTCTATGATAAACCTTTTCTTTTTGCTTTTAAATTTGTTCCTTTTGCAAATTTTTTCGTTGATTTGTATCGTTCATTGAAGCGTCAAAGTTTATTCATATATGTATTTTTTAAATTAATTCAAAAACGGTGTCCGTAATTCCTGCCCATGCAACGTTTTTAAATACTGTGAGCCCCTCAATATTTCAAGGTATGTAAACTTCCGCAAAGTTCTTACGTAAACTGAATGGTTGCGGAGGATGTTGCATAGAGTAGATTTCGTATGACTGTGAAAACGGCACCGCACGGTCACTGCACGGTTACGGCAGGAATTCGAATGTTTTTATAGACATCACGGCACTGACACGGTCACGGCACGGCGCGCTCCGTATCACACTCATACGAAATCTGCTCTACCAGATAATTATGTTGTAAATACAGTAGAATACCAATATTTCAAGATATCCCTTGCCTATGCATCCGTAGAGTTGCTGTCCTTGCGTACAAGGAAGCCGGAGGATGACAGTCTTCCAGACGGTTTTTTTTTTTTTTTGAAACGCAACTGTACCTTACGTTTCATCCTTAAGTGCAAGAATTAACGGGTAATTCCTGTAATTAGTCCAGACATTTTTTCCCCAAATACAGTAGAACTCCAATATCTATCTATCTAAATGTATCTATGCATAACGTTGTGATTCTTACGTGCAAGCTCAGGAAACAGTATTCCAGATAATTTGTTTCTAAGTCTAGTAGAACACCCACTATCTCATTATGTCTATGGATGCGTAAAATTGCTGTTCACATGTACATGTAAAAGGAACCGGACGACGTTCTGTGATCCATTATATTTCTAAAGACAGGTCCCACTATATCTCAGTGGCATAGCCAGAAACATAGTTTAATTCGCAATATATACCTTAGCTATACGAAATGCAATATATACTTTCCACAGCTATACGAAATGACATGTCAGTCACTATACTATATTAACATCTTTCTGTAGACCAAACATAGACGGCAGAGCAACTCTTCTCTGTTTCGATCTGCTTTGTTCTGTTCTAAAGTTCTGCTTTGTTCTGTTCTACTTTTAGTGCTCTATTCTGATCTGTTCTGTTCTGCTCTTTATTCTTTGTTTTATATTTCGAGCATTTGATGTACGGATGTGCGTAAAATATCCTGTACATATTTGGTGCTAAGGAAAGGGGGAAGGGAAGACGGGAAGAGAAAAGAAGGGAAAACTCTGCTCTGCTCTGTTCTAGAGTCCTGCTCTGTTTCGATCTGCAGCTCTGTTTCGATGTGCTCTGTTCTGTTCTAAAGGTCTGTTCTGTTTTGTTCGGTTCTACTTCCTTAGTGCTCTATTCTGATCTGTAATATTTCGGGCATTTGAGGTACGCAGGCCCGCCCTTATGTGCGTAAAATATCCTGTACATATTTGGTCCTAAGGAAAGGGGGAAGGGAAGACGGGAAGAGAAAAGAAGGGAAAACGGTGCTCCCCCCTTGCCTCCTCAGTTCCCCCATCCCCTCCCACTTGTAGCGCCAGCTAATCAAGCTGCAAGATAAGCTCCTTGCGTAATGCTTTGCGGTTTCACCGATACGGCAAATTAAACGGAGGGTGATTCTGTAATAGGAAAAAATCGAAAAAAAGCCTTCATCTGAAACTTTGGTTTTGAATACGAGGCATTTTTTCCGTGTACGTTACAGAACCAGAATCGTCATTTGTATTGGTCGAGTAACTGATTGACGTCGGTCTAAATGTTTGTTTCGAAACAAGGATTTGAGCTCTACGGGTCGTACTTCAACGATAACAATGTAATGCGCACGATAACGAACAAGAAAAGGAGTGAATGCCTTAATCTATAATATAAAAATTAGGTACTACCTAATAGCGGAGCTCCCATTTAAATATAATAATAATTTTAAATACTTTGTTTTATTTTGACGTTTTTGATTCAAATGAATTGGGCTTCCTGTGGTAATAGGCAAACAAAGATTGCATTTTGTTGTAAAAGTTGAAATAAAGACTATAGATCAAGCTTTATTTCTTGCCCTTCAGTCTCCTGAGAATTATAAGGCTTTCAACTCAGTGACCATAGTGATATTTATTCAGATATTTGTGTCAGATTTTATAATTGACTTAGTAGTAGTGCTTCATAATTCTCAGAAATAGGATGCAAAAATCCCTCAAACTGATTTCATTCACATAAATACTGAACCTAATTCAACATCCTTCAATTAAACAATTAGACATTGCAGAAAATTATATTTAGATTTTTCTGTCTTGACAGTATTGTGGCATCTTGGTTTTTTTTTATTATGTAGAGTAGAATGACACTGATAAATAGTTGTCTTTACACGAAACAAGAATTCTCTCTTCCAGGTTACACTAATCATGACTTTAGATGAAATTGTAAAACAACTCAAAACAACTACTACCTAAAAGCAAAGCTCCAATTTCAATTTTAATTTTTTTATGTTCTTGATTCAAATGAATTGGGCTTCCTGTGGTAATTGAAAAAGTTGAAATGAAGATTATTTAAAAAGCATTTTTAAAATAAGTTTTGGTTTTGGTTTGTATATTGTATGGGCTTGTATGCTCAGTGACCTTTGTTACAGTAAATTTTAATATTCAGATTCACTGTCAGATTTCATAACTGACTTTGTAAGGGTTCATAATTTTCAGAAATAGAAAGCAAAATCTCCAAAACATTTTTTTAAATTGATACAAGTAATTAAACCTTTTCGACATCCTGAATATTACAGAACAACATATATTGATTTGTCTGTCTTCACTATATTTGTGATATCTTGTTTTTTGTGGTTGTTGTTGTTATTTTGTTTTGTTATTTAATGTAGAAAAGAATGACACACTAGCTAGGCGAATACTTGTCTCCCACTTTTCTCTTCCAGATTACACTGATAATACAATTTAAAGTGATTATAAAAACAGCTAATTGAAATAACAAGAAAACAAGGAATTAAGCATTTTCAGTCTGTATTTAAGGCTTCACAGGGCTCACTGAGCAACTTCATCCAGATGAATAAAGTAATATAAAAATTAGGTACTACCTAATAGCGGAGCTCCCATTTAAATATAATAATAATTTTAAATACTTTGTTTTATTTTGACGTTTTTGATTCAAATGAATTGGGCTTGCTGTGGTAATAGGCAAACAAATATTGCATTTTGTTGTAAAAGTTGAAATAAAGACTATAGATCAAGCTTTATTTCTTGCCCTTCAGTCTCCTGAGAATTATAAGGCTTTCAACTCAGTGACCATAGTGATATTTATTCAGATATTTGTGTCAGATTTTATAATTGACTTAGTAGTAGTGCTTCATAATTCTCAGAAATAGGATGCAAAAATCCCTCAAACTGATTTCATTCACATAAATACTGAACCTAATTCAACATCCTTCAATTAAACAATTAGACATTGCAGAAAATTATATTTAGATTTTTCTGTCTTGACAGTATTGTGGCATCTTGGTTTTTTTTTATTATGTAGAGTACTGAATAACACTGATAAATAGTTGTCTTTACACGAAACAAGAATTCTCTCTTCCAGGTTACACTAATCATGACTTTAGATGAAATTGTAAAACAACTCAAAACAACTACTACCTAAAAGCAAAGCTCCAATTTCAATTTTAATTTTTTTATGTTCTTGATTCAAATGAATTGGGCTTCCTGTGGTAATTGAAAAAGTTGAAATGAAGATTATTTAAAAAGCATTTTTAAAATAAGTTTTGGTTTTGGTTTGTATATTGTATGGGCTTGTATGCTCAGTAACCTTTGTTACAGTAAATTTTAATATTCAGATTCACTGTCAGATTTCATAACTGACTTTGTAAGGGTTCATAATTTTCAGAAATAGAAAGCAAAATCTCCAAAACATTTTTTTAAATTGATACAAGTAATTAAACCTTTTCGACATCCTGAATATTACAGAACAACATATATTGATTTGTCTGTCTTCACTATATTTGTGACATCTTGTTTTTTGTGGTTGTTGTTGTTATTTTGTTTTGTTATTTAATGTAGAAAAGAATGACACACTAGCTAGGCGAATACTTGTCTCCCACTTTTCTCTTCCAGATTACACTGATAATACAATTTAAAGTGATTATAAAAACAGCTAATTGAAATAACAAGAAAACAAGGAATTAAGCATTTTCAGTCTGTATTTAAGGCTTCACAGGGCTCACTGAGCAACTTCATCCAGATGAATAAAGTATAAAAACAATTCTAGTTTGCATGGCAAAATTCCTTCTTTTTTTCCTGTCAATTGTTTCATTAAATTCCAGACCAAAACTTGAGCTGTATTTACACATTAGTGGGGTTGAAATAAGTTCAAAATCAATTTTTTTACTAATTTTATTATTATTAGAACTAGTGCAAAAAGTTCACCGTAAAACAAAATGTCGTTGTACATTATTTTCATGTAAGGCTTGATCGAGTGTTTCTTTAAACTTGGCCACAGTTCAACGTGCATAAAAGGTTTTTTTTAAGTCATCAATCCCAAATCAAAGATAAAAGATCAAATATAGGTACAAGAGACTTTTTGATATCATTTTCTGGCCAGGGTCTTTACCTTGAAGTGCTTTCCTTGTTGTCTTTTCGAAGCATACTGGTCCTTGTTTCACGCTCAATGCAGACGATTCTTGATTTATTTCCAACTTTGGCTAGATTTTTAAGCAGCTTTATTGAAGGCATCTTCACGAAACGAAGAATACACGATCCTCAATGACTTATTCATTATGAGGAATTTTTTTAAACTACGAATCCAACTAAAAAGTCGTCCAACTTTGAAAATATCCTCTGTGTCTTTCGTCTTTCGAGCAGTTTTTGAAACGACACCAGGCCCGAAAAAAATTCAAACGTACGGTTTTTTTCGCTTTAACCTGTCAAGATTGGCACAGATTAATGTTCATCAAAATCGCTAAATTTTTACGAGGTTTCGAGAATACTACTTTTAAGCTTTGCAAGTTAAAACTGCAAGGAAACTTGTAAATTTTCAGTTTTCAAAGTGTCAGCGCGCGTCAAGTTGGCGCCAAAAAGCAATCAGCCAATCAGCATCGCGATGTACACGGACGTATGTACGGACGTATGTATGTATGTATGTATGTATGTACGGACGGACGTACAGCCGTTGGGCTCCCTGTGTGTCCATGAAAAATCAACTCGATGGGTTACCATTTTTTCTTAGGTATGGTGCTCCGCTCGCGCGGGCCTTCGGCCCGCGCGGGAGCTCCGCTATAAAAACAATTCTAGTTTGCATGGCAAAATTCAACGTGCATAAAAGGTTTTTTTTAAGTCATCAATCCCAAATCAAAGATAAAAGATCAAATATAGGTACAAGAGACTTTTTGATATCATTTTCTGGCCAGGGTCTTTACCTTGAAGTGCTTTCCTTGTTGTCTTTTCGAAGCATACTGGTCCTTGTTTCACGCTCAATGCAGACGATTCTTGATTTATTTCCAACTTTGGCTAGATTTTTAAGCAGCTTTATTGAAGGCATCTTCACGAAACGAAGAATACACGATCCTCGATGACTTATTCATTATGAGGAATTTTTTTAAACTACGAACCCAACTAAAAAGTCGTCCAACTTTGAAAATATCCTCTGTGTCTTTCGTCTTTCGAGCAGTTTTTGAAACGACACCAGGCCCGAAAAAAATTCAAACGTACGGTTTTTTTCGCTTTAACCTGTCAAGATTGGCACAGATTAATGTTCATCAAAATCGCTAAATTTTTACGAGGTTTCGAGAATACTACTTTTAAGCTTTGCAAGTTAAAACTGCAAGGAAACTTGTAAATTTTCAGTTTTCAAAGTGTCAGCGCGCGTCAAGTTGGCGCCAAAAAGCAATCAGCCAATCAGCATCGCGATGTACACGGACGTATGTACGGACGTATGTATGTATGTATGTATGTATGTACGGACGGACGTACAGCCGTTGGGCTCCCTGTGTGTCCATGAAAAATCAACTCGATGGGTTACCATTTTTTCTTAGGTATGGTGCTCCGCTCGCGCGGGCCTTCGGCCCGCGCGGGAGCTCCGCTATTATTTAATAATCAAAAAACAAAAAAAATTAATTAGAATCATTTATTTATTGCTATGTTTAAATTATTATTGCATAAATATTAATCATTGTGTTTTATTATATTAAATCAACTATTGTATTGTATTTTATTGTTTGTTTAATAATACTCAACTTTAAAATTAAACCATATTTGAGATATTCTATATTATTTTAATCAATTTTATTGATGATTTTATATCTTTTTGACACATCTGTAAAGCGCAGCTGTTGAACCTTGGGGAATTAGCGCTATATGAAATAACAATTATTATTATTATTATTAAGCTGGTGTTCATTAAGCGAGGCTCTGAAATACTATAAAAAGTGTGACGTAGGGACAATCGTACGGAAATAGGTACGACTTTCAATAACGGGAAGTTGATTAAGTAAATTATATATAACTAATCAATAGGTATTTTTGCTTGACAGCTTGACATAATGACGTCATTGATTGTATACGTGCCTTTATGGCCTCTTTCACTGACCGCAATTTCTTCCCAAACTGATCATCGGCTTGAGGAAAAAGTTTTAGATGAGCTCATTCGCGTTTGGGGTATTCCAATATACATTTTCCAATAAGAAATGTGGAAATTATCAATACAAGATAATTCATAAGATACATTTTTGTGAAAATTTGGCAAATTAGTCACCGATCCCATGATCCATAGCTACTGTTGCTATGCTGGACAAGCCAACACTTTTTTATCGAGATAGTGCAAATTCCAAATAATGATCCATAATTAAGGGATTTTTTCAAAAAGAGAAAACAAGATTATCTTGCAAGAATTTTTCAATGCTGTCTGATAAAGTACTTCGTCAAAATGTTCCCAAAGAATTTCGCATTATTAATCTTTACAATTTCATTGATTTTACATATCAGAAGCATGCATTAAACTGTTAGGCTAATGAGCTTTTATCATATAATTCCAAAAGTCACAGTACAGAAATACAATTACCATGAAGTACCTTTCAAACTCACGAAGATACGAATTTTCCGAAATCGAAACAGTTTGTAACCAGCAAAGTCACACTTTTCAAAAGTTCATATTCTCGCGAGTTTTAAAATTAATTCCTTCAAACTTCACTGTCTTGCTAATTTTAACATGCTCTTTCCAGCTATGTAATTCTTTTTCTTTTTTAAAAATACCCGATAATTTAAAAGCTCATTAGGAGTAGTTATATTATGAATTCAAGCTATTACCTTAACAGTTCCCTTTGACTTATAAAACGTCCACGTTTTTCCATCCATACTGTACGAAACTTTGTAGCTAGTAACCCATTCTTTAGCTGGGGAAGGGGTAGCTCCACGACCTTGTGTCGCAATCCCAGTAATCTTGTATTGATTTTTCAAATAAATTTGTAGCCATTGATTGGCGTCGTTTGTAGCTGGTGACCATCCAGTAGGTATCCATGAATATTCTGCTTTTAGGTTCAGACGCCCCTTCCAAGGCCCTTGCCAAAAATCAGACTCCGACGAAGCGGACAGATAGCTATTGGGTATTTTATGGTTTTCCATTCCTAGAGGGCTTGAACAGCCTAAAGTTTTGAACAATAAAAACTTCGATAAATAATTAATTTAATTTTTATTATGGCCTCTTTTTGTAACGCGTTCCTCGCTGGGGTTTTCGCGCGCTTTTGATTGAAATTTTTAAACGCGCGCTCTTTTGTTGTTGTTGTTGTCTGCTTTCAATCACATTTTCGCGCGCTTTGTTTTTCTGTTAGATCAAACCTATAGAAATATCATCTATTAACAAACATTTGATATATGAGCCTTAAAATATATATTTCCTGATTTAAAATCCATAAACTTACCAGACGACTTAATCGATGAAATTTGAAGCGAGCATGTGAGTGAAAAAAGAGTCCATAAACGTGTACTTACAGTCCTTCGATTAACCATTTTGAAGTGATAATACTCAGTTAATCAGTGAGTGAGAGCAGTTAAATATTTAGCTGCTAATGTCTACTTCACTTAAATAGTTGTTCCCGAGTGCTACAGGAAATGAGAAAAACGGAAGTCTGCATGCTCCGGTAGAACCCCTTAATGATTATTCAATAATAATAACCAAGAGAGCATAAATAAGAGAGGGAAACTTAATGGGGCGCGCGCCGTGATGATTCCCATCTGTGCTATTTTTAGTAACCGGATGCAGTTGAATTTTCGTCTTACCCTACTCCCGTGCGTCATAATTTGACATCTCCGGACCCAGAGAACCGTTTAGTGCAGATTTAAGTTTTCAAAAACAGCATTAAAATCAAAGTTATCTTAGTTCTGCTCTTGTTCATATTATCTACCATTAAAAGTGTGTACTTTCGGACTACAAAGGAACGATTTTGATGAGAAAAAAAGCAAAAACTTCGAGAATTTTGTTGTGTTTTTGCAAGAAATTTTAGCGAAAATGTGCGCGCCACTGACGCATCACACGTTATCGAGCGCGCGCTTAGGTTTATTCAAAATTTTCGCTCATTTAGATGAGAAAAACTCGTTTGTTTTTATAGAGCGTTATCACTTCCGATCATGTGACGTAATTTTACGTGATTCAATTTTTTCAGGCCTTTCCAGAGCTCTGACCAAAATCATAGCAATTGTATCTGAAAGAACAACAAAAACTGTGTATATCTGGAAAAGTAAGAGTCAAAATGTTTGTTCGTTACCAAGATACGAATTTTTCAATTTGCTTGAATATTTGGTAAGAATGTATGGAGCCGCCATTTTGGGTACCATTTTGGAACCCCAATATGGCGGCCACAACACTGAGTATTGAAATGATACTAATCCCAGGGGTAATCTGTTTATTTTGCTGAAAATATTCTAAGAACAATTAAGATTGTTCATTGACTAAACCATTGATGTAAAATTTGTGGCAAATTGTTATGTTTTTATGCAATTCGAAAACGCGGCATGGCGTGACAGAACTTAGGTCACTGATTATTCGAAAGCGGAGCATCAGAAATTGCCCAAACTTACAGGAAAGTATTTCCTTGATAGCATGGAAAAAAGATATGAGCTAACCAGCTTTTTTGATACATGATTTTGATTTTAACTAGCTGATGACGTCACGTGAAAACGCTCTACAATTTTTTGATGTATATTATTAATTGGACATCAGATGGCTTTTTCGTGGAATCTAGAATAAATTTGGTATCGATTGTGTAATTTTATCAAGCTCAAATCGCGAAATTCCACTCGTTCAATTTTTCGCGACGCACGGGAGTAGGGTAAGACGAAAATTCAACTGCATCCCATTAACAAGTTTTCCTCTCTTATTTATGCTCTCTTGTAATAACTCATTGGGCATGACAAGTACATCCTATCACCACCCTCCTGAGGGGGCTGTCTCTAAATATATCAATTACATTGAAACTCTTTCTACTGGAGGTCAGAACGATCGACAAAAGTCAGGTTTGCTGTAGTAGAATGTATTTCTAAGAAATTGTAAGTTATTGTATGTTTTTCAGAAACAACTTTGACTGCTACACATGCATGACTCTAATGAAGTTTAGCTATTTATTAATTGTATATTAATATTATTTATTTAAATACGATTTAATATGGAATAAAGTGAATTGCGTTTAGTGAAGTTTTAATCCACTTTTAGCCTCAAAGGGACTTTTCGTTTCGAAAATAAATCATAAAAATTGTGCGCAACATTTTGAATTAGCATATAATATTATTGGTCTAATATCACTGAATCGAGCCGAATTCACACAAGCAAAAATCCTGTTTCCAATTCCTGGTTACCGTTGACGCAATTTTTTTTAGTCATAGTGTTTTCTAAGCCCAATCATGCAAATACACCCAATAAATAATACTTCCGTAACCTAAATAGCCAAGTGTTACTAGACCTAATCCCTCGCGTGACAATGTTTGCCAAATTTGGCGACGAATCGAAACTACAACCTTGACAAAATATCGGGACGTTTTCGGCCAATGATTAGAATATTCTGTTTTGAGTTACTGGGGGCTCTCCCCGCCAAGCCACCCAGCCATCCAACCACCAAACCACCCATCCACTCATCTACCCAACCTTTCCCTCTGCCCACTCAATGCTTCTAAGGGCTTCCAATTAAACGCAACATCAACCATTCGGGTTCAACACTGATATGGAAAAGGGCTTCAGGTGATTCACTTTAAGAGGAATACTACGCTAGAAACTAAGAAAGTCCCAACACATTAATCTAAGGCTTAATTGACTTAGTTCAGACGCCGAATCGACGATGTGTCGTACTAAACTGAAAGGAAAAACATGGAAAATTTGGCATCTATAACTGAAGAACTGGCCCGGTTGTACGAAGGGTGAATAGCGCTATCCAACGGATAAATCCTTATCAAGCGGATAAAATCTATACAAAATCTATACAGTGGATAACTCTTATCCGGTGGATAACTTTATCCAACCTTCGTACAACTCAGGACCCTGATTTGGAACGTACCAGGAGCCGCCAACGGTACCTGTTCTAACAAAAAACTGTTCTTGAAGCACCTTCATGGGAAATTCTGTTTGAGAATGTGGTTGACAAAATCTGTGCAAAAGTTTTACACTTTTGTCAGAACTTGGCTCAGTTGCGGTTTATATGCCTTTGTGCCTGGAAAATATTTTTGCTCCTGGAAAAAGATAACAACTGAAAAAAGTTCGTTGTGACTCAACATAGGAAAATCTGTGAAACATTTTATTTCTGTCTTGTATTGTTCAGGATTTACTGGGAAGTTTTCGGGGGCTGGGGTGGTTTTTAGTCGCAGTTTACTGGTTTTCGCGTCACTGGAAAGTAGCTTTGTTGCTAGCAAATGCGTGCTTTACAGGGAAGCATTTCTCTTTTTCTTTCTTTATTTTTCAAACTTCTTTTTAATTTTATGTACAACGTCCTTTTTTTGGTTAGCAAATTTTTAAATTTTTAATTTAAATTCCTGGGAAACATTCTAGGATTTTTTGGTTTACTGGGAAACTATTCTGTTTGATAGTAAATTTTTCAGTATTAAAAAGTCTTATATTTTTTAATATTATGTAAAACGTTTGTTTTTGGTTAACAAATTTCTAATTTCCTGGGAAACATAGGATTTTTGGTTTGACTGGGAATCGTTCGGCGACACGTGGCATTACGTGTAGAGTAACAAAGACTTGCCACTCGTGTTTCTCCGTGTCGACACATCACGGAAGGGGCCGTTTACATGATTCCGGAATGAGTTTCATTCCGGAACGAATTCATCCCGGTTGCCATATATTTCTTTGTGTGTGTTTACATGATACCAGGGTAAAATTTCATTCCGGAACGAGTCATTCCGGAATGATCATGAGTTCATCCGGGTTTTCATTCCGCATCGGACGGCTTGTTTACTTTCCAGTTAGTCTGGCCAAAAAAAAAAAAAGCCGTCAGTCCAAGATTTTAATCCGTGACGGAAAGGAACAGGAAGTTATGAACTGTGTATCTACTGATTGTATTCTACTATTACTGGTTAGATTCGAACTGGTTGGGTAATATTAACTAAACTTCACCCTGCGAGCAGAGTCTCCCTTCAGCGTCCCTTAACCTTATCCGCGGAGAAGGAAAAGCACACAGCGTAAAAATAGCCTGCGTCACATTTTTCCTCCGTTCAGTCCGTACGTACGGACTCAGCAGAGGAAAAGTCTGGATGTGACGCAGGCTACGTAAAAATTAAGGAGATATCATTCCTCTTTTGTTTGATGACGTGTCGAGATATTCGATACTTTCGAAATGTCAAATGACATAAAACAATCAATCAAAAACAGCAGCCCCTCCTCACAGTTTACAATGGCTTAGGCATTCAGTAGACCAGAGCCAACCAGGCTCTAACTCGAGCAGTATCAAGCAGTATTTGTGATGAGTGTAAAACGGACCGCGCTAGCTGTGCCGTAACCGTATCAGGACGCCGTAATGATGCATATAAAAACCTTCGAGATTCCAGCCATGCCGTGGTTTGAGAACGGCATATCTGGCATATGGAAGGTACGACGTCTAAACTAGGTACTGAAAGGTCTCTAAAGGAATAACCTGAGTATCGGCCCTTTTTGGAGGTTACTAGAGGAATGAAAAACAATTGTGTTCAAGCTCACGGTCTATTCATTTTACAGTAATATAATGCATAGCTGGTCTGCCACGATATGTGTTGTTCTGTTGTGTTTTTAGTCTTTTCATTTCTAGTATTATTATTTCATCATATATTGAAAGTGACATGAAAAAATCAGACAGAAAGTAATCGACGCCCGAGGGCGGGAGGGGAAACTTGTCTCCTCGATTAGTAGGGCACCCGTGCCCGGCTAGAAGAACAGAGACGTTAATAAAGTTATTATTATTATTATAACTCCCTAAGCAGACTCAAGAGAAGATGAGGTAAGGGAAGGAATCGCGCGTATTAGGTCTTTGGACAATCATATGCCCCGTTAAAGAAACGTTGCTGGATTGCAAGTGTCGTCATGGCAGCCATCTTGGATAAATTTCATCGAAAAAGCTGGGACGAGTGTACTTCATGAAATACATGACGGCTTAAATCAAAAGCTTGACCACACGGCGGAATCGAAGTTTTGAGCTTGTACCAACCGGCGATAAGCAATTTGAACTAACACCGCGGCAACATGTACCACGCATACGTGCCTACCCAGTCCTCCTCAATGTTGGTCTTAATGAAAAAAATTCGGCAGTTTTACCGCGCTTTATATTAGCATTCTCGTCCCCAAATCCCACTCATTCATCTCACGACGGGGAGGAACGACAACCGAGGAGGATCTGGGGACGAGAATGCGCGCTGTCGTAGAACATACATGTTAGTTGTTCGTTCATCCGGCATGGTCGCCGGCTTCTTTATCTTTATCTTTTGGGAATGGATTGGAAATTAAATGACAAATACAGGAAAATAAACTAGTCAACTCAAAATATACAGAAATAAGGCAATCGTAAAGAAAACGCGCTTCCGGACCCTTGCTACTGCGCATTTCCCGCGCGCATTCGAGCGCGCGCACTTTTATTAGAGAGCATTGGTATTACCGTGGGGAGTCTGGGCACTAGTAAGCGAGCGATTGAAAACGTAGAAACTCGAACTTTAGTAGAGAAAAATTATATCATGTCATCCAAATATCGGAAAAACTTTAATCAATAAATCTTGTACACTATGTAATGTAGGTATTTAACCTGAAACTTTTAAATTTCGTTAATCTTATACATCGAAAAAGCCGACGAGAAAATCGCAAAAAGTGGGTGATATTTAGTGTTCGTTTTTGGTGTGTTTTCTCTTTTGTGCTTTTCTAACTCTTGAAATAATACGGTGACCCCCTGTTTTTTTCTTTTAATTCAAGAGAGTACTTATCATTTTTTTGATTTAAAAAATAAAAATACAACTTCATTGATTGAATTGTCATAAATTTTCCACATTTTTACAGTCAGTACACGATTTTGGAGCGCGTAATTTGGCAGAAATTTGATTCTAGAATGTCCTTTTAATCATGTTTGCAACTCATCAAACAATACATACGATTAAAACTGCTAGATAAACCTCACATCTATCTTTTAAGACGGTCAAGGCGTTTCTCGGAACAATTTTGTTCGCATTCTTCAGACCATATGGATTACGTACATTTTGCAAAAAATCGCGGAAAATCATTGAAAATACCACCTTTTACGACATCTTATAGCTCAGAAACCAATACGGTGACCCCCTCTTTTTTTCTCGGTTTTGACTTGCCTAATCGATGATCTTCAAATGAGGGAATTTTAAAGGAAATTCATTGATGAAATCTAAGGCTCCGGAACTACCTTAATTAAATCACTTTGTGCAACTTGGAAAGTTTCCAAGAAATTTAATTGAATATTCCCTTGTCTATTAAATTCAGGCCTCCTGTTGAGCTAGCTCTAGGCTTTTACATATCGAATCAGTTGTTTATGCCTGTATTCAATTTATTTAGTTTTTTTTTTTGTACAATTCCGTTTGAATCAGTCCGGTGCGCCGGCCGGTGTTTAATTCAACGTTTGCATTCGATTTTTGTTTTATAATTTTTCTCTGATGTTTGAAACTTTTCTGTCAATCTGCGAATATGCGAGTTAAACATAGAACTAATTAATTGAGATTTCTATTAATTACGTAGTATATTGAAACATAACAAACCTAAGGTATTGAATATTGTGATTACTTTAGGAATTAGCCAATTTAGATATGTTGTTTTTCGTCCACTCGATGCTTTACTCGAAACTACACGTACCTGCCATCTGTAAAACGAAACCGGCGGACTTTTTCTCGATATGCAAGCGGCGCTTTTCTGAAGCCAAAATAATAACCCGAAAGTAAATAATTCACCGTGAAACGGTTATTAGTAGAGTTTTAATGCCAGATCACATATTACATTGCAAAATCATTTACGTTTTAGCGAACTAAAGAACTATAGCACCGACATGTATTTCGTATCCCAACTTTTAACCTCTTAATCAAACGCAATTTGCAAGATTTTAAGCAAGAATAACATAATTTGTTAAATCTAATTAAGTTTGAAGACAACGTTGGATTTTGAATAATTATTGACCAAAGCTAAGCCCACTGCTTACAATCTTTAGATTTCCGCGCGTTTTTGCTTACAGAGGAACTGATTGTTTTTTGTACCAGCCGTCAGTTCCAGATTGTATTTTCTTCATCTCTTTTTACACACAACATATTTTGCAGCATTTCTAAATTCAGGAATCTTGTACATAAGCGTTACAGGGTGAAATGCAGGAAAAAACAAAATTAAAACTAAAATTAATCTGTCATGAACAACTGACCAGGTGGTTTGCTTACAAGCATTCAACACACCAAAATAATAAAGCATTATATGAACATAATATGCTGCAAGAGAAATTAAAAACGGGGAAAATAAAACAGTAGTAGTATGTAAGAAATTTCCAGCGATTTTTTCGTTTCTTATTCGCGCCATTTTGTGTTTTTCCTTCGTGTATTCTGAGATGGCGCCATGATCTTGAACAGCATTGGTGTTGTTTGGTCGACGAATCCTCTTATAACCTTCCAAACAGATTACGATGTCAATCAGCATCGGAGCAAAAATGAAAAGGTGAACGAATATCATTGAATGTACTGTTTCTGAGACACCAAGCAAAAGCAAAGAGAAGACAAGATCCACAGCAAAAACAACACAGAGAGTAACTTTCACATTTCTTTTCGTGAAATATCTTCGATTCAAGTGAGGAAACGTTACACCACTTATGGCTTCAATGACGTTCACAGTTAAAATCCAACTCCCATTTGCTAGAAGAAATCTTGTCAGAATAATTACAGCAATGTCAAGGCTCTTATACCTTGTTACAATCAATGTCTTGTTCAATACTTCATTTACTATCAGTAAAGGCACTAAGACAGTCCCTATGACAAGGCAATTACACACATGCCAGAAATCAAGTAGTATCTTAGGCCTTGTGAAATGTACATGAGGATCGACCTTTAAGGCCCGTAAGAGTATTCCATTAGGGACAATGACAGCCACGCCCAGCAGAAAAATAAAGAACGAGTTCGCGTAGATGACTTGGGTTTTGAAAGGCAACATGGATGTAGCTATAGAATAACAAGTTGATGTATTGTCCATTTTCTTCAGTGCTTGAAAGATAGCATCAATTATGAGAACACCTTCCTGTCGCGTGCATCTGGTGGGTTTTTTTTTTCAAACTTTCCTGTTGAAACACTTCTCTAAATGTCTTGTTCAGCGCTTTTTGTTTTTGTTTTTGTTTTTCTGCCTGAGGCTTTCTTCTCGATCATTAATTTTCAGTAGCGTTACATTGTTTGTGACTCAAATATTAGCTTCTTTATCACAATTGTTTATCAGGTGAATTCTAACTGCGATTGTCGTCTTGCTAATTTTTCCAATTCTATTTCCCGCTGCTTTTTTCTTGGTATCTTTCTTTGTCAATCTTTCACTCTTCTTAACTTCCTTTCGAATTCTGCTTCTTCTTTGAATTGTCTTAGGCTAACTTAAATGAGACTTTTATCGCACCTTTCGGCTTAAATACTACTCGACTGATGCAGTGTGATTATCATTCGCACTGAGAGCTTTCCGTGATGTTAGCCACTCTTGAGCATGCCAAGAACTAGTTTATCAAGATCCAAATCACTGTACAAATGGCGTTTGAAACTTATTGTCATTCTAATAAACTATGATTAAATATACCAATCCAAATTTTTGTCCAATTGCAATAAAGCGTATTGTTATCAATATCTCATTATTTACGGTGGAAGCAACACATTAAGTGTTTGTTTCGTTAGTATTATATTCACCAACGAAACTGAACCTTTTATAATATAATTATAGTATTCGTTAGTTTAGTATCCTTGACTGACATAAGTAAACATCAATCCACATATGGCTGCAATAATGAGTGTCAATAAGAGAAAATTGTCAACATTTTCACCAAAGAGGTGTTTTTTCACTGTCAAACTTTCATTATATTTCTGTTGTCAGAGTTGGCGCTGTACTTGCGTCCTCAACCATCTTTCTTTCTTCTTTCTCTCCTTCCTTCTTTCCTTTTTTCCTTCCTTCCTTTCCTTTCTGTAGATTGAAAAATGAAGGCCAATAAAGCTGTTAAAACAACAACACAACAAAACATTTCTCCTCTTTTTCTTCTTTTGTCTTTCTTTCATTCGTTATACCTTTCTTCCAATTAATTTTCTTCCTTTTTTCTTTTACTCCTCTCTCCCTCCCTCCCTTCCTTAGTTCTTTCTCTTTCTTCCTTCCATCCTCCCTTTTTCATGTTCCCCACTCTCTTCAACATTTCTCTTCCATGTTCTTCCGGTCACTTTGGTTTCTTTATTGAAAACTGTCGTCATTGCTTCCGAAAATACGTAAGTCAATCCAACAGGCGTTAAACGCTAATACCAACTGTACCAACTTTCTTGGCATACTGCAAATAATACCTATCACGTTTTTCCTTCCTCCGTTCATAATTGCTTTCTTGATCGAACAGTACCTCGTAATTACAAACAATAATCAGAATGATATTCAAATATTTCTAAAAACCAGATGAAATGAAAGAAGCAGCAAATTCGCAAATACTATAGTAAAAGTGTAACTGTTTAGCTAGAGACGTTAATAGTCAATTTTCAATACAAAGATTTGAGAGAATCAAATGTCATCAACGCCCGCGCGCTCCTGCTTCAATATTAATGTGGCAATTTCTTTCTACTGACAATGAACCACACGTACCATCATAAATTAAATTGAAATGAAACATATTTCATTTTTTAAATTGAAAACCTTTGAAATTCGGAATGATTTCATCAAATTATACTTACATCTGCTGCTAGAATTTTCGCCTACGCTTTCAATTTTATATCTCGTTTAAGGAATGACTTGCAATTGTTTAAAGGTTTTATTAAAGAAATTGTGATAGGTACGAATGCGGTACATTAATGTGAAATCATGTCATGGTGAAGTTAGAGTTTTGCAATATTTTAATCTATCTTTGGAAAAAAAAAACAATTATAAGCCAAATTCGAACCGACTAATGGCGCCGAAGAAGTATAGCCGCGAACACCTGGCAACTAGTCAATCGTACCAGCCACTAATCTATATTATTAGTCAACATTGACTGGGTAAGTAACAAAATTATATAGATGATCAATCCTCGGATACGTTGGCTACCGCTATCCGTAGAGCACTGCATATACATATCTGTCTCAAGAACCCGGAGATGAACCGTGATCCCTCAAATTTACGACAATAACGAGGATGCGCGCCAAAATCCATCTTAGCCAAAGACTCCTAGATGGGCGTCGAAAGCTCTGCTTTTTTCTTTAATATTCTGAGTAAGCCAGAATATCGTCTTCAATTTTATAACCAGGAAATCCTGCTCCCGGTCGAAAGTAACGCGAGCTCTGGTACGAGACTGGCTAGCTAACTTTTGTGTATATATGTGCCGTTTTGGGGAGGACGGAGTTGATGGAGACAAGGAAAAAATTGTCAAGTACAATCTTTTCTTAGTTGATTTTTTTTACATTTCAGACCGTCTTATTGACATTGTGCATTGTCTGTCTCCTTTAAACACTTATGTTGAAATCTTCCCTCAGTCCCTTTCGAAATAATTATCAATTACTATCAAGCAGTAAACCGCGCAAATCACATTTACATTTTTTATGCGGGAAAACGCGCACCCGGGAAAATAAAGTGACAATCAACCTGGTCGAGGGAGCATGGTAACTAGCAAAAAATCCCCATCCCTCCCCTAAAGAGGCCACCCACACATTAACGTAATGAATCGGTAGAGTTGTTCTTTGATCTGACCTTTTCGTGATTTTGTTTCCCATTTAAAACCAGGAAAAACCACCGTAGCTTTACATGGAGTAAGATAAATTATCAAGGAATCAACTTTACTAGTAATAAAATGGCTGACTACGAATATGACGACTCTGGTCTCTATTCTTCTCGGCGTCCTCTCGAAGAAAGATGGCCACCTCTCGGAGCTGCGATGGACTCAGGCGTCCAAGAGAATGGAGAGGAGAACAAGAAGTAAGTTTTTTGGAGTGTTTTGAAACGATTTTAGTTTAAGATTCATCCTGGAGTGGGTTTTTAGGGAGAAATACGAAAATTATCAAAAAATAACATCAATATCAACAACGGTAAACGGCGTCTTCTACTCGATTTTTCCGCGTCACTTGTTCTTGTTGTTGATAGATTTTTGGAGGAATCCAATGTTTTTGCTTTAATTTGTATGAAAGTTTTTCATTTTATTTTGAAGAAGAATTCGTAAATCGTATTGTTTTTTATTGTTTTTCATCTTCGGAAATAATTCGAACTCGACTAACATTTGTTCAAATATTTTCGAGGTTGAATACAAATAAAAAATAAATTTTAAAAACGTTTTCTTGAAATTTCTTATTCCTTTACTCTTAATATTCTAAATGCTCAGGTTGAATCCCTGTATTTTACATTTTGTTTCAATTTTTCTTTCAAAATGTAAATTTATCTTTGATTTTTAAATCAAAATTTGCTTAAATACTTAATTTTGAGAGACGGTTCAGGTCTTGAAAATCGATGTGTATTTGAATGAAAAATTAAGGATGTAAAAGTTTTCTTGGGAAATCAGTTATAACTTTATAGTAATTATATTTACATTTGGATTATTGTACTAGACTGTCTTGGACAGTTGAAAATCTAATGAATAATTTATACCACAATGTACTGTCAATTAACTCAATAGAGAAATTTTTGACATGTTTTTAAAAATTTAAATTTAATTTACATCCACTAGTCAGATTTGTAATAAAACATTAAACCTACTGTGATCAAATGTATAAATTTATTTCCCATGACTGTTTTCTCATGTACCAAAAGAAATATCTTTTTTGTTATAGATTATTTATAGTATGTGGTTGATAGCCGAGGTGGGGAACATTCCACAAATTCATTACTCACCTCTGCTGTCCCAACCATGTTAGGAAATGCTTCTTATTGGTGGGTTGTATATAACTCTAGTTAAAAATACATTGCGTTATCTTTAGATTACATCCACCCTTATCTGGGTAAATGTAAAATATTTTTTTCTTTGATTTTGTACCTAATAGACCACGCACGCAATTTTCAAATAATTTATCCAGATTAATTTGGACATAACCATTTGAGGGCCACAATTTTATTAGCCTATTCTATTTAATGATGCGCCTTCTTGTAAATAAAGTCTTCATGCCATTTCATTTACTAATAATAATTAATAATAATAACTTTATATTGTAAAAACACTTTTGAAGTGAAAAATAGAGTATACAGTTTTCTTACCAGAATTAAATGAAAAAAATTGATACTAGATAAACATACAGTATATTTATAAAATATCAATATTAACTTAACTTCACATTTTTCATTTCATTTCAACTTCATGCAGTTCACCTATTTGCACAAACATTGACCATTTTAAAATCATCGAACCTATGTAGAAGCTGAAAGTACTGAAATGTGGCTCATAGGTACATGTACACTGTCTAGTAATTAATACGTTATGGATTTTCATGTGTTTTAATTATCTATGAATTTGCTAGTACATAATCATGTTTGGAATACCAAATACTTCTCTGAGTTGCTTTTTGAAACCTCCATATACATGTACACAGGCGTCTTCAAAATCAACTAATCAAATTACTCAATGTGTAGTTCCAGAAAATATCCATACCCCACCGCTGAGGGATTTTGAAATTCTGGAAGGGAGGGGGGTCAGAGAAAGAACAAAATACATCTAGTTTCTGTGGAAGAGAAATGGAAGTTCCAGAGGGGGCCCATTTACAAATTTCCTCCGTGGTGGGGGTATGGGTATTAATATTTTTATGAAACTACACAATGTTCATTTTGGTCTCAGCTTCTTTAATTAATGATTTGAAGGGTCAATGTTTGTGCAAATATGTCTATACAAAGCAAAGATATGTGTGTGTCTAATGTAAATCAAAATCAAAACTGTAAGCAATTTCATACAACTGCCATTTTTGATTTACATGAAGTTTTCAAGGCTTGTTTCGACAGTGATTGCCATTACAATGTTCATATGAACCAGGCTTGGCAAGATGTCCCTAGTATATGTTGTCAAACTCTAATTCTTATTGATCTCACTCACTTGTTTTGACCTCTCTCTAATCCAGTATTGGCTAGTTCTGTACCAGTAAAACAGAGCACTGGTTGGGAGAGCTGGCTTAAACATTACCACTGTAGCCTTACAAAGTTATAATAGTCCCTTTCACAGTTCCCTGTACCGGCCATCTTGAAAGGTAGCCTTGCCTTTGCATCGAAGCGAGATGAACGGTGAGCGTGCAATGATAGATACCTTTTTTAACAATCATTCACAGGTCTCTATCATTGCAAGCTCACCGTTCGTCTCGCTTTGATGCAAAGGCATGGCTACCTTTCAAGATGGCACAGAGAACTGTGAAGGGGACTATTTACTCTTATAATATTTACCATCAGTAATACACTAGCCCACCCCAAACTATAGAATGGGAAATTATGAAAATTTGATAAGAATGGTTTTCATAACCTGTGAACAAGTTCTAAAGTTTACTGTAGCTTGAGTGTAAAAGTCAGATATTTAAACAATAGGAAACAAAAGAATTAGAGGGAAGTAGTGTTAATCATATGACTCATGTTTGGCCCCGTGTACATGCTCTTAAGAAAACTTTCGGAAAAAGTGATGTGAGCAGGGCTGGACAGCTTTTTGAAGGCAGTTCAGAAAACCCTGTATCCAGACCTGGACCCACTCATGCACCAAAAATATAAATAAAATAGTGATAAAAAATGGCCATATGATAAATTGCTTATTGACTGACTTAGATTGGGCTGGATGGGAAAGATTTGGCTCTTGGTCATTTGTATGGACTTTGACAAATATTTTCCAGTCCAGCCCTCCCACTCAGTCAATAAGTACATAGTATTTCACAGGTTTATGAAAACCACCCTAATTTATAGGTATTGATATTAATGATCATAAACAATAGATGCACTTGTAAATGCACTCTGATCAAAGTCTGAATTCTCCCTTTGGTTGTTCTCCTTTTCAAGGAGAATTTTCATTGATTATGATTTTATAAGAAGTAACTGATAATTCAGTAAACACCATTAAATTGAAAATGGTGGTTTTATTGCCATGGATTGAAAATTGCCTCTTTGTTGCTATTGGTGAATGTCATTAATTTGTTTTTTATCTCCACTACAAAATATTCTCTTTTTTTCTTTTAATTTCTTCAAAAAGAAAAGAAAGTATGTCATTTTCAAACCCATTTCCAGTAGCAGTGAAGCTAACAAAAAATATTATTGTAAAAAAGTGTCAGGAAAGTTGTGTTGTTTAGCCTTTAGGCTACAGTTTCTATGGCAACCATCAGCTGTTCCAAGAATGTTTACCAGTGTGATAAACAAAGCTTCAGAATGACTTCTAAAGGATGCATTAGACTCACAAATGAGACTTTTAACACTAAGCTTGAGACAAATAAGGATCCATTTTTACCTCGTAGTGGTTATATTTAACCACAAGCATATGGTCTAGTAGGGATAATATTTCACCAGGTTTCTTGTATGGTGTGGACAAATGGACAATTAGGTTTTCAGGTCAGTCTCTTCATTTTTGTTTTTGATTTTCTGATCTGTGAAAGGTGTACAATGTACAATTTAAACTCTCTATAATATTTCTAAATCATAAACACTTCTCTACACCACACAATAATTTGTTCTTGTACATATGACAATGAGAATCCTGTATGTATATGTTGAACGTACAGTGTACATGTAGATTCATCATTATTTTCTTAAATCAAGCATGTTTATGTACAGCATGTTGAAGAAAGCAAACCATGTTTTTCCACATCCAGACTCTTTGGTTTATTTATTTATGAAAAGAAGGAGACTTCAGACTAAAAATGGATTTCAAAATGTGTACAGTCTAATTACCAGTACTACATATTTATATGCCATCTCTTCTCAATTCCTCTTCCTCGAGGAAGAGCTGAAGTATTGTTCACATGTCTTATCTTTTAAAGGATTGTGGAATGTATTTTAGTGTTCTCTTTTTAGATAATGGAAGGATTGTTTTAATCCTTTTAGCTTGTAAATACAAAATGTGTGTTGCTCTTTTGAGGACAAATAATACATGCGCATTCAATTGCTTATTAAATTTAGTTTTTGCAGTAAAAAGAGTATGAATATCATGCTAATTTCTACAATATGACAGTGTGGAATTTGACATACTGTTCTAGATTGGCTGATTGTTTTAGATATGCGTACTTTTTGTCTATAGTTAATCTCAGAGAGAGAACATGAAAGGTTCTTTTTATTGCCTCAGGACAATTTTTTGTTTGTATTTATTTCACAATCTGTTATCAGTGGTTTAAAAATGAGTAAAATATTGGTATGTTAACAAAGGAAGGTATGTTTTTTATTAACATCCATTATTCCATTATTTGACCTTTTTAATGTCTACTGTATAATGAATTAGTTTATTGATTATATGGTGTTAAATCTACAACAATATACTGTATATTAAGGTTAGTTAAGTTAGGGTTTTATTAATTTTTTTGTTATGGGCTTGGTTGTCTAGACTGAAATGATTTAACTGAAAGAAAACTAGCTGATTTGTGAAATTGAAATTTCAAATCAGTGAATAATAATTGAACAATACTACATACATGTATGTACATGTATATTCATCAGGGCTGTGTTGTTGTTGTTGTTGTTGTTGTTGTTTAAAAAGGGTTTTGTGTATTTTTGATGGTCCTAGATTGTATATATTACATTGTATGAAAGTGATTAAGAAATGGGGTGTAAATATCAAACTGGTTTGAAAATTGTTCAACCAAAAATGATTCCATTAAGCCACAACACATTCATTGCATTAAATGATTCTCATGTAGTTAAGTACCTTTCTCTTTCCTTACTGAAAGACAAAATGACAAACGTTTTGCTTTCTAGTCAACTTAAACTCCTCTGTTTAATACAAATACATGTATAAAGGTCTGTGTTTGTATTTGTAAGTCTGAGTGAAATCTAGTGATCTACACCATAATTATAATTTCTCCTTTAGGAACTTTAAGTATTTTAATGAGGAGAAACTACTGACAGTAAGATCCAAAGAACACTTAAAGGGTAGATTGTAATCCCCTGGCCTCTTCATTATTGTCTGAGGGACAAATTAATGATATACCATTAGTGCAATAATTAGGCAAATTGTACATAGTGAACACCATATCTTTAAATCAACCATTCAAGCAGTTCTGGATCTATTAATAATTTCTATACGATTTACAATGTAGTATTACATGTATTTATGGACTAAAAGAAATATTAGAAAAAATGTATTGAAAAATGTCATTTAAGAGCAGAGTCATTTTTGTCTGTTTCAAAATTTGTCATACAGCAAAAAATAATGTCACTTAGTGCACAATGTACAGTGTCTATGCCCTGTTTCAACAAAGTGAAAAGGGAAAAAGATATTAAGTACTGAGACGTCTCAGTACTTAGCATTTTCTTGTTTCACTTTGTTGAAACATGACATAGACACTGTACTGTACGTTGTACAATAATATATTAATGTTTCAGCAGCATATTGTTTGGTTCTAGAAAGTATAACCATACTGTTACCGCATGCAGGGAATTTGAAATTTCAGGGGAAGATGGGCACAGGAAGAAAAATAAAAACATGGTTTGTAAATTGGAAGAAAATTGGATGTTCCGATTTTTGGGGGGTGCTATTTACATTTCCTCAATTTTGGAGAATTAAATATATTTTTTGAAATGCCGGCATAAAAGTATATTATTTTAATGTGAAACTACAGAATGATATAAATTTATGCAAATTATGGAAGCATATAATTTGAATCACAAGAGTTTTACATAATGCACAGCTGCATACTGGATTTTTATCTTAGCTAGTACACTGTATTTACTACATTCATTTGTTATTTATATAATGGGCATCTATCAGTGGAAATTTTATAACATTAAGTGATAGCAGGTATAAAGGGAAAGGTACACAATGTACATGAAATGTCAGGTTGACTCTTTTTCAAATATATTGGATTGAGCAATTTTTTAGATTTACATGTACATCTTATAGATTGACATACTGTATTCAGGCAAAAAGACCTACTTTAATTCAATGTACAAATATTGTTATACAGTAACAATGTAGGTCAATACTGGATATGTCAGGAATGGCTAAAACTTATTTATTTCAAAGATATAATTTATTTAAACACTAGGTACATCAATGTATTTTTGATATAATTTTTTAGATAAACTATATGATGTAGGTGTTAGCTCTGGACTGTGGGTGATGTGATCCTCTATAAGAATTAGTGGATATACAGTGAGAGTGAATTATACAGTATACATGTATAGGAGGAGGATTTTCTGCACAATTACAGTGCATTGCACATTACCAACATTTGGTGTTTCGTACCTCCTTTAACAGCTGCGAGAAAGTTTTTATCATTAAAAATGTGACAATCTTGACATTCTCTTCTGATGTACAGTATAGGATATTGGAGACCTGTGTTGTTGGTGCAGAATTATGTAATTAATATAGTCAATATGATCATATTTCAGACCTGATCATCTAAAGTTACGAGAAGCTTGAAGAAGAACATGAGGAAGCTGAATTCATCTCTCATATCACTAACAAATCATTTTGCACAGGTACTGTACAATCATGTATAATATATGACACAGTAGTATGTACAAGTGGCTGTTGTAGTATTAATTTTGTGACTACAGTATTTAATGTCTATTAGTCCATCAATTATTAAAAATGTCACTTTCGTTTTAGGTCCAGTTCCGACTAAAGCAAGTTGTTGCAGCTTCCCTCTGACGAGAGAGAGGTAAGGATCAATTGCACTAATTTATTGTTTTTGACAATTACAAAATAATCTAATCAAAAGTATGTAAATTACATGTATGTACTCTTTACGGTAAATGTGATTTCATACTGTCTATACATTTTATTTAATTGTATTTTTCAGAAACTACTGTTAGCTCTGGAGGACTTTGCATTCCAAGGCTGTCCCTGATGTGCGGGGTGGCAGCAAAACGGATACTCAATGTAGCAGTCCAACAGGACAGGATGTAAGCTACATTGTAGTGTAACATGCATTGTACTACTAATAAAAAAATTGAGTGTTTAAGATGGTACAATGGCAATGTCAGGTGACCACATGGATGAAAAAGTTCCCTATTCTATTTTCACTCAATCTTTGCTTTCTCGTATTCATTAGTAGTTGAATTTGCGTTCCTTATCCCTATAAAATTACAACATTATAAGATGAATCGCACATAGTAAAGTAAATTATGAAAGAAAAATTGGTTGGATGTTTACGTTGTTAGTAGAGCATGAAACTTGCAAGTTTGCTGCGTAAATTGGCTGGGGACAGTTGAAATCTACTTAAGGTTTACCTAACATTCCACATGCCAGCTTTATTCTTCTTGATTCACTCTCATTGTTCATTCATCAGTCAATGTTGCCATTGTACAATCTTGAACTCCCTAATTACATTGTAAATACAGTTGAATCCCCATAAGCGACTAGTCATCAAAGATGTCAAACTTAGGTAGTGGCTTGAGGGATGTGGTTGCATATTAGAGTTGACACTGCATATTAGCTGGTCTACATTTTAAGTTATATGATAACTGCAGAAGATGTTGACAAGGATGTGTACATATATTTATTTTGATTAATGGAGTTTTTTTGTTGATTTGTGACTAGGATCCTGAAAGTTCTATTGGCCTGCAAAAACAAAAACAAGACAGACTAATAGGACAGTTAAAACAGCAGCTTGAAGGAGATGGAGAGATGTGTGGCAGAGGGAGCAAATGATAGCCTTGAAGATGAGATGGATCCTGAAAAACTGATTGAAAAGCAAAGAGTAGTGCTGGAACAACTCAAGTAAGGAATGATTTTTGTTGCTGAAGTCAGCACTGAATGTCCTTTAAACATTCACAATTTCGTCCTTAATCATACCTTGCTATGATCATGCTGAACAGTGTTGTTAAAAAAGTTGTCAACATGATGTAAGTCCAACTGTAGGACCTCAGAATGACTGGGTTGAAATCTGGATGCCATATACATGACTGTATACAATTTGTAGTTCCAGAAAATATAGGCCATAGCCCCACCATGGATTGAATTACACTGTAGACATTCTGGAGAGGAGGGGGTCAGAGAAAGAACAAAATTACAGAGTTTGTATGGAAGAAAAATAGAAGTTCCAGATGATAGGGGGTCCATTTACAAATTCCCTTCGTGGACCGTGGGGGTATGGTTATTTTCTGGTACACAATGATCAAGCCTTGTCGCTTGTGGCAATGTTTAAATTATTTTTAGAATATTAAAATTATTAAATGATATATGGGTGTAAATTACATTAAATATTAAATATCTAACTTTATTGTTTTAACAGTCCTAAAATTAGGCTTCTGTGTGCCTATTATGCCAAGAGGTCCAGATTAAACAGACAAAAAACACGGTACTTTAAACAAAATAAAATCTTATCAAATTAGACTGAAATCTTTAAAAAAATCAATATTTGGCTTTTAAAAGCTGGTGTACATTTGATAACACTGCACCATAAGGTTGACTTTGAGGAAAACTATAATTTATATTGTTTAATTTAAATGTTTAAAAATATACACAGGCGTTATATTATAAATTTTAAAATCCTATAGTTACATTATTTTAATATGCAATGATGTGACATTGTATAGTTTTAGAGATAATCTGTTAATTCTCAACTCCAACGACATTCTTGTGTAAATTACAGCAAGCTAAATGCATTAAAAATAAATTAATGTAAAAAAATATATTTAAAGTTCCTTGCTAAATTATTCAAACCTAAAACCTAAACATTTTATAAAGAAACATGCATGAAAAATACAGATTGAGCTTAATTAACGACTAAATTTAACAATTTCTAAAAATGACATAAATAACTTATAAAATCAATAATTCACTATAAAAACTTCAGAGTACATGTATTTAGGACTTCAAAATTAATTTTTCTTGTATCTAAAAATGGTTACTTTTGTATGGATCAATTAGGGCAAGAACTGGACTAAAACTAGATGGTTTTGACAAAATGAGGTTAGTACCAAGTCCACAAGATTTAGTAATTGCAAGCCAAAGGCTGCAGACAGTGAAGCACCATACACATAAAAAATAAGCAAAGGGAGAAAACCATGTATACCAAAAATTTGTAACATAGAACTACTGGCTATGAGTGCCATTATTTCAAAGTGATGTCAGAAGTTTGCAAATATTGACTTGTATAAGGAAGAGAGAGGAGAAGTGTCCAGAGTTTGTGACTATGGCTGAGTTGCTAAAAACCCAATTAGTGCTAATCCAGGTGGTGGTACATTTTTAGTAAATATTTTTCCCATGCCATTGTTATATATTAAATGTCTCTAATATTCTGCTAATAATTTCATTTTATGATAGTGATGATGATGTAAGACGGAATGTTGATTCTGCACTTGGACAAGTCATGAACCCTAAAACTAAGGTATATAGACACAGTGTACACAACTACAGTTTAGTTTGTACTGCATACTTTACATATATGCACATGTGAAGAATTGAAGGGATACCAGTCAAAGTGGCCAAAATGACTTCAGTATGTTTTTTCAAGTTCTCTCAAAATAACTAAAATGGTATCACTGGACTGTTTTATGCCAAAATATCAATACCTGCACATCAAAAAGAGTCACCTACTACCTAGGCCATTTTCATTGGCATCAGCTCTGCTACACTTATGGCGCTCAAATCGCTCTTTGTGCTCGTTTTCCATGGCATTTTAACAGAATTCAATAACGTTGAGCTTTTAGAGAAGGATTTGTTGAATAACAAATTAATAATCTTCACAACTACAAATAGATGGTAGTGAGTGTGAGAATCCTTATAGGGAGCCAGTTGTGCTGTGTGTAGCACCTATCATTCATGGCTGCAGTAAATAATCTGATACCAGTCCTAACTTTAACCCTGATTGTCCTTTTCAGGAGCAACTTGTAAGACAGTTGACATCACAGATTATTGATCTTGAGAAATTTGTGAAGTTTCTCCAAGGTAATGTACATTTCAAAGCACTAACAATACAGCATTTGCCTCCTGGTTGACATACAGTATGTTGGTGGTGATGCAAATACATGTATGTTTCTGTCCCAAAGAGCACTGTCATATAAGTGTTTGTATTTGTTTGTTGGGAAATCAGTGATGGTGGTGAGGAAGTGATATCTTATAGGCAGTAGGTGTGGTAGTGGTTGTGATAATAACATTATGAACAGTAACCATTTTTGAGAGAATTATATATCTTTCAAAGAAAATGGTACCCCTTTCAAAGATAGTTTCATACATACCGTAAATGACCAAATAAACGCCCCGGGCGTTTATTAATTTTTCGTACATGAAGGAGGGGCGTTTATTAGATAAGAGGCGTTTATTAGAGAGAGGCGTTTATTTCAATTATCTAAATCATCCGAATTAACAAACATCAAGATATGATGAGAAAGCCATTGCTGATGAAGCAAGAACCTAGTAAATAAATGTCATTTGGCAAGCCTTTGTTTTTTTGCTCATTACATTTAGGGTGGAAAGGGGGGCGTTTATTAGATAAGAGGCGTTTATTAGAGAGGGGCGTTTATTCAATTTTCGTACACGAAGGGGGGCGTTTATTAGATAAGGGGAGTTTATTAGAGAGTGGGCGTCTATTTGGTCATTTACGGTACTCAACATACACTGATGGTGATAGTGGTGGTGGCAGTGGTGGTGGTGGTGATTATCGTGAAAGTGCTGGTGGTAGTTGTGAGACTTCTTGTGATAATTATGTTGTGTTGATATAATGGCTTTCAAGCATCAACCTATTCATTACTGGATTCTACAATGTATTTTAGATGAGGTTAACAGTGGACCAACCAAGACAGAAACTACACACCTAGAATATCCAGTCAGTACTTATCCTATCCGAGTATCTGACAGTGAACGAACACCGAAGGACCGATCACAGGTATGATGGCATACTTTGTAACTTAATTAACAATGTCTGTATTCAATGTTCAGGAAATCTCTTGCAATTAATGAAGAATCACAAATTAGTCAAATTGGAAGGGCCGGGTTGAGCACTGTTACATGTAATTCTGCCTCATTACCATTTTCTCTATAAAGTGAACTCTTTTGAAGACAGACAGCTCTTGACTTCACCACAGACTGAAGACATTTTAGAGAAGTGTCCATCTAAAAGAGAGTTTAGTATTAAACAATGAAGCAATAGATTTATGGCAGAGGGGGGACCAGCAAATGGTGTCCTGTCATAGAGAGGTGTCCATCTTATTGAGGTGTCCTTTATAAAAGATTTCACTATATCAATGTGCTTAACAAGAAATGTGGTCACAAATTCCTTTCAGGGGCAGATTTAGGGGAGGTGTGCAGGGGATGTACACCCCTCCTGAGATGAATTTGGGCCCTTTTTCTTCTCAGTAATTTTCCAAAATATCCTCTGGATCCTCTTGATTGTTTCCAATTTCTATAATGCTGCACCCCTTCTTGAAGGGTGATCATGGATCCACCCCTGCTTTATCAATTGGATTGGTGATTCAAGTGATGTCCATGTAGTAGTGTAACCAGTCACAATGTCCATGTTACCTCTTGTTTGCCTCATTACAATGGAACTGTCAGTTAATGTTCATTCACAGTGCTATGAACTGCATTGTGCTGGGTCCAAGTGTTTTGATTGGTTAGCACTGATGTCTTCAACCTAGGCTTGCTCCATGTCTCGCTTATTAATTTTTTCTGTTGCTTGGGCTCCCTGTGTTGTAATGGGCACTTCCAGTTACAAGATACAGGAAGCCCAAGCAACGGAAAAAATCACGAGCAAGACTTGGAGCAAGCCTATATCCAACCAAAACACTAAGAAATGTTATAACACAGCAAAGCAGTGTTGTTTGTTGTCCTTAGAGAATGCGCTATATATAATTTGATATCCTCTCAAAATACATTTGTAAATACATTTGCACATAAACTAATTCTAAACTACATTTAACAATAGCTCTAATAGCTGAAGTAGTCACATGTTTGTACATTTGTAAATAGCATTGTAGTATCAAGATCATTCGATTGCATGTGCTATTATATGTAGTGTCATCTTTTCGAGCCATTTTGTCAGTACTTTCTATTGAAGTCACAACATACTATATGAATAAGGCAGCATAGAAAGAACTGTTCCCAAGAGAGTGTGTGTGTGTGTTGGGGGAGGGGGGAAGTATTCCCTATGATACATGAGGCTCTTGAATATAAGGATGTTGTGGTGCTTACATCGTTCTCATATTGCTTCATTTTCCAACTCGCCATGTATGATTACATATCAATGGCCATTTTCGTTAGCTCTGTGGCTGATGTAAAACGTTATTTGTCACCCAATGTAAATGTTATTACAATAGGATTGTGTGAACTTGTACTTCTCTTGATATCTTCCAGTACTTTCCAGTAACCTGGGCTACCACCTCAGCACTTTCCAGAAACTGTGTACTAACACCCCTTAATAATTCTCATAAACTGTTAGCACCACATTTAGCTCTGGTTTTTGTTTGCACAATTAGCCCAATAATACAGCCGCTGGGTCTTTCAAACGAAGCACCTCTTCCCTGACAGACAGAAAAGATCTTGGGTACGATTATGACTTCTCCCTTGACCTATCGGCTGAAGATGGTGAAAATGGGTGTTGCCTCCACGTGCCCTTGACCCCAGAGCAGGCGCGCAGCAAGGTGCGGCATATACAATAAAACAATTAAAATACAATAGAACGATTAAATGTAGAACACAATAGAACAATTATAGTACAATATATAGGGCAATTGCAATACACTAGAAGAATTCCAGTACAGTAGAACAATTGGAATCATTCATAACTGGTTAATATGGCTTGTACGGTCTGTGATGTCACGATCACAGTTTTTCTGGAGCCGAATCAAAGTTGAACCACGTCACCCCACGTGGTGACTACGCCCACTACTTGTTCAGACGCCACTGATCATGAGTGTTTCCATATTTCTGGAAGAAGACGAAGATCGTGATGCGTAGATCGTGTAAATAGATGCCTGGACTAAGAAGTAGCAACTATAAGATATATTCCGTTCGATTTTGATAATTGCCAGGAACACTGACACTAGTTTAAAAACATAAGTGCATGTAAAGGAAAAACATAATTGCATAATAAACTTAATCATATGAACTAATAATCCCGCTATTTCGAAATCGGCTATTTTTCAAACTAAGCTATCCAAAACTTAGCCTGGGTCACATCCGGCACTTTGTTCCAAAGTCTTTTAACCTATCTGTTTTCTTAAGAAAACGTGTGTGAACTGTTTAAAATAGCGGAGGTTGAGATAGCAGATTCCATAGCTTAGTAAATAGTTGCAATTTCGATGTCTTTTTATCTCATTGGAGTGTTTTGTTTGTTCTGTAGAGAATACGAGATGCGAGTCTGGCTATCATAAGACGCGCGTTGTCTATTTTACAGATCTTTGCAATCAGGTAAAACGTATACCCGTATAATTAACGTTACGTACGTTCACGTTTATAGGTACATTTATGCACATTCACTTCCAGAAACCTCCGCTATCTTATAAAGGAATTTTCATCCATGTAGTGTTCTCCCGTTCTACCATACTCGAAGATACTTTCGCTTTCCCTTAACTCTTATTCTTCTCCTTAGTTCTTTTTTTGGGGGAAGGGGCCTCCTGACAGACGTTTTTAGTATCTGTTGAGAAGGGTAGGACTGGATGTCCTAGTGTCCCCAATTAGCTAGTAAGCTAAAAAACGAGGAAAACGGGAACCCTGTTTGTAATTTATTTCTAATAGACTATTAATGATGGTCATTTAGTAGTGATAATATTTATTTTACATTCTCTATCTGTAGTCAATTTGGTTGCACGGGTAAACAGATTCAGGACCAGATTTTACGGAAAACCGCCGCTGTTGCCGTACCTGGTTACTTGTAAGTATTCAATAGGTGATTTTCTAAAAGTTGTTCTAAAAGTCGTAAATGTAACGTAGCTATTACATACACGCATCGTAACGGTTACGCAACCGTACCGTAACTAAACCGCAACGTAACGTAAACGTTTTATAAGCATACCGCAAGTGTTCTATACCCGTACCACAGGCATTCCAAAACTGCATCGTAACTTTCCATAAGTGTGCTTAACCGTTTCATAAGCGTACCGTAATAATTCCATAGCCTTATCGCAACTGTTACCTAGCCATGCCGGACTAGAGCAGTTCTCGTATGAGTGTGAAACGGAACGCGCCGTGCCGTGACCGTGTCAGTGTCGTGTTGTCTATAAAAACATTCGAGATTCCTGCCGTAACCGTGCCGTGACCGTGCGGTGCCGTTTTCACAGTCATACAAAATCTCTATTGTGCTTTCGTAACGATGTCTAATAACTCGTGCACTAAATATTGGTCTTATTTTCCTCAGTGAACTACTGTCAAAGTTACAAGCCTCAGTGGAAAATGTCGCTCAAATCAAATACGCACTTGATCAAGACACAGACGATTGGTCAGAACCAAGTTCTCCACGATCGCCAGACTCGGTTAAAAGTCTTAGTCGACAGAATTCACGACGATCAAGATGTAGTTCAGTGTCTTCTGTAGATACTGCTGTTTTAGAAGAAAAAGTAAGTGAGCAATCCTAAGTAATCAAGCCTGGGGTCAATTCCATAAAAGTTTTACACTTGCAGTTTACAAGTATAGCTATAATTGACCTATTTCATTATGACGTCACAGCTTGTTTATGTTTATTTCAAGTAGTCTGGTTTCCAAATATAAGATTTATCAATGTTTAATAAACAATATTTACTGTATTTGGTGGTTGGCGCTTTTTTACGGTATAAAAACGCATTTAATATTGATTTTTTGTGTTGTTACCGGTTTTGTCCCACGACCATGATCCTTAGCGTTTAAACAATAGACTGTTTTCGTGTGACGTCATTATTAAATAGGACAATTGTTTATGGAAAGCTAAAGCAATAGCTACATTTATAGATGACAAATTACTTTTATTGAATTGACCCCAGGTTGTTACCAGTGATGCAACATGACGCAAGTGATAACGGACATGACGCAAGCTTAAGCGTAAGCGCAAGCCGACGCAAGAAAAAGCCAAAATCCTCTGCTTTGCGCTTGAGTTTGTAAATGCGTCGCTACTTTTCAAGTAAAAACATGAATAACGCAAATACTGTAGCTAGTCAGGCTATTTGTTGTTGTTGTTGTTGTTGTTGTTGTTGTTGTTGTTGCTGTTGATGATGTTGTTGCTGTTGATGATGTTGTTGTTGTTGCTGTTGATGATGATGTTGTTGCTGTTGATGATGTTGTTGTTGCTGTTGATGATGTTGTTGTTGCTGTTCGGATGATGATGTTGTTGTTGTTGTTCAGTTGTTGTTGTTGTCTGTCCACAAATATGCTTGCGTCGTCTTGCGTCCAGTCGCTTGTGAGAACCAGGCTTTACGGCACCTCCTTCTTGTACCGCAGTAGTTTACGTTAGCCCGTAGATAGAAGCCTACGTAAGTGTTAATTGGATTACGTTAATCATCATAAATATAATTATCTTTTTCTGTAGTTTAATTACGCAAAGGATGCTGAACTGATCAATGCAGTACGGAAAGACCTTGCCATGAATTTAAAGGAAGTAATGCAACATGGATTAGTTAGGGTTAGTAGATACATTGGTATTTTAGGGTTAGATACTGTTTTTACAACACTAGCGTAGCGGTAAGGAGTTTGTATTTATAACTCAAGAAAATTGTGCGTTATTGTTTGATAACGCATTCTAACGAGCCAATGGGAATCTAGGATTTTGTTTGAATATTGAAGCATTATCATATTCATTGTCATAATCATTCACGGCCATCAAAGTCATCACCATCATCATCATCATCATGC